>CM040186.1:116642433-116702433 GCA_022606455.1 Callitettix versicolor | reverse complement strand
AATATCAAACACAAATGCATCACGATCACCAGCCATTTTAACTACCAAAAACAGAACTCAAGGACAAGGTTATGATACAGGGCCTGTAATTTCATTTCTGTAACTCAGAGAAATACGAAATGAACTAAAATGATCAGTTATTTGAAAAACGTAGATTTAAACGCTATCTATCAGATTTATTTTCAACTATTACCGACTGAAGTATAACAGCAATAAATTGTTCCACATTTCTCCTTAGTAAATTACAACAAAAGATTGTTGTACAGCAGTTAAAGAGTTAATTAAAAAAAAATTCCAAATTTATAAGCCGATGTGAGGTATGGCTGCTACTAACTTCTCTCATAGGCTGACTTTATGGCGAGAATCTCAGAATTAGAAGCAGTACACAGTATCTCCACAAGAGTCTCTTCGTTAGTGCCTATGCCACTGATAGCGTGATTCACCTCCTTGGCCAGGAACACGTTCACTGGAGTCATCAATGCAACGATCAAGTCCTCGAATTTGCCACTCAACTCGCTCTTCAAATCGGAGATAAGATCCTGCACACAATCAACACTTCATATAACCAATCTGTGTACATCCTTTTTTCAAATATTTGGGATATAATGTAGATCTGCTTTGTCTGTGAAATGTGTATTACAACTGACAACTGTATTGTTTTACGTACAACAGTTTATACAATCTGAATTATTTAAACATAAATGTTGTCTGTCTTTTTAAAAAAACCACTACTACTACACTACATTACTAGTCTTGAAGAACTAAATGAAAAGGTAATTAAAAATTTCATCATTTTCTACAGGTGAAATATAGTGTAATTATGATGATCGCAACTCGAATCATGACTTCTATTTTTGAATTTTCATTGGAAAAACAACTACTGCAGTGGCTATAATGATAAGACCCAGACCTGGGATCTTGAAATAAACTCCGATTCGGATCACTAGATCAATGTATACATAAATATATAGATAACTTGTAATAAATAATAAAAAGTAACCTTCTAGAAAACATTGTAACTGGACATGACTTATGTAGCACAGGTGACAGCAGCTGACACTAATTGCTACAATAAAAAACACTGATAATAGGGAAGTAAACAATCCTATCATTGCGTCTATTGTTTCCTTTGGATAGTGTATGTATTCCTTTGTAGTAGCTGTTAACCCATTGGTAACGAAAGACGTATATTGCCCGTCCTTCTCTCTCAATGGCTTAAGTACTAAAGACGGGCAATGTCCGTCCTCTACTTCCCTGATCTCGTTGCCGTATGTTTCTAGCCTAAAAGTCGAATATAGAAATATAAATATATTTTCAATCTATGAGATATTTTTCCTTCGTTTATTTCCGTCGTTACTCGTTAATTTCCGCCAGTTTCTTTGTGAAGTTGTGTACGAATTTGACAGTTGTAGAAACATGGATTCTCGTGAGGAATTGTTTATTTCTTCGAGTGCATTTAGTGAGTTTGTTGGGGATATTTTTAATGAAAGTAGTTGTGAGATTAGTGATAATGAAGAGCAAGAAGGTATTGTTGAAAATGACAGTAGTGATAGTGATAACAGTGATGATGAGATCTGTGAAAATAGGCCTAATTGCAGACAATACTACACATAACCTACAAGTGACATAATGATTGGCAGTGGACTTCTAATCCAAATATAACTAAAATTCTGGTGACATTTTATAGGGAAAATCCCCCCAACAAGCAAAGCAAGGCCATCTAGAAAGTGTAGAGTATGTACTGCAAAAGGAAAAAGGTTTGAAACAATTTACCAGTGCAAAAAAATTTAGTGTTCCTTTGCATTTGGAAAATTGTTTAGAAATTTATCATAGTCGGACAAATTTTAAAAAAAGGAAACAAAATGTACATAGTGTAAATATATAAACATAAAAAAATGTTAATATAGTGTTAAAAGTGTTGGCTAAATATGTGTTAACAATAACAACAACATTATGTAGGATAAAATTGGTTGGTTAGTTGCTTTTATTATTGCACATAATCTTAGTGTAAACTGTTGAAAAAATTCAGTACTGAAGGCCAATAGCATTTAGTAAAATCCAGTTTCCAATGGGTTAAAGGTTTCAGAGGATGAGACTAATAACCTCTGACAAGTGCAAGATTTGTTCAAAAGATGTGTATGTTATGGACAAGGATCACTTACTGATCTGCAAGGGCCTGGATAGAGGAAAGCAGGGACGAAGGGGCTTTCCTGGATTGTATTGGGAGGCATGATCCAAAATGGTGTGAACCAAAAGGAGCCATTGGAGGAAGAAGAAGAAGAAGACAATTCTATCATCTAGTGGAAGGAGATACTAACACTTCAAATTGTGTCAACAAATTTGGAAATAGTGCATGAAGGTTTCTATTGAAAGATACACACTCACCCTATTAATGATAATACCATTCAGTATATAAGTCGATCACGTAACAGTCACGTGAGTACACTAAGTGTTGCATGCGGTGCTCTCACATATATTACGTGAATACTTGTGAAAAGGTTAAGTAGGCCTTTGGATAATTTACTATATTAATGACCTATGTATGTAAAATTTGTATAATACATGCACAAAGCTCTTTAGGAGTTTTACTACATTTTCCAAAGTAATAATACAATATTCTGTGCTACATACAAGAGTATGGTATAGTATATTGTTATTGATTACTGAAAGTAGGGATGGTCTATTCCTGTTATCCATCTGTTCTGTCATCCGCCACAACAACGTTTCATCCATCCAAAGAATGACGGTTATTCCAGACTCTACTGTAAATGTAACAATTATGACCAAAATGCTTAAATGTAGCCCTAATGGCTTAAAATTAGTATTTAATATTAGTATTAAATATTAAAAACTCTCCGAAAAAGTAGTTTCAAAACTGGTAAAATTTAGAAAAAACTAAATTTCTTGAAATTGGACTGACAGATTTTCCTCGAAAATTAATCGTACATGAAAAATCATAAATCAAATCAGGAAACATGTCTGGGTCGTATTTATTTTTCCCAACTTTTTGGCAAACTGTTACTTTTTATCCGTAATTCTGTACACTGGCTTCATGCATTATTAAAAATTTAAACACAATCTGTTGAGCTGGTTTTGCAAAATTGACATTTTATACATTTTACATCATGACTAATTTTCTAAACTTTTTTTTTTTTTTGTAATTTACAAATTAGAATATTTAGGAAAACTGTGATTAATACAGACTGTATTGTATGTCCTTAGAAGTATTTATTATCATGCTAAACACTAGCCTAGGCATATCACTGTAAACATATAATTAAACTGTAAAATTAAGTTTTGATTGTGTGAAATCATGTTTACTAACTTTTGATGTAAATAAAAACTTAATTTTCCATTCTATATCCTAGCTATAAAAACAATACTATGAATATAATTTTGTTTTTATTAGCGATGCTACGAAGGGCAAACCTACAAAAGTTTGTTTTTTCTGTTCTTGGTTCTTCTTGCTCATGACATAATTACTCTAATTAAATACTGTAATTAAGTTAAATAAGCCATCTCACCTTCCCGTAGAGAGTTTTAAACTGAGCGGCAATTTCCTGACGCTGTTGATTTGACCTGTTAGTTATCACGTTGATGATTGCTTTTCATCTGTACCGAATCCTTTCATAGCTTTGCGCAGCACTTCAGCATCGTGTCGTGCGTCGAAAGGTGCAGCAGGCCTTACTGTTGGAATACCCTGTAATAATACGCACAAAATAAATAGAAAAACATTAATGCAACAGGCATTTTTAAAAATAATTTACAATTTACTTTTCAGATGAACACAAAATAAATGGTGAGTTAAACAGTAAAGCACAAAACGTAAGTTCCTTGTATTTTGCCCTTGTAAATTAGTAATAACAGTTTGTAAACTTTGTTTTTGGGTTAAGAAAGTTTGCCAGTCGAACAGCCAAGAATTAATATGAATGTATCATTTGCCTTCCACATGCCTGGACTGCTGTGACATGGACTATACAGTGTCATTCGCTCAGAACACATTGCACCGTATGTTTTAAAAGTGTTTCTTTTGAAATGTATTTGATTCCCAAACATAAAAAAACCCTTTAAATTATATTATACTTACTTTTACCCCTACTACGAAAGGCTAACTGGAATAAAATTACTTTCTAAAGTTGGTGAATTTTTCAAAATACATTTTTGTTAAGGTCTGTAAATATAATAACATAAATATATAAACAAATTTAACGTTTTTTGCTTATGTCCAAACTATATTTACAATTTTTACAAGATTTTTTGGAGGGAAGTACAAGAAAACCTGAACTTTTGGCGGCACTATGTGCAAAAAACTATATGTAGAACAATTATCACTCCTAGTTTCAAACGATACCCCCTCTAGATAAAAACAATTGCCCTTATGATTCTAGTCCGAAATATTTTCTACCATCAATCCTTATATATTCTAATCAAATTTTATAGTGATCGGTCACAAAATTTACGAATAAGAGGTACTGACAATCTGTAACGTTCCTTGGCTTTGATTATAGACCCTAAAAAGAAGGTAACAGTAACCACAAAGCACTCAGATCAAATGTGGCTGTCCGTCAAATCTAAAAAGAAATTCATTTTGATTTTTTTGTACTAAAAATTTCAATTGATTCTTTTCAATATCACTACATTTCCTCTCTACAAAATTTTATATACATTTGTTATTGTAGTTATTTCTATTGCAATTTTCCTTATAGGACTATAAAGAGAAAATCAAAACAATACTGTTTATATAAACACAACTTACGTGCATACTGTAATATAGTATGACCTGAGGGACACAAACTTTACTAATGACAACAGGTGTGTTGCCTCACCCAGTATTGATTGCTGAGGCCATGTCATTAAGTCATTAGAGTTGCCTCACACACAGCTCAGCTATCTAACAATACAGCCTACAATTTACCCACTACAAGAGTCCACAACAGTTTACTTAAAGTCAATTTTCATGCAAGTTTTTTTAATGTAAAATAAAAAAAATATATTTTTAGTGTAACACAATTAAAAAAAAAAAAAAAATATAAACACCTGTGCAAATTTATATTACTTTAAAATATACAAATAAAGCCGGGAAGTACAAAAATAAACATGACTGATATCTATTTTGTCATTCCAGTTTAGTGGGCTACTGTTCACTAACAGACAATGCAGTTTTAATTTTCCTCCCTATTTATTTCCAAAACTATAAATTTAATTTCAAATTCAGTACATTGGTTCTGAGGTTGCAGGCTAAATCACTGACTAATATTCGACTAAAAATTCATGAGCCAATTAAAGGTTAAGTTTTTCATTATTGTAACATAGCCACCAGACCACATATTCAAATGATTAGGAATATGACCTATTCTTCCCATCAGTGGTCTATCCACTCACCTTATAAAGGCTACCACGGTTTCGAAAATATCGTTTCACCTTCAGGTCGTTATACAAAATGTTTAATCCCTCTGTCGAGGTCGTCACAAAGTCAAACAAAACATTAAAACACACATCACAAACACAGCACAATTACACGTTTAAAATATTCATCATGAAATTCGGCTTGGCCAAGCTACACGGACGACTCGTACTTCATTACATTTCGTTAAGTTTTTCTCTTCTTTCTCATTAATATGTCCAAAACCGGATTTTCCTATTTTGTCTAAGTATTTTAAAAAAGTATGGGAATGAAAACAAGCATTAAAACCAAAAATTCTGAAACATTAAGAAGCCCCCCCATGACTACGATTTCAATTTCAGATGTTTAAACAGACATAACCGTTTTGTACCAAGTTTCAGCATTTATAATTATCTGAATTTTTAAAACCGGACGAGTCTAGTTAAATGGAGTTACAATGTGCAGTACTTAAAAACCGATTTTTCCACTATTCTATTAATTTCATCTACGATTTCTCCGTACTATCCAAATTATAAGAGGGATATATACTTTGCCAACTCTTTCACAATGTTAAATGACAAAACCACGGTAAGTAGGCTCACAGTATTAATCCATATTTTGGAACTCAAACCAAAATATGGCCTGTTGAACTCAACCAGGCCTGTTGAATTTGAAATTGAAAACTTCACAATGTTGAAAGTAAACCGGAAAAAATTAAAATAACCGTGATCAAAGTTCATTTAGAATTTTCGCCAAAAGCAATTCTAGAACTGGAATTTCTCAAGAGAAAGGAACTGAAATGTTTGGCATTAGTGCTTTAGGGCTGTAATACATATTTGTGACTTTTTAAAATAATTTAATTAAACATTAGCATCAAAATCAAAACCCCAAATTTAAAAATCAAAGTTATTAATTAAATTAAATTATTGAGATTAAATTATTATCTCAATTATTAATTGTCAAAATCAATTTTTTTTAATAAATACTAATTTTATAAACAATGTTTAGTGAAAAAATAAGGAACTAGGTATAACTTATTTATAAAAGAATATAAGCATAATAAAACTCTTAACTTTACCCCAAAACCATTAAAATACAATATCAGTAACCATCTGAATTACATTTCATTTTACTGATAGCTGACAACGGCTGCAAAGTTAACAAATGTAATATTTTAATACGTCAATTTAACCGTAAATCGTTAACATTAATGAATCTTGATAAGTGAAGATAACCGGTTGAACTGTATATAACAAGTTGAGCGTATTATAATATTTATTCATGCAGACCATGAATTTATTTATACATGAACAAAATGCAAATTTAACTTATTTTAAAGAACTATAATGAATTATTTCAAGTAACGTTAATTTTTAATATAAAAGCATCCAATCATTGTAGCCTACACGCTTATTTACAGCAATTTTAATTGTTTAAAATTATTTCGTTGAGAAAAAATAATGCAATCATCATAAAAACTTGATGTTCACATTAAAACGAATTTCTGTGTTATTTTTTTGAATGTGTGTATAATTTTTCACTCAGAAAAAATTACATTTAGCCTACATGGCTAAATGTAGGCTTCCAAACATTTTGAAAAATAAAATATTTTCTTAAATGTTTAAAAAAACTAATTTTAAAATAATTTAAATGCTAAATTAATTAATTACGGTCTTTTTTGTCCATTTAAAAGAAATTATACAAATAAGTACAGTACAAGTACATTTCACAAATAATTTTCATTTTGAAAAATATTCAACAAATGGGCAGTCTTTAAGACTTTTTTTTTAAAGTATATATATATATATATATAGATGTGAACAGCCCATAGATAATATTTTACAGAACAATAGTAGCTTGTAAGTTATTGATTTAATGACAACTGGGTCAGTAGACACACACACACACACACACACTATATATATATATATATATATATATATATATATATATATATATATATATATAGTGTGTGTGTGTGTGTGTGTGTGTCTACTGACCCAGTTGTCATGAAATTAAATCAATAACTTACAAGCTACTATTGTTCTGTAAAATATTATCTATGGGCTGTTTACAATAAATAATTCACTAAAATTACGAATGCATGCAGATGACAAATTAAGTTAAGCCTACTGGTGGGTATTGTCATGCCATGTGGGACGTTCAATGCCCTCACAGTAACAATTACCTTAATTAAAACTGAACGTTACACTTTGTTTTGAGAAGTTATTTTTCTGTCAACAAATAGGCTCAACATATTAAAAAATAAAATGATACCACCTGATGATATAAAATAAAATTAGATAGTTCCAATGGCAGTCAGGGTTAAATTTTGCAATGTAATTTCAAACACTAATTTATGCAAACTATAAAGCTGGTTGTAATGGTGTATTCAGATTTTAAAATGAAGTGTAAAACAAAGATAAAACTTTCAGGCATTACGGCATTTTTGGTCAATTTTGCAATGAAACACTTTATTATAAAGAGCGGAAACAACGGGCAGTTAAAAAAAATGAAAATAAAAGTAACAAACATAACCTTCAAATAACTAGCGCAAGGAAGTAGGTAACATGGCGAAAACAATTAATTAAATGCATATTATTAATACTGAAAAAACAAAATAGCTTTTTTTAAAAAAAACTTCAGAACGTAATTTGACTCAGTTGTCGTGTGCAACATAAACTTTAAAAAAAAGTAACAACTCAGTTGGATAAAAACACAGTTGTTGGGTAAAATAATGGTTGCAATGGTACCACTGTCAAAAAATAATTTATTATAATGCGATAATGTGCATGAGTAGTATCTCACTGGGTGACATAAGCATATTAATCTTGTGTATGACATCTACTGTGCTCCATGCAAGGTGCACAACAGTCACCTTTTAGTTCCGTTAAAAAGGGCTTAAAATAGTAAGTTATGTTAATAAATTGAATCCTACGCGGGTGAATATATGTTACTGTAATACTGTTTATAATAAAATAAAATTGTTGAAATCACTACTTTAGCATTAGTCCCAAAAGTCCAAAAATACCCAAATAAATTAAAAAAAAAAATGAAAAAATGCACATTCTAACAGATTTTTAATGGTGAAACCATATTTCAGAATAGTGCAGGCCTCAAAATAATTTTGTTTTAATGTCAGCAAGCCATTTTTTGCTGTGATTATTATTTTTAACTTTTTGCTGTTGAAAAGGATTTATGATGTGATAGACCATAATAGTAACTGTTTCTTTTATAAACTCATTTGACTACTACTTTTTAAAAAAAGAACTTTCACACAATTTCAACTTTTTTTTAAATTTACTGCATTTGTTCCAATCTCAGTAACATCCTTTTTAAGCTGGAATCAGGGCCAACGATGAAAAGCATATACATATAAAAACTGACTAATCATATGCCCATTTTTCCATCAATTTTTCAACCAGGTTTACACTTACAAAATTAAATCGACAACTATTCTGAAGTGAATAAAATACTACCGCCTTCCATATTAAAATTTAATCTCTAAACCTTATTAAAATTAAGAGAAAAATGTAAGATATTTTGCAAAACATACGAAATAAAACTATTATCTTGTTAAGATAAGTGAAGTCACAATTATTTTTAGATATCATTAAAACTGCCTGTAAAGATAAAATGAATTTTACTGTGAAATACGTACAAAATAAGAACTAGAATATAAACTTTCTGAAAACCACAGGTGTTAGTTTTGAACTGCAATAAGTACATAAACAAAACAACTACTATTTGTCAATGATGACAAGTTAGAATAAAAGTAAATTATTCAGTAATTTATTATAAGATATGTAATTTATTCATGAAGTTATGTTTTTTAGGTATTGGATGCATTAGAATATTTTTAACTAAATTATATTTTGAAGCGAAATTTCGCTATTTACAATATTCACAAAATTTACAATAGAAGAGAAGAAAGGTAGTTTAAATTTTTTAGATTTAAGAATACAAAGGAAAGTACAAATAATTGAATTTGGAATATATAAAAAAGATACATACACAGATAATATAATTAACGCAAAGTCAAACCACCCATTAGAACATAAACTAGCGACGTTTAGACACATGTTCAATAGATTATTAAATGTACTAAAAAAGGAAAGAATATAAAAAAGAATTGAATACAATTTTCCAAATAGCAGTGAACAACGATTATGATTGAAAAATTATAAGAAATTTGTTACGAAGAATTAAAAGAGAGAGGACGAAAACAGCGATAAAAGAAAGGATAAAAAACGAAAATGGGCTAAATTAACATATATGGGGAAAGAGGAATATAAATTTAAGAATTTTTTTAGAAAATATGATATCGATATAGCAATGGCTACAAATAATATAAGGAACAAACTGACAAAGAATATAGAAGAAAAGGACAAATATAGTAAGAATGGGGTATACAGAATACAGTGTGGATGCGAGGCAGTCTACATAGAATGGGACAAAAATTTAGAACTAGGTTTAAAGAACATGTAAGATCATTCAAATACAGCAAAAATGATTCAAATTATGCGTCACATTTAATAAAGGAGGGACACATACCTCGAAAAATAGAAAACTCCATGAAAGTACTACATATGGCAGAAAAAGGAAATGAACTTTTTAGAGAACTTGGAAATTTTTAAATCTAAATTAAAGAGAGAAAACTTAATAAATGAACAGATATCGTCGCAAGAAGATATTACGTTTAATAATCTAAAAATTTTCAAAAATTAACAGGAGGGACGACCGTTGAAGAAAAGTTTGAAAGGAGCCAATAAGAAGCGAGCGAAAACGTATGATTTTGAAAAGCCAATCAGAAGCGAGCACATCAGGTTTAATGTACACGTGTTGAATAGAGGAGGGGTACAAGGTGGAGATAGAAAATTTTAAACAGGACGGGCCATAATATTGGTGACCAGTATAGATATAGTTTTTGAAGGAGGTTCTCCGAAACGTGTCAACGAAAGTAGAATTGATGAAGCTAGGGAAGGCAGATAATTATACTCAACATAGTTTCGCATACTCTGTTGGAAATATCGAAGCACACATTCGGCCACCATATTATAGTTTTATTAACAGACACTAAATTGACAATCTAGGCAATAACATTTACCACAAATACAACATTAACAGAAATACATATAACCATGGCATTTAGCTGATAAGCCTTTATAAATATCTGAACAAAATGTTTCTTTTGAAAAGAAATGCATTACTATTAAAAAATCTCTTTTTAAAAAAAAATGAAAATTCTTAATAATTAACTACTTTAACAACTCCATTTAGGAAGGGAAGACGTGAAATGTCTCCAAAATAAAATACATTTCATTTTTTTTTTTAAAGTAATAAACTTACTACTGATCTACTTACTCTCTGAAAGTGACCGCCTTGTGGAGGAAAACTATGCCCACCAACTCCCGCATGCAGAGGAGAAGAATGATGAGCAGTATAACTTCCTTCATGGTGAGGCTGATGATGGTGTTGCTGGTGCTGTTGCTGTTGTTGTGGGTAAGGTGACTGCCCTGGATAGGGCTGACTTGGATAACCTGCAGGTTGGCTAGGGTACGGGGAAGGTTGTCCAGGATATCCTGAAGGTTGAGTGGGATAAGGCGACGGCTGAGCCGGGTAAGGCGAAGACTGTGGAGGGAATCCAGGCTGGGGTGGGTAGGGCGAAGGTTGGGCACTCGGATAAGGCTGAGGATAAGGAGTAGATGAAGGATAGCCTCCAGGCATAGGAGCACCTGATCCTGGATACAAGGGGTACTGAGGGTTTCCGGATGGATAGGGAGGGTTTGGTGGGTACTGTCCTGGTCCCTGAGAACACAAAATTTATTTAGTCTTAACCATTTTTAATTATAGTATTAACAAAGCTACACTAACTTTTATATAAATTCATTATTAATATAAAATAACATTTGGTACGTTTATAAATTGTAAAAATCTAATAACAGACCCATTTTGATTGTGTTAAGCATTGCTTAGCTTTAATTATACACGCATTCTCAGTTATAAATTAAATAAACTTAGAAATAAAAAACAAACACAGTTACAAGCAAGTCTTGATAAAAACTTGTTTTTAAAAATTACAAAACTTTTCTAATAGCCTATAAGTGAAATTTTGCAACTAATTTCTACAGCTTCTTCTGATGAACCTTACCGTAAGTTCAAATGTATTTTTATATGTGTTCAACATAATCATTTAATAAAATAATTAAAAATAGCATGCGATGAAGAATTAATATTAACGGCTTGTTAAAGATTAAATGAAGTGTCTCAGCTAATCTTAAGTGTAGCTTCATCTGTGGTTCAGCATTCAAAAACATTTTGCACAATTATAATTAACCAGTTTTTTACAACAATCTGAGGTATGCTTATCCATATTTGATTCAAATTTGACTACAATCTTCTTGCAGTTATTTTTTTACATTATTTCAAAACTGGAACTTACTGGGATTATTTAGTGACGGTAAGTGCTTTATTTGAACTAAAATGTTTTCAAAATTGTTTAATCGTGTTTGAGAATTTTTGTTGACATATAGGCCTAATCTTAATTTGTTGACTACATAGCTATTCTAAAAAAAATCTTTAACTGAAGGTAGAACTAAATTGGAATGAGTTAATAAGTTTGCTATATCTGTTTTAAAAAAAATAGGCTGTTCAAATTGTTTAACTGCAACATTTTTTTCTTTATAGAGTTGTAACAAAGTAAAAATTTAATTACAAAAGAATGAGTTTAAAGGTGTTTTTAATATTTATAATAATAATGGCAACGATCAGTAACTGTGGATAAGATACTATTATAACTTGGCAATCCAAGTATAATCTGGTCATTCTTTTGAAGCATTTTCATTGTGCCGCCAATTCCTCTAGAATGAGGCATCTTTTCTAGGTTTTAAAAACTGTCCTAGCTTATCTTTAGTTACATGTAGGCCCTATTAATATGATCCATATGCCTTACTCTTGAAACACTGTTTTGCATTAGATTTTGTGTAAATGATGTTAATGTGTGAATAAAAAACTGAGCATTACCCTTAATAGTAATACGAATCATTAGCTAATATATTTTAAAACAAACTTATCACGCGTCGATAAACATGAAGTAACAGATTCAATCAATGCTAGTTTAACTATATTATGTCAGTCAGATAATAGCCTAGATAAATAATAGCGAAAATAAACAAACATACAAGTTTCATTTAATTATTATTGAATTACAAAAAAATCAACTACAATGGCTGTTTCAGATTTCATGTATATTAGGTGCATAAGAATCTGTAGCCATGAGTGTGGGTAATAGTGGAGAATAAGATTAAATAGAGCAGGTCTTTAGTGTAATTAGTATATAATTATCTAGGTTTCAAAGCTGACATTACTTTTTTAAAAACTATCACGGAAATTTCAAGTACAATTTTATAACAATAAGAGGGTGAAGCTGACTTGTCCATGTTTGTGTCCCTGAACAAGCAACTATTTAGTCATTTTGAATATTGAAGTTTGTGTGTGTGTGTGTGTGTGTGTATGTGCAACATTTTAATAACACCTCATTTAGTTAAAATCAGTGCTCATTTCAAGGTCCTGGGTTTAGATCTTACTATTAATCCTCCAATAATTCAATGGAAATTTATAAAAAAACTGTTCATATTCAAGAAATGTATCCAGGAATGTACTTGTATCCAGGATATATATATATATATATATATATATATATATATATATAAGCCTATTCCGCACAATACATACACTGTCCTGACCAGAGAGATAATGTTTTCTATATAGAATAATATAAAACGTGTTTCAACTATGCAAAGCTACATAACTTCATTTTGGTGAAAAGGGATGAAAGGCAGGTTAAATATGTTTAGAATACAGTAGTACCTCGCGATACGATGTGTTCAAGATACGAAGTGGAATATTGCAAATATTCATGCTCGCGAAACGATACGTTTTTTGCGATACGATCCCAATATCTCTTGCCACTTGAAATTGAAACAGTTTTATTGAAAAAAAGCACCCAGAAAAAATGTGTACAGCTCGTGCAATGGACAGTGTGAATGACATTTGTATGAGTCATTTTCGAAACATTTTGAGGAGTCGTCAGAAACACGCTTCTTTAGAAAGATATTTTTCGAAGAGAAGTGCCCCAGAAAGTGAAGAAGCGAGTGTTTCTAGTAAGAAAACTAGAAAGGAAAGTGAAGACGATGATGTATCACCTCAAATTTAAGTTCAGTTAGTTAAAAAAAAAGAAAAGCAAAAAAAAATTACAAAAGATAAAAATTATTAAAAAAAATTGATTTTAAGTTTTCATTACTGTGTCTGTAATTTTACATAAGAAATTTAATTTTAAAAGAAATTTAATTTAATTTTAAGTTTTCATTACTGTGTCTAAGTTTTATAAACGCTGTGCGCAATTTATCAGTGTCGTAATAAAAACTATTAACCCGTACTGTACGTACATACGTACGTATCATCAGCTGTGTGTGTGGGTGCTGTTACAACCACCACCAACCAACCCTCACATAGCTATCTACCACCACTCCTCACCATCCCCACTGAGCTCTGCTCCGTCGCCTCGCTTACCCTCGCTGACTGTACAGTACTTTACGGTAAGTGAAATTAATTTTTCTTTTTATTTTTTATTTATTTATAAAGTTATTTTAATTTATAAATGTGGTATAAATGTTTATTGTGTGTATGTGGTACTTAATATACTACTTTGTGACTAATTATTATTACGTATAGACGATTTTGGTGTTTATATATGGGGCGTTGCACGAATTAATTAAATTACATAAGATTACATTGTTCATTATATTATTTTTTTACGATACGATCCCGGTCCAGGAACGGATTAAGATCGTATAGCGAGGTACCACTGTACTGTATATTACAGTAAAAGTTCAGATAAACAATGAGATAATGTCTCTATTCCTTGCAAGTTCATTAAATTAAAAAAACAGAAAAATTAAATTATTTTTAATGTAGAAAAATTTCTTACTGACATGGATTTAAACCCAAATCACAAAGCTTGGGGTGATGGCCAAAACTAAAGAAGATGTTACTGAAATGGATGATACGTAAGCATAATGTATCTATTTAACAGTACTATACCATATTTGCACACTTTTCATTGAGACAATACACCAATAGGTAATGTTCAATAATTAAGTAGGTTAATTGTACTCAAACAACTACTGTAGTACTGTTTAGTCTAGACAGTCTTTGTACTACCAATATAACAAAAGTGTCTAGTTTAGACAATTTACAATTATTCAATCAGTCCTGTAACTACACACAAAACACACGAGATTATGAACTCACAATTATTTTATTCATGTCAAATTTGTATGCCTGTCAAAAATTCTCTATTTCATTTAAGTTGTTTTTTTATTGAATCTGAAATAACTTGTAAAAAAAGTAAGCCGTTTTGTAATTGTGCAAATTTACAGGTACAATGTCTGAAGTAATAATAATAAGTTTTTAGGTCCTATTTGTGTGTGTCTGTGCACAGAACTGAAATCTAAATGAATATTTCTGAAAGGCCTACACCTTAATATCCTATTGTTCTAACAGTATTTTTTTAATTTGAAAAATGACCCTGAAAATGTATAAAATAGGCCTAGACTTATGCTAAATTTTATCAAAATCAGCAACCAGATTTACAGTAGTTTAGTTTAGCCTTACAGTCACAAAAATAGGCAACATCCAAATAAAAACCACTTATTTCGACTCCGACGAACTGAAAATTGATAGATTCTTCAAAATCACAAATCAATTTTTTTATGACTACTTTAAACCACTAAGAAATCATTATACTCCTTATTTTAGTGAGGAAGTACATCAAAGCTATTTAACTCAATGTAAATGAGAATGGCAACATAATATACAATGTTATAATACAATATAAATTTATTATAATTTCAGGCCTATGTAGTTCTTAAAATTATCCTGTACACCAATTAATATTTTCTATCTTATTAAAGAAATACATGTAAAAGTAGGGTTTTTACAATAAAAACTAAAATTTCTTAATTTCAGATTTTCAAAAAATTATTATTCTTCAGAAAATAGGTTGCAGGGATTTACTTTATGGTCTTTAAACTTCTTCCAGGAAGGTACTTTGGGCCCGCCACAAGGATTGGGTGTATTCTATAAATAAAAAGACTATCGGTTTTTTACATAAAAACTTTTTGTTTGTCTCTAATATGCTTCTAAATTATTCATTGCCTAATAAACTCTGATAAAATAACTTACTTCCTTAACTGATAACATTTGTTTACGTTCAGTCAAGTACCTAGTTCCATACTGTTTTTTATAAGTGGTACTAGATAAGTCACCCAAGTGTTTTAATAGCACTTGGGGTCTTCAATCAGCAATTCTAAAAGTTCCCTTGATAATTAAATAAACTAAACATAAGCGCCTCTAAACGTAATGGTTTAACTTTGATATAAATTAATTTACAAAACAAGTTTATTAAAAATCAGTGAAAATATAGATAAAAAAATTAATTTGCAACATTTTATGCAACAAAAGTTTTTATATTAAAAAAATGGTGTTATTACAATAAAATATCATATTATATACAGCCTAGACTATCCTACTTATATGATAATAGTATGTATTTAAATATTAGGCTATTTTATCCTATATATAGGCTATGATAAGAAATGTATAACTAAATAATGTGTCCCATAGTGAAATAAACAGTAAAGTTTTAACACTTAATTTTCCTATTACTTATTTCTATAAAATTTTTTGTTATGAATTTTTGTGATGTCATTACTATTTACACTGCAGGGACAATTTATTAAACCAAAAGTATCACTCCAAAAATAATTCAGTCAGTTCAAAGCAGCAGCTGCATTAATAAGAATGGTTAAACCAGGGTCAGTAATCATACACTGGTTAGGTTAGTTTATTTTCACTCTTCTAAATAATTTCTGTAAATGATACTTTCGAATGTTACCTACATACACTAAAAAAAAAAATTTAGCAGGAAAAAAATATATAAAATAAGTTGTGTTTATGAATTACACATTTACAAGAAGCACAACATTATGAACATACTGTGCTAATTTGTTTCCCCACTTGAATGTGTGTATTTAGTTGTATAAGTTCTAACTTGCAGGAAATTAAATTTATAGAAATGTGCATTCATTACCTGAGGATATCCTGGATAACTCATTTCAGTTTTTTTTCCAAAACGCAGTCTTTATTTTTAAATTATTACTAACTTGTGCAAAATAGAACCTTGCAATGGCACTTGATAATTGCTAAAAAAAAACTGCAAAACAAAATTACCACGCCCCTTGATTCCAACGAAACTACTGAAATTTTAAGATATTTATCAAGATAAACAACAATGCAACAAGTTATATCTTAGTATGTAAAACTCCAAGCACTTCTACGAACAAATTCTAACAGACCTACAAACACCCGATTCGTTTATTTATTAACGCTCTGCCACACAACACGGTAACTGTAAACTGAAATTGCCTGTTACTTTCACTGTGTTTGTGTTACTCAGCAAGACAAGAATGGACCTTCATGAGATAATTTAACAAGTTTTCAGCTGACCAAGTTAATTCAGTGTTGCCAACAGTTCAATATTTAATTAACACCATTTGTTTTATTGTTTAAAAATTAAGTGATATGTTGGTTCAGATACTCAAATACGTGAAAATTCGCTTAAATATGTAATAGTTAAAACAGTTGAAAGATATTTATAGAATATTACATATTTTTGTCATGTTGTTTAACCTGCTATTAAAAACGTCATCAACTTTGAAACTTTCATTCCATTGACGTCACAAAACTCATGAGTAACCAGTGTGACGTATTCTAAAAGAAGTTAGTACATTCATAAATTTGATGAATCACATTTTTAAATTTAAGATAAATTATGACCTGACGTAATCAAAATAGTGTATAAATTAATACATACATGAATAAATACATATATTTCAATTACACAGTTAAAATTATAATATTATTTATATTGAGCCTACAGTATTGATGTTTACCAGTACAGGTCAAATAAATTGCATTCTAAAATAACTCCCTAAAGAAAAAAAAAAATTAATTTTATCATACTATACTGAATGTACAAAAATATTCCACTCAGAATGAACTCTTAAAATGCTCAATAAAATGTGGGCTATTTGGCCAAGTTATAATTTGGAATTCTTCCAGAATCAATAAAGTAGCATATTATGACACTAATTCCATGTAGAAGCAATGTTGTAGAATAAAAATATTTTGCACCAGACATTTGTATTTATTATTTGAATCTTTTAATGAAAACATAAAAATTATGTTTTGAGTCTATAAAAAGTGTTTTTGACAGAGGTCTGGAAATGCTTAGTTTCTCATTGAGCTATTTCTTTTTAATAAAAAAAAAAAAAAAAAACAAAAAAAAAAAAAAAAAAAAAAAAACCAATCAGGGGAATGGATATAATACTGGATTTATTTGCTATAAAACATTATTTTTCCAAAACAGACTATTTTTATGATGGCTGTGATGTATTTTTCATACTAAGAAAAATGATAGTCAAAATTTGAGTAAAAAATAAAAAAAAAAAATCTAAAATATGTTTATAGTATGCATGGGTTATAATAGACACTTGCAAGCTCAACTATAAGTCTGCATCGGTATGGGAATGTTAGGATAACGTCAATGCTTTGTCCATGCGAAAACTTTACTTTAGCCAGACAGGTTGGCTAGACTAGGACCTGTGTTTGTGTTTATGGGACTGAAGCTAACACTAGGTGTTACTTGTACCTGTCCTGGTCAACTACCAATAGTGGATCTACAAGCAACACCAATAATGATGAGATAATGTTAGAGGGCATTTTTATAACAAGCGTTTTTTTTTTTTAATGTTTATTTAGGTGGATAATAGGGATTTTAGATAGATGGCAAATCAGAAAAACAATGCTGTTCATTATACGGAATTGTGGTGTAAGTTTGCATTTAAACAGGATATGAATGTATTATGGGAAAACAGTGCGAAGGCTATGCAGAAAGGATAAGGAAACTGCAGGTTACATAATGTATGATTGAAAGGTTCTTGCCAGCAGGAAGTGAAGGGTGCTTTGCTTTCAAGACACTGAGAACCTCTACCTAAATGAGACAGCCAGTGAACTGCACAACTCATTGAGGGAACCAATTTACTAAACTAGGACCAAAGAGTCATAGTTGTACAATAGACCTTCTGGTTGAAATGCCAAGGGCTCTCAAACTCCATAACATCAAAAATATTATAAAAACATTGAGCAAAGTTTCAGTCAGATTTTTATAATATGACAGTGCCTACTTTATGGATGTTTAAAATTATATAGAAAAAAAAGCACAAAAAGTCTAAACGGAAAGGAAACTGAAATTTATAGATTTTTATTTCTGAAACATATTTATTTATTGATTTTAATTACAATATCTGTGTATAAAAACAATAAAACTGGAATGGCAAAATAAACTCTAAAATGTATGACAATTTCACAACATTAATACAATGTTTAAAAACATATCCTTTCTTATTTATTAAAGACGATTGCATATTTTAGCACAATGAAAATAAAATAAATTAATACTACAAGATTAGTACTATAATTAGTACATATTTTTGTGTTAAATACAGAACAGATATTTCAATAGGAATAACAACAGAAGTAAAAACAAAAGTAGATGTATCTGCTTCCTTTAGTAAATATATTATTGCAAATTACCTTTTGATTATTGCACTATTCGTTTCTATGCAACAGTTCCACAATCAGACGAAATTAAAATACAAATTAAGTAAAAAGACAAGATTTATTCTTTAGATAAAGACACTGAATATAAACATATAGAATGAAATCCCTTATGAGCACACGCTGCTGGTAGCAATTTGTGGCCGAGTGTTCAACTACAGTTAAATACATAACAGTACTGTCTATTTTCTCAAATGTCTCCACAGCTTGCAACGTCTGTAGCTGCAGATAGTACGATTACTTGGACTTTAGCATCAGATATAGAGTATGATTTTTATAATGATTGCTGTACTTCTATCCCGTTCTATTATATCCAACGGTAAAGGTTAAGAAATGACAATGATTACAAATAATAATACAATACTCATCAAGTGGGAGCATTTAAATATAAAAACAAATCACATCATTTACGAATGCTTACCCTTACCATATTAACATTTATGTCTGTGTCAAAACTATAGTCTTAAATTTATCATTTTTTTTACATTCACTTAAATTCTTCACACACACACACACACACACACACACACACACACACACACACACACACACACACACACACACACACACACACACACACACACACACACACACACACACACACACACACACACACACACACACACTGCATACAAATATATGTATACATATTTGCACTTATTCTACTTAAAATGCTATATTGGAGCAAAACAATTATTTTTGTTATATTCCAATTTTTTTTTTTTTTTTTTTTACTTTACCATTTTTAATAAAGTCAATTAATAACAACCAAAATAATTATCTTTCAATTTCACAAAGCACAACAAATATTTAATAAAAATACAATATATAAGATCACTGTAAGTGAAGGAATGTGTTTGGAATTAACAGGCCCAACATAATTTTACAAACAAAATGTTATACAAGTGATAAACAGCGCCTGAACCAAAAATAAGTTGCTCTTCTGCTCTAAGAGTTGTCTGGTAGTATAGTTCTAGAATCAGTGTGCCATCAGCCACAAAGCTGACTGATTATACGGAACAAAGAATCTGCGTAAACTTCTGTGTCAAACTGAATCCACAGAAACCAATTGTTTACACCGAGAAATGGACATAACGCCATATGCAAAAGTAAAGCCTTTTTGTGGTACAAACGCTTTAAGGACAAAAACATCAGTCGAAAATGATTACCATTCTAGGTGTCCTGTCAACAAGCAAACACAACAGTCTGGAAATGGTAGACAAACTAGTCACAGTGTTTGTAAAAAATTGAAGTCATATAGAACAGTTCAACAAATTTTGTCAGAAGAACTGAATATGATAAACGTTTCTGTACCAAGGCTGCTGATTGATAAACAGAACGTTCCATATGTGTCTGCCTGTATGCCAACGTTCCAAATGACTACCAAAAACATTATTACACACCTTTCCTGTTTTCGCAACACCCTGTTTTGCATTGTTTTAATGAAAGGCAGAACTTTACGAGGTCTTCATTATAGTCATCCGATATAAATTTGAAAGCTGAAAGACTTGTGGAAAAATACTGGGATTGTTATATACATTACCATGAAGCAATGGTGGAGCAGAAAACACCAAACTGTTAAAAAAAACTGCTTTTCTATAAACGACAAACAAACTGTTTTTTCAAACGGAAACAAGCAGTTGGATTTGGACTGGTTTATGATTTGTTAAACAAGAAACGGTTTTCCACACTACCACACCTACGTTCTATTCGAACATTGCCGCAAACGCTAAAACTTTTTTCCTGCTAACTGCTTTTCTTCTACCTGCTTTTATGCTTTTCCCTTTATTTCAAAGTTGCTTGTTGTTTGTAGTGAAGTAAGAACTGTTTGGTCAATGTCAACGTCTATCTCTACTTTGTTGCGAGTTGTAGTAACAACCTCACATTTTGTAAATACAGAGCCTAATTTTATTTAAACATATTTTTTATATTTATTATCAATCATCAATATTTTTTAATCAACTAAAAATATTCTAAATCGTTTGCATTTTGGTAAATACGCAAAGGACTATTTAATTTTTAAGTAAAAAAAGTGCTTCTATTAGAAATTCATCGCATTTTGTACATAAAATAGCTTACATAATTATTACGTTTTGATAATGTAATTTAATTATTACTACACTTGTAAGGATTATTTTTATCCTTTCTAAATGCTTTACACCCAAAAACAGTTAAGGACATGGTGGCAGTGGGAATGAAAAAGTAGTCTTAGAAAACTGAACGTATGTGCTTTATGTTTTAGCTGCTAATACAACTTTGAGTTTTTTCCAACTGTTTTAAAAAGCAGCTTTTTTCCTCAGCAAACAGTTTGTTGACGTTTTGTAAAAATAGCACAAACGCCCATCTCTACCATGAAGATGGTTCAAACAGATTTTTGGCAAGCAATTTTTTTGCATCAAAATTCCCCAAACTTTTCAGTAACCTCACAGGATTTTATGCAGATAAAATTAGTTACGAGTTTCAGAAACTTCTCGTACGTTTTAGCACAATCAAATAGTATTTAATACATTATAGAATAACACAGTAAATCGGAATAAATTCTTAAATTATCTTTGATTTAACTTTTTCGTAATAAAGTTTTGGAGTGAACAGTTACACAATATGCAGTGCGAAGAGCCGCTGAAATTAAAATAAGACTGTAATGTTGCGTTAATATGTTTTGCATTTGCTCTCATAGCAAAGCCAGTGACATTTCTTTCAAGTTTTTATATCAGTTGCAAGCGCACAGGAGACGTATTGTTATCAATTAAAAATTGTAATTGTAATTATTAGTTTTTTAAATATTATAAAGAGGTCACAGCCAAAAAATGAACACTATTGACAAAGACGCAGAAACATTACACAACTGCTGACATACTGCCTGTTGCAATAAACAAGGTGGAACAGCTGTTTAGATAAAAGCTTGGGGAAGAAGTAGGTTGTGGTCAGTCAGTTCTGAGGGGACCAGAAGATCAGTTGATTCGAAAGGAGAGCCATAGGACAACTAACGTCAGGAAGTGCTCCAAGAGGACATTCCAGTCAGATGGTGGTGGGGAACAATGAATAGGCAGTCTAAGTAGACAGCTTTTGAGTACACTTCCTCCCTTTTCTGTTTTTGGTTTGAACAAATTGGGGCATAGATTTCCAGAATTGATCTTGGGACATATTTCAGGGGAAACATTTTGATAGAGTAATATAATCGTGTTCATTCTTGGGGTTATCAACTGTACTTGTAGCCGTGAGAACATACGAATAAAGTAATATAATTAAATGTATTAAAGGTCTTTATTGAACCACTAATAGTTGATTTTTTAGAGCGCCCAAATTAGGAGAGATCCAAAATTCCTAACAAATGGTGCATCGGGCAGGAAAACTGATCCCAAATTCTTAACAGTATTTTTAGTCATCTACCAGTTTGGTTATTGCTCTTCCCTCTCAGTGTATAACAAAGTATTGATCTATAAGCAGGTCCTTAAGCCGTTGTGGTCTTACGGTATTCAACTGTGGGGTTGTACCAGCCAGAGTAACAGAAACATTCAGCGATTACAAAATAAAGTGCTTCGTGGTACATAAGAAATGAGAATATACATAGAGATCTTAAAGTTCCATCTATTGATAGTAAAGCCAAAAAACTAGCTCTCAACCAAAAAAAAAAGATTACAACTGTCAACGCCCTCCAGCTACTCAATGATGGCACAGTGAGAAGGTTAAAAAGAGTGAAACCATTTGAACTGTGTAGCTCTTAGGTCATATTTAAGTGATCATAGGCTGAGTGATTGTCAATAGATTAAGCTTAGTAGAATATTGTATTGTATTAGTTTAGGTTAGAAACAAATAGCTTATTGGTATTACTGGATAACTATAAAAAAAATCTACCAGTATCCATATATGTCCAGTAACAGTTAATTCTTTCCAGCTATTTGTTATATTTGCCTTGCAAGTGATGTTTTTGGAGATAAAATAGGCTTCACATGCAAGGCTTCCTTGGCTATTCTAACAGAATGCAAATTCCTATTGAATTCAGTGTTTACTGGAAAGTCAACATCGTTCACTGATTACAAATAATCAAATTTCTTAATTATGGACTCTGTCAGCTTGGTTTTGCAAAATGGATGTCCAAATTTTTTTTACACGCACGGTCCATTCTTACAGGATTAATTTATTTTCAATACATATATTTTTTAATATTTCTATAAACATAACAAATTTATTACATTTTTTTTTCTATGTCAAAGCTTAATATCCTTAATGATTATCTACTATTTCATGTTTACCAAATTACTTAATTTAAAAACATTGCAACTAGCCTGTAATGGTTAGTTTATTTACTATTTGATTTTAAATTCATTGCACTTAAATGTTTACATTTTAAATGACTAGTCCAAACTAGAACTACTTAATACACTCTTAAATAACTTAAAAAAACTAATTTAAAAAGAGATCATTGTATTGGCACATTACAAAAATAAATTCCTAACAGCATTTGCGGTGCTACACAGTAGATTCTAGGATAGTCCGACAAACCTAAGAAATTAAACCTTAACAAAAGTACAAAAGTTTTTAAGGAAAAATACACTTATCCACAAACCGACTGCTGGACTGAATTTGGTACGATACTTTCTTAAATGATATACTAACTGAGCAATATCTGTATATAATTTTTAAACAAGCATGTAGAATTACCACAATTTTTTTCGCTGGTAGCTTTTGAATGGCCTTATAAAGGAGATAGGGCAATAGTAACTACTGTAATTGATCCTTTAATCCTGTAATCTGGTATTTTCCTACCGAATGTTGTTGGACTATCGAGAGTCTACTGTCATCGATTTAAGTAGTCTGTTACAGTATTACCACTTTATAGAAGCACGATTCCATGGTCTCGTTCGAGTCTTCTCTTAGCTTTTAATGGAACAAATCCCATTAAATCTGAAGGAGTTGGCAATCCTGATTCGTTTCCGTTACACGCTTGTTGGTAAAACACTTGATTGTGACCGCATTGATAACCATAGATTAAATTGTCTTCAGATCTGTAAAATGTACGTATAAATTAATAAGAATATTTGCTTTTAACGTTTTTAATATTACTTCACTGAAAAATAAATACAGTGATACCCCTGCTTACAGTCGACCAAGACAATGGTCATATCGGACAACGGTCTAATTCACAGAATTTTTTTTTTTTTTTTTGGTGTTAAATGTCCGACTATTGTGCACACTTGGACTAATGCAGACGATAGGATGATTTATAGCGTATGAAAATGCCAAGCCCTGGCCGGGAATCGAACCCGGGTTCTCGGGGTGAAAGTCCAGTACGCTATCAACTAGGCCACCAAGTTTCACAGAATGAAAAATGACCCTCATAACAGTTTAGGTTTCAGATAAAGAGCTGAACACATAACAGTATTTTCGTTTTGAAATTATTTCTAAGCAGATGTGTAAATATAGAGATAACATTGTGCTGTGCTACAGAAATAAACATTGTGCTGAGTTAACAGAAACAAGCCTTTAATTTATGAGTGTTTGGTTTTTGTAGGGCAATAATTTCCACATTTTTTTGTTATCTGTTCTCGGAATGGCCACTCCTATTTCCTAAAAATATACAGTATTGATTTGTACTGTGAGTGTATATATGTGACATAATTACATTTATATGAATTTAGTTAAAATAAAGTGAATTCTATTCCAAGAATTTTCTTCATTCTTCATCTTTGACATATTAATAGTGAGTACTCAATCATTTTTTTCATGTAACAAATTAAAATGTTTTCCATAAGTCTCTATTGTAAACAAAGATTCGCAGAGACGGCTGCTCAGTTAACAGTCTTAGTTCTGGAACGAATTAAGACCATTACCCAGGGTACCACTGTAGTTGATTTTTCTTCCTAATTATTTAGATTCTTCAGTACCTGACAACCAAATCTGTGAGTTGTGGCGATTTCGTGAAATTCTCATACATGAGTGTGAGTAGCTCGAGCCTAGTGCCGGCCCATGTACCTCCTCGCTGGACAGTGCCGTAGTCTGGGTCCACACAAAGGAAGCTGTACGAATCTACACCAGGACCTGAGCTGGAATTATTCTGAGGAAAATGGTCGAGACAGTGATGGAGATGATGTTCTAACTCGCTAAGACTGCTTATGCTTGTCTGCCACTGTAATACATTAAACACAGATAATTATCTTTCCAAACGCATTTTTTACCATAATTCTTAGTGCCTGTAAATCAGCAATATACAAACACTTCTCTAAACTGTTGCGTTATAAAATAAAACCAAAACGTGTAACTAATAACAAATGCCCCTTGGTACGTAGCTAACAGCTGAGTGCAATGTCAACGACACGACACTTTAGGCTGTATAAGCAACAAGAAAAACTTTCTTTTTCAAAATTGTTGTTCTTTTTCAGAACATCTGAAAGAATCAAAGTAAAATGCAGACATCTGAACTTACCATCTCAAGGAGAAATTGTGTGAAAAGTTTTTTAATTCATCATTTTTTTGAAAATATAATTTAACTATTGTAATCAGCATTAAAATCAGCATAAATGAACATTTTAAATTTTCAAAATCCACTGAAATTAACAAAACGAATTTGATGGTGATCAGGGTTCGTTTCATGATGGGTTCAGGGTTTGAAGATGCCTCAAGGCGAAACATATCTTATGGAATAAAAAAAATAATTTTTGTCAAACTACTACAAGTTCTAAATTTCCTGATGAGAAAGAAAATAATGTTAGAAATTGGTTTCCATAAGTCAGTGTGAGAGCTGTTCATCTCTCTTTATTTGTTTCACCCAACTTTGGGGTACACCAAATCAATCACTTCTCAATGCTCTGTGCCTTCCTCGTAGCCCAGTATTGCTTCATACGTTGTGATCTTGCTTTTCTTTCTTCGTCAGAGATTTGGATCGTTCGCTTGGATTTGACTTTGCCTTGGAACCGTTGCTTCTTGTCCTTGGTTATTGTTTTGGCTGTTCATTCATTACGTTAAAAAAAAATTATCCAAAATTTTCTACAATGTGTTTAATAATACAATAACTATCACTTACCAATGTGTGAATATGTTCTGGATCTTGACTCTTATCTCCCTCCATAAGCAAGATCAGAGTTGTGTCCTGATAACCGCAAACATATAAAACTGTTTCCTTCAATTCTACAACTTCCGCTGGCTTTTTTGGTGTTTTCATTTTATCTGTTTGAGATTTTACAACCGGCGTAGTTGGAGGCTTTTCTAGGCCTGGTGTCGTCACCTGATGCTTTTGTTCCATTGCTAAGAGGCTCAGTTTCGCCATCAATGGGGTGAGCGGGATCGGAGGTTTGGACTTTTTGCCGAAATCTGTTAACGGCATCATGTCTGTAAATACAGAAGAATAATTAACATAGTTTAAATGTTGAGTCAGGGTGTTGCATTCAAGGGGAAGGTGTAATAGCTTAGAGATATATTAACTTAGAGATTCGGTTTTCCTTCGACAGTATCGTGTTATAAGTTAGAGATGGACCTGTGTAATAAGATAGAGGTTCCGTACTGTGTATTAACTTAGAGACTACAGTTCCGTCAAGTGTGTTGCACCGTGTGTATATGTTGCCGACACTGCTGCTTGCAGGCGCTTCAGTATCTTTTATCTAACAAGTAGAATTCGCTTAGTTAAAGAAAGATATATTATTAAAATATAAAGTTCATTTGGATAGGTTTTGTTCTTAAAGTCTTATGTGCAATGCTGTAAATGTACACTAATTTACATAGTCTATGTAGTAGTAATAGTAAAATATTGTTTGAAGGCTGCTTTATTCAAACCATATCCGAATTGAATTAAGAAAAAAGCCCTAAATTAATGAATTCATATAAACTTACGTTGTTTTTTTCGATAAAACACCAATATTTCTATTTTTCTATACAGATAATTGTCGAAAATAAACATTTAGATATGTTGTTGACCATAGTACTGACAATATATTCAATTGCAAACTCTAAAACAAAATATTGATGATTAGGCTGGTATACTTGTTAGATAAAAGATACTGAAGCGCCTGCAAGCAGCGGCGTCGGCAACATATACACACGGTGCAACACACTTGACGGAACTGTAGTCTCTATGATAATACACAGTTGGAACCTCTATCTTATTACACAGGTCTATCTCTAACTTATAACACGGTACTGTCGAAGGAAAAACGATTCTCTAAGTTAATATATCTCTAAGCTATTACACATCCCCGCATTCAAGTAGTGTTGGAAATTATTAAAATGTGTTATTTTATCAAAATAATATTTTTTTAAATAAAAAATAATCAAAGAAAATCATGATGGAACTAAATATGAAAATTCAGTAACTTTTTTCTCAATAATATTATACTAAAAACCATAAAGACAATAGTACTCAGACGGTAAAAATTGTGTATAATTTGAAATTCATTTTGTTCATTTAACTAATTTATTACAGTAGACCCTCTCATGTCTGTCGGAAATTTTTACAAATAATTTTAAGTTGGAGAATGGTAAATTTTATTTATATTTTAGAACCAATACAAATGACTGAAATAAAGCAAAACTAGCAGCGACAGCGGTGAATGAAATCTTAATTACAATATTATAATCGTTTGATTTTTTTATTATTTAAAAAGATACTAGTGGGCCTGTGCAATCTTTCGCAGTTAATGAAAAAAAGAAACAAAATACAACAATGTACAGCAAGAAGTTTATCAGTTTTATAGCAGCTGTTTATTCACAATGTTCAAAGTGACCTACAAAATATACGCCAATCATAACTTTTCTTGTTGGCGCATGAATGACAAGGAAAAGAGGTTAGGAATTCTTTTTATGAAATCGTTACTTGTATTTGAAAATAAAATTGTAAAAAAATAAAACATGAAATTTGTAAATAAAATAATTCAAATAACACCACTGGATCATATTAATTTCGGGGATGTGTAATAGCTTAGAGATTTATTAACTTGGAGAATCGTTTTTCCTTCGAAGGTACCGTGTTACAAGTTAGAGATCAATCTGTGTAATAAGATAGAGGTTCCGTACTGTGTATTAACTTAGAGACTACAGTTCCATCAAGTGTGTTGCACCGTGTGTATATATTGTCGACGCCGCTGCTTGCAGGCGCTTCAGTATCTTTTCAGTATACAGTTGAATATATTGTCAATACTATGGTCAACAACGTATCTAAATGTTTATTTTTGACAATTATCTGTATAGAAAAATAGAAATATTGGTGTTTTATCGAAAAAAAAAACAAAATAAAGTCATATGATTAATTCATTAATTTAGGGCTGTTTTCTTAATTCAATTCGGATATGGTTTGAATAAAGCAGCCTTCAAACAATATTTTTATATTATTATTACTATTACTACTACATATGTAAATTAGTATACATTTACAGCTTTGCACATAAGCCTTTAAGAACAAAACCTATCCAAATGAACTTTATATTTTAATAATATATCTTTCTTTAACTAAGCGAATTCTACTTGTTAGATAAAAGATACTGAAGCGCCTGCAAGCAGCGGCGTCGGCAACATATACACACAGTGCAACACACTTTACGGAACTGTAGTCTCTAAGTTAATATACAGTACAGAACCTCTATCTTATTTTACAGGTCGATCTCTAACTTATAACACGATACCGTAGAAGGAAAAACGAACCTCTAAGTTAATACATCTCTAAGTTATTACACCTTCCCTTAATTTCTACAATACAATAATCTTTAATTCAATACTTATATTTTAAAATTACCGTATATATCTTTTTAAGTACAATCATTGCGAAACCACGTTGGCCTACTATTTCTTGTCAATATGAACTTCAGTTATAACCTTATAAAATTCATGACTGAATTCTAACAATGTACCTTAATGAAGTATTTACAAACGAAACCTACTATAACTGGATTTTACATTATATAACTAAAGTAGGATACAGTATTTACTCCTTCCTAAAAACAGTCTGTATTATTTAATAAGTTTTACATATTAGAACTGGCCTAGATTGTCTTACCAATTCTACTTTCAAAACTGATTTGGTCAATAATTATTGCATGAACGAAAAAAAGGGTTTAGGACATCTCATATTTTTTTATGAAATCGCTATTCATAATTTAAAATCAGTATTTACTATATACTAAAAGCACGGTCTTTTATTTAATAACATTTACATATTAGAACTGGTCTTACATATAAGATTGTCTTAACAATTCTACTATCAAAACTTATTCGATCAATAATTACTTAAAACTTGGATGCAGTAATAATTAAATATTACTTTCAACAATGTTTTTTTTAGCAGTCAGCTGTTTAGGTACCACACAATTACCTGTCACCTATTCCAGAACTGTGCTGCACGCTCATGTGGACACTTTATACTGCTTCTGGAATTCTGATTTATAGCTTTTATCAGTTTTATTTTATCGTAAAGCCATAAAATGGAAAAATATGAGGCACGAGAGTTCCTTGGTGTTCTAACAAATCTGCAGGTACCACGTACATGTAGTTTCAATAACGTAGGTTCTTATTTTTGGTACAAAACTGATCGAAACATTTAGCGTAAGAATATATAAAAGATGTTGAGAAATTATTATGAACATCTTGCCTTTTATTCCTACGGTAGCTAAAAATGTATTTCCAGGAAATTAACCTTATGTTTATGTTTGGCTGAAGTTATTTTTTAACAGTAACTTAACATGTTACCATTCCTATAGTACTGTATCTATCATGTTATAAAATTTGACAAAAATGGTCTTTGTAGTGATCCAAACCCAGAAAAAACTAAAGGGGTTCATGCAAAAAAATATTTAGGGACAGTTAAGGTGTAAAACATTTAGAGCAAAATTAATTTATATTTTTTTTAACCTATTGTAGAGTACCATTTAAACTAGAAGTTATACTGGTCCTTAATACAGTAGGGTCTCGATTAACCGTCATTCTCAGGACCGTTCAGATGATAAATGACAAAGCAGACCACTGTACTTTCAACTATCGATAAAAATAACATACTTTACTCCTTTCATAGCACAGAATATTTTATTATTATTGTTTTGGAAAATGTAGTAACACCCTCTCCAAATGTTTAATTTTTCATGCCTCTCACCTCTAACTTTTACAGATAAGGTCAGGAAAAACTTTTAAAAAATTAATTCAGATAAAAACGGAAAATTGTTTTTTCATATTTTACACAATATTGTAATTCAAATAAGTTTTTTGAAAAATTCACAAACAGTCGTTTCTTTAAGCCGCTTGATCTTTTGCAATGTGGGTAAAAATAAATAGAGTATTTCATTAAAAACTCATTTTTTGGTTTGCACATCAAATAAGTTTCACAAGGCTACAAACGGCACTGTCTACTTGACAGTTGGCAGATTGGACGACACCACTGAAGGCAGCTATACAACTCCTACAATAAAACACTCAAGTTGCATTTAAAGTACAATAATAATTTACAAGAACAAGGCGCCTAGAAACCCTCAGTAAATTTTTTTTTCTGTGTTTAACGTTCAACTATTGTGCACACTTGGGCTAATGCAGACGATGGGATGATTTATAGCGTCTGAAAAAATGCCAAGCCCTGGCCGGGAATCGAACCTGGATCCTGGGAGTGAAAGCCCAGTACACTATCAACTAGACCACCGAGGCGGCTACCCTCAGTACACGCTAGGCCATTTTATTTATTTTATTAAAACATTCAGATCATTTTATGCATGCTATATAACTTCACAAATTTTATATTTAAACTTATCAAACGCACATTGTCAACATGATAAGCCAGATATGAGGTGATTTACTGCACAATTAATACAACTTAATTATTATTCACATACATTATTAATACAGCTTGATTATCAGTACATCACAATGAATATGTTTAAAAATTGTATTTACAAAAAAAAAACACAAAACGTTTATTACTCAAACAGGCATACATTTTATTACTTAATGTTAATTTGTTAACTGTTTAATTTCATATAAACAGTGATTGATTTATAAAACATGCAACATACTGTTAGGATTTAAGAAAATATAGATTTTTAGTTACTAGTCTTAAATATGATAATGAGGTCACAACCAAAGAAGGAACACTATTGACAAAAAACATAGGCAAAATTACGAAACTGCTGACATACTGCTTGTTGCAATAAGCAACAAGGTATGTAGAACAGCAGTTGAAATAAAAGCACGGGGAAGAAGTAGGGGAGGATTTTGCGTCAGCACGAGCTACGGAAGAGCATTCCATCCAGGTGGTGCTGAGAAGTGGCAAATTGGCGGTAACAGTAAGTAGACAATTATTGGCGTACACTTCTTCCCCTTTTACTTTTGGTTTGGATACATTAATATATTTTGGGGAACGTTTTATTTCACATAAAACAGTAGTGTTCATTCTTGGGGTTGCCACCAACCATAGAAGTTAGTGTAACAAAGTAAATGTAAGGTAACACATATCAAAGTATTAAAGGTAATTTTTATAATGAACCACCGATAGTAAATGGTTGAACTACCCCTAACAAATGGTGCATCGGCCAGGAAACGAACACGGGCCGCCCGCATGGCGGCGAGCATTCTACCAATGAACCACCGATAGTAAATTGTTTGAAGGACCCCGTGCCCCTAACAATACACTTAGTTTGCAAATTTTAAAAATTATACAATTTTTTACCATTTTTCAGAAATATAAGTTTGTTTCCTACTGATAGGTTATATTTAGTTTTATAGAAGACTGACAATGACCCAACCTATTGTAACGGTTGGCCAGACTGAATACATAGCCTGAGTACAGTAATTAATTTATGCTTGTTATGAATAAAAGAACAAGTTAAAAATAGTGTATGAGAAGTAAAATGAAAAATGCAGAAACTTTAACTACTTAATTAAGTGAGAAATTAACATTTACTGTTTTTATAGGACGTGAAAGTACTTAGGAAATGTTAAGTACTCTGTGATTTTCCCATCATAAAACCACCTTCCAACCAAGCCACAGTAAAAAAATTGGACATTAGCAGCACTGTGTTCTTATTTAAAACATGGGAAAGTTGCAAAAGTCGTAACTTAATTTGTGTCCATTTTTTTCAAGTGATTACTGTTTGAAAGTTATAATTTTGCTTTTTTTGCAGCTTAATTCTTGTGAATTAAATTTGGTGGTTCAATTAAATTATTGATACTGTACACTTTCAAATGGACTTGCCGATGTAAAAGCCGCATTGAACAACTGAGAGGACCGGATTACCGTGGGCTTACTGTTCATAGACCTTCCGAAAATAAATATAATCTGGAATGTCTGATGATCCGGCACTATCATGCTGAATGAACAGTCTCATGTATACTGTCTGTAGCCACAAGAATGGATGTAGGGAAATTTTTTGTTGGCAATTTTACAAACCTGCAACGCTTGTGTTATCCCAGTACTTGCCAAAATGTAAGATACAGATAGAACAAGGTGCTGTACATCAGGCAAGACAATGCTTACTTTCATGATATGCAGACAGTACAGTTCTGCTGCGTTTCTCATAGGCCAGGATTAGTTAGAAGTGTTCTTCGCACAAATGTGTAGACTGTATTGTTTAAAATGTAAAATAAAAACGAAGTTTAGGCCTGTATTTGAGTTGAAATGTTTATCCTTATTTTCATAAGAAAAAATATTTATTGGAAAACAACGTTTTACTCAACAACTTGGCATTTAGTAACCGCAGTAGATGCGGTAATCCAGCACTGGAAGTCCCGAATGTGCTGAGGGATTGGAAGGCTACAGTATTGTACTGTAAATGACAAATACTTATTAACACAAACTTCCTTTGTACACGAAGCAAGAAACTGACAATGCACTCAGTAGTAAATAAGTGCAGTTTATTAAAAATTAATTCTGCAATGTGGGTTAATTAGATTGTTAAAGATCTTTGAAACAAAACTCAAGCCCGATATTACTTGTAGTTTAGATGAAGATTTAAGTTATTAATAAGTCACAGTGATTTCATTGATGGTTCTGAAAATTTAACATATGAGATGTGGCTATTAAATAACAAGACTGACGCTGCGGCGGAACAAGTGCGCATGCGCCAACCGCCATTGACCGACAGCTGTTTAGTGTGAAGCTTTCCCTTCAGAATTATGTTAGTCTCGTTTGTGTAACCAACACCGTTTAGTCATAACCTTCATTTCCGTTAGTGCTGTTATTTTGCTTTGCCGGAAAAAATGGTTAGTGTAATAATAGAGCAACGAATTGTTGTTAAATTTCACTTCAAACTTGGAAAAACCGCTACTGAAACTTATAATTTACTGAAAGAAGTGTATGGAAGTGAATGTTTATTGCGGGCACGTGTTTTTGAATGGTTTAAGCGTTTTCAAGATGGCCGACGAGACGCTGAAGATGATTCGCGGCCAGGTCACCCTTTAACGTCAATAACGGATAACAATGTCGAAAAAGTTGCTAATTTGATTCGGTCTGACCGTCGATTAAGTATTCGTGCAATTAGTGAAACTGTAAGCATTGATAAAGAATGTACGGCAAATTTTACATGACAATTTGAACATGCGAAAAGTGTGTGCGAAAAATTCTCATGTTTGAACAACAAGCAGCTCGCAAAAATGTTTGTACTGACACTTTGGATGCCATTGAAAATGACCCAAATTTATTGGAAAGGATAATAACATGTGATGAATCGTGGGTTTTTTATGTGTGATCCGGAAACAAAGCGCCAATCCATGCATTGGAAGAACTCAACTTCACTGAGAGCCAAAAAAGCAAGAATCAGCAAGTCAAAATTTAAAGCAATGATGATTGTTTTTATCGATATTCATGGGATTGTGTACCTTCACTGGGTTCCTGAAGGTCAAACAATTAATCAACATTATTACCTTGTTGAGGTACTTGGTAAACTATGTGAAAGAGTAAGGAAAAATGACCCAAAATGTGGAAGGACAAATCATGGGTTTTCCACCAAGACAATTCCGCGTATAGAGGTTCTGTCAAGAGGTTCCTGGCCAAGTACAGCATCCCAGTGTTAGAATGTCCACCTTACTCACCAGAACTTGCACCATGTGACTTCTATCTGTTCCCTAAGGTGAAATCTGCATTAAAAGGGACGAGATTTGAGTCCGTGGAAGCTGTAAAAGTGAAAGCGGCAAGAGTCCTGAAGGAGTTGACAGAAGATGACTTCCAGCACTGTTTCCAACAATGGAAAATTTGCATGGAGCGTTATAGGGATAGAGAAGGGTGTATATTGAAGGTGATAATAAGTAATTATGTATAAAATGAAGATAAAATTTTGTATGTCAGTCTTGTTATTTAATAGCCACACCTCGTAAAATTGGTTAATAGAGTCTGAGCACAATCTATCCTTTATTATCATTATTAATCAGAGTTAAAAATAAATATACACATTTTTTTAAAAGCATGAACTTATTTAAGATGACCAAAAATAATTAATTTGTTTATTTCAGTTCAATGAAGCAAATAAAATAAATATAAGACAAAATACTATTTTCTTTAAAAGTTTAACCGACAGTTAATTTTCATATTTTATTTAACAAGTTGTGTTATTCAGGATGAATGGTCTTCAATATAGACAAACTGTAAGCGGTACTTATAATTTGCAACAAATGTAAACGAAATCAACATTATTGGTGCTAAAGCTCTTTTAGGACTTAAAAAAATATATGACTTAAAGCCAAGAAAATAAACTGAATTTTCTCACCTTTTTTTTTAGTGTTTTACTGTTCATAACAGACTTTTAAAGTAATCTAAATTTACAATCGGAATTGAATTCAATGCAAAAAAGTGTGTTTGGGCAACTACCAATTATAAACAAATAATTGAATACGTATTTCTGAAACCTTCAACCATAATCTCTATCTAGTTAACATCTCAAACCTAGTTACATTTTTTTAAAAATAGTGTTTTAGTTTCACATAATAGCCTATTCTTAAGTTTTTATAAGTAAAGCACCAAAAATTATTATTCTTAGTAATACTAAAAAAAAGGACGTACTCAGTTATTTAAGAAAAAAAAATTATTAGCCATTTTACTCAGATTTTGACAACACCAAAGAAATAATGCACACTCAAGCCATAATTCATATTTTGGGTACAAAATTTATGAGAATTATAAAAAAAGAACAAATCACTCTAACGTATACACAAGTTACGCCATAAAATTGCAGTCGCCTGGACTGGAGTTGAATTAACATGCAGTGTAAGTGAAAACATGCCACATATGCCATGCTGATAATTTAACTTAAACAACACGATACCGTTTTCTTCAGAATTCGATGTTTTGAGAGAAAGTTTCAACGCTCGCTTTGCTCGTTCTTTTTTTCCAGAATATTCGAATCCTCCTCCGACTGAGATACTCTTGGGCCTTAGCTCTAAGTCATAATATTAAAACACATAGTGTTAATATTATTTAACTTCAGTTATACAATAAATGGGGTGACAAATACACAAGGGAGTCGAGTATACGAACTTGATGGGACCAAGGCTCTTTTGGAATAAACAGGTTTGGACATTGAGTAATGTTAACAAATGCCACGTATAGGCCAGAGACACAGAAAACACATCATTAGTGAGTATTGAGTGCTTGAGTAAAACTTGCAATATGTAAAAACAAGGTAACATTTACTTAAAAAAAAAATGAAATCAAGAAAAGTTATACAAAGTGTGTTCAGAAAGTAACGAGAATTTTAATTTTTTGATCAACAAATTTATTTATTCTTCTACATTGATGTTGTCGCCTTCAAAATAGTCCCCATTGGAGATTATGCGCTTGTGCCAGCGCTTCTTCTAATCCTCGAAACACTTCCTAAACTCGATCTTTGAACTCGCCTTTAGTTCTTTCAGCGATGCTCTTTTAATGTCATCTACGGCTGTAAAACGACAGCCCTTTAAGGTTCTCTTTATTTTTGGAAATAGGAAAAAGTCACACGGAGCCATGTCTGGCGAATATAGAGCCTGCGGCATTGTTTTTGGCCAAAAATTCATGAACAAGCAATGAAGTGTGAGCTGGTGTAAAAGCCATGAATTGTTTTTCCACAGATCCAGGAGCTTTTTTTGGATTGCTTCACACAAATGGCGTTGAACTTGTAGGTAGTACTCCTTATTGACCATTTCACCTGGTGGCAGGAATTCATGATGCACTATGCCATTAATATCGAAGAACACAGTGAGCATAACTTTCACGTTCTACCGCACTTGTCGAGCCTTTTTCAGTCTTGGCGAACCAGAATGCCTCCACTGGGATGATTGAGCCTTAGTTTCGACGTCATATCCATAAACCCATGTTTCGTCACCTGTTATAATACGTTTCAGTAATTCTGTATCGTTGTTGACTTCATTTAGTGACTCCTGAGCAACTTCCATTTGCCGCTGTTTTTGTTCAAAATTCAACAATTTTGGAACAAATTTTGCTGCCACGCGTTTCATACACATAAACATTGGAAACGATGTCATGACATGATCCAATCAATATGCTAACATCATCAGGGCCTCTCTAATTGTGATTCGGCAATTGTTCATAACCATTTCTTTCTCGCTTTTATCGGTTGTTGATGTGCTGGGGCATCCAGGGCGTTCGTCATCTTCAACGTCTTCACGGCCTTCTTGGAAACGCTTATACCACTCGTAAACTCTTGCTCTACTCATAGCAGACTCACCATAGGCCTTTGTTAACATTTCACACACTTTGTTACACTTTATTTCATTTTTTACGCAAAATTTGATACAAATTCTTTGATCCACTTCTTTTAACAAACAAAAATCGCCGAGCTCATAAAAACACGTCTAAACTTAGTGGCTGCCACAGACAAAGTCAACAATGAAAACAGCTGAAAGTTTTATCATACTTCAAAGGCATGTATACCAACATAATAAAAAAAAATGTTTGACAATTGGACTCTCCAAGCTCGCGAAATTTTAAAATTCTCGTTACTTTCTGAACACACCTCGTATATTAAAGCAAATGTACTTAAAAATAATACACAACATGATAGTCCAAAATATTATTTTAAAATAAAAATAGTATATTTTCACACGTATCATTTGGCCAAACCAAATTTCATCGTATGTATTTTAATCGTGTTCAGTGTTTGTGACATATGTTTTTAATGTTTTGTTTGACTTTGTGACGACCTCGACAGAGGGATTTAATATTTTGTATCACTGCCTGAAGATGGAACAATAGAGTTTCGAAACCGCGGTAGCCTTTACGAGGTGAGTAGATAGACCACTGATGAGAAGAATAAGTCATAATCCTAATTATTTAAACAAAAGTCTTTGAATGATATAAACAAACATCTGGTGTCTAACTGTCAAAGTCGCACAGCATCTTCACTGTCACTATGCTGCTGTTTTGTTTTACTTGGCATATATATGGGGTAAGTTGACGCAACATAAAGTTGCAGTTGTAGTGAGGCCTGTTAAAAATTATTTTTTTACTACAGTAAAATCTCCCTATTACAGATCTCTTTATAACGGAAATCTCTCTATAACAGCAATGTATTGGTCCTTTCCCATTCCTATAGTAAAAATATGTATTGTAACTTTCTATGTTGTAACAAAATTCTAGGAATCTCTCTATAGCGGCAAAACGTGTGCACACTTCCTACTCTTCTACCGCCTTTCTCAGTATGGTAACATGCCATTCGAGTGTAAAAGCAGTGCGTAGTGCGTCAACTAAATCAAGTGTTTTGTAAGTAGTATATTTTACAAGTAGTGCAGTTTCTTGTACACTTTTACATTACAGTGTATTAGTGTCATGGAAAATAAATGTTATCATTAGATATAAAGGATATAGTTGTGTGAATCATAAACAAATATAGGGGAACTGACTAAAAGTGATATGTGATGACTTGATGGTTGACAACCAATTTTTTAAGTTTGAGAAAGAATTGCATGTTCTATGGTAAATGGGATTTTCTCGGTCTTATCCCATAGCGGGTCAACAAGCCTTCCTCAGTAATGAGGCCGTTTTGTTAAGTTACTGTTTAGTCAGGTAGTCAGGTATGTCATCCCTCACTACCTGTGTTATAAGGTAGTGTTATAACACTATAAGTCTTATATACCTGCCAATTATTGTTTTTTTTATAAATAATATTTTTAATGACCTTGGTATCTTAGTAAACTGCTTATTGTTACTCTACAGGGTCTATACCAAAACTAGTAGAACTGATTTTCTGTAGTGCGAGCAGAGCTGAGGAGGGGGTTTCGCTGGCTGGGCGAGATGGAAGAAACACTTAGCAACAGAGAAACACCAGCCGCAGTCGCCTACGGGCTTTGGTTGAGGTAGACATTGTTTATTGTAAAACGTGTTTTTTGTCATTGTCGATGCACAAAATGAGTCAAAATCTCGAGCAGCGATATTTGATAAATTTTTGGAAATTTATCAATTCTAGTAAATCGGCAACCGAGACCCTAGAAATGGTTAAGTCAGCTTACGGAGATACTGCAATGAGCCGCTCCCATGTTTCTGAAGGGCACAAATCTGTTTAAAGAAGAGCTTGCTAAAGACAACCATCGCGCCGGATCACCGTAGACGGCACGAACCAATGATAACGTGAGAGAACTGCTGGGTGCAAGTGCAAACCTGCCTGCGAGACCGAGTGAAGCGCGTCTGATAAACCATCTTCGACAACTGGATGCTGCATCATGACAATGCGCAGTGCCATGGTTCGCCCATCATAAGGCAACTGTTAGCCCGATTCGGCGTTGACACGTTGCTGCACCCTGCCTACAATCCCGATCTGGCTCCACGTGACTTTTTTTTATTCCCACAGATGAAAAGACAGCTGGAGGGACATCTGTTTGACTCGATTTAGGACATTCAAGCAGCATCAACAAGGGCTCTCAACAGTATCCTTGAAGCTGACTTCCAGAAGGCGTACGGCGAATAGCAGCAGCGTTATTCTAAGTGTGTAGCTGCCCAAGGGTGCTACTTAGAAGAATATTAAGGAACTGTAACATATTTTTAATAATTTTTTAAAAAAATCAGTCCTACTACTTTTGGTATAGACCCTGTATCCTATTTAACTTGGTATCTCCTGAACAGTACGTGCTGTAATGACAAAAAATTGAAAGCAGACACAGTAGTTGAATAATTCAGTATTTAGATATTTTACTGTATCTTGAAAATGTTTAATTGGTAGTTTTCATTATGTAACTTACACTAGCCATATCTAAACTGTGTTGTGTCAGTTTACTTTTAACAGCGCGTGTGTGTGTGTGTGTGTGTGTGTGTGTGTGTGTGTGTGTGTGTGTGTATGTAACTGAACATAATGAGTACACAAACAATATTTTATTTATAATCAGGAATTTTAAATGTTGATATCCTAATTTCTAAGCCTTTAATGAACAATGAGTTAAACAATACAAAATTTTGCTCAACAGTATAAAATAAATATTATTTTTTTGAAGACAGTACGTCATATAGCTTTATTTCAATAACCTTTGCACTCAATACTTCATACTAAAAACAGTGTATAATACGTTTTAAAAATAAAAATACATTTTATAAGCGTTTTGGTTGAGCTCTCTCTATAGTGGAAATCTCTTTATAGCGGCAAAAATTAACATTCCCTTCAATGCCACTAAGGAGAGATTTTACTGTATTTTTAAATATTCTTAAGTCATAAAAGAAGTAAATAATGTAAAATATTATAACTTTTATTTATGCCAACTCTCAAATTTAAAAAAAACTTGCTTCAAATGAATCTGAGCTTTGGTGTAATGAGTTCAGGATAATCATTTCCACAGTGTACAATATAAACAGTAACAAATTATTTTTTCTATTTTAAATTGTTTAAATTGTTAATATTGAAACGTTCACATATTTTCAGATAATTGTTTAGCACCAGGAAGGAATCACCTGCAAATTTCAACATATGACTGTTTTGGTCCATACTGGTTAATATTGGCTTAAATGGAAAGGCACGATTAATAAGTTATACATCATTATCACATACAGTAGAATCTCGATTAACCATCACTATCAGTTTCTATTAACAGTTACATTAATTCTGTTATCTGATATTTTTAAACAGTTTTCTAACAATTAATTTGTAATAAATGGTAAAAGTAACTTCTAGACAAAACAAAACAATGTCATACACATGACTTATTTTTAACATTGAAGAAGAGACAACAGCTGATACTAATTGCTATCCTAAGCAAACACTGATAATCGAAAAGTAAACAAATGATCCTATCATCTAGTGGAGTAAGATAGAAACACTTCAAACAAGTCATGAGACACAAATTCTGAATGATTCCATGAATGTCTCTATTGAAAGACAAACACTCTCACATTATTTCTAATAATACCACTCAGTGTACTAGGTATGTTCAGAAAGTAACGAGAATTCTTAAATTTCGCGGGCTTGGAGAGTCCGATTGTCAAACATTTTTTTAATTATGTTGGTATACATGCCCTTGAAGTATGATAAAACTTTCAGCTGTTTTCATTGTTGACTTTGTCTGTGACAGCCACTAAGGTTAGATGTGTTTTTATGACCTCAGCGATTTACGTTTGTTAAAAGAAATGGATCAAAGAATTTGTATCAAATTTTGTGTAAAAAATGAAATAAAGTGTAACAAAGTGTGTAAAATGTTAACAAAGGCCTATGGTGAGTCTGCTATGAGTAAAGCAAGAGTTTATGAGTGGTATAAGCATTTCCAAGAAGGCCGTGAAGACGTTGGAGATGACGAACGCCCTGGACGCCCCAGCACATCAACAACCAATGAAAATGTGGAAAAAGTGAAAGAAATGGTTATGAACAATCACAATTAGAGAGGTCACTGATGATGTTGGCATATCGATTGGATCATGTCATGACATTGTTTCCAACGTTTTGTGTATGAAATGCGGGGCAGCAAAATTCGTTCCAAAATTGTTGAATTTTGAACAAAAATAGCGGCGAATGGAAGTTGCTTAGGAGTCACTAAATGAAGTCAACGACGATGCAGAACTACTGAAATGTATTATAACAGGTGATGAAACATGGGTTTACGGATATGACGTTGAAACTAAGGCTCAATCATCCCAGTGGAGGCATTCTGGCTCACCAAGACTGAAAAAGGCTCGACAAGTGCGGTCGAATGTGAAGGTTATGCTCACTGTGTTCTTCAATATTAATGGCATAGTGCATCATGAATTCCTACCACTGGGTGAAATGGTCAATAAGGCCTACAAGTTTACTACCTACAAGTTTAACGCCGTTTGTGTGAAGCAATAAAAAAAAAACCCCGGATCTGTGGAAAAACAATTCATGGCTTTTGCACCACGATAATGCACCAGCTCACACTTCATTGCTTGTTAGTGAATTTTTGGCCAAAAACAGTACTGTAACGATGCCCCAGCCTCCATATTCACCAGACATGGCTCTGTGTGAATTTTTCCTATTTTCAAAAATAAATAGAACCTAAAGAGCTGTCGTTTTACAGCTGTAGATGCCATTAAAAGCGCATCGCTGAAAGAACTAAAGGCTATCTCAAAGATCGAGTTTGAGAAGTGTTTCGAGGATTGGAAGAAGCGCTGGCACAAGTGCATAATCTCCAATGGGGACTATTTTGAAGGTGACAACATCAATGTAGAAGAATAAATAAATATTTTGTTCAAAAAATTAAAATTCTTGTTACTTTCTGAACACACCTCAAAAAGTTGATCACATATAGTCACAAGAGTGAATATAACACTTGTATGTGAATATTTGTCATAAGGTAAAGTTTGGATAATTTACTATATTCAAAACAAAATTTAAACAAATTTTGTACTACACATAATTAGTGTAAAACATAAATCCATTTTCCATTTTAATCCATTTTCCAAAATAATACCCATACAAAATTCTGTGTTATAAATAGTGTGTAGTGTGTTATTTTTATCGATCTACAAAGGTACGAGTGGTCTATTTTTGTTCCGTCTATTGTGTCATCCATTACAATCCCAATAATGACAGTTAATAGAGATTCTACTGTATTCAAAGAGCATCAACCCTGACCCAGGTCACGATTATTATTTAGCCATTACTAACAACTTTTCGTATATCCAGAAATGTTGTTAATTTTTCCCTTCCAACAGATCGACATGTTTAAAAAATCGGAAAAACAAGAAAAGGTTAAATACTTTATTTCCACATACACCATGTCAGTTTAGTTAGGTTATGTTAGTCTTGATATCCAAACTGAACTAACAAAGTATCACAGTCTGAAAATCGCAAACACCATTTTGTAGGCAATCTCTTTGTATTTTTGTATAGATATACATACCCTGACTGCACTGTATTTTCAAAGCCATTGCAAAATTTACGAATCAGAAATTGTTAAACATTGCTTGACATGTCTTTCACTACCTCGACAATGGAAAGACATTATGGTGATAAGGATACAACATTATCACAAGGTAATGATAATACAATTTAGATAATTCCTAAGGTAACAAGGTAAAACCTATTAAAATATATTTTCTGGCCTCTATAAATGTTTGTTCTAAAACAATAAAACAAAAACAAGTCATATGTTCAGCTAGTAAATATTTACAGGTGATGCCTGTATAGGGAACAATTACCAGAATGCAAACTAACTGCGTTTTAGTTAATAAGCCTAGACTGTGTTGCATTGTTAGAGCCAGTAAATCGACTGGAGACTGGAAGTTATCGGATACCCCCTAGTAAGTAATACATATATAAATTATAAGTCAACATGAAACACTTTTCCTACCCCACCCATATTTCACTTTAAGATCCATATTGAGTACTTTCCCAAGGTCAAGGTCAAGCATGCTATTAAAGTCCAACAGCTGTTTATAGGCTTAGCTTAAAAAAACAATCAGTACAAGTGTATAAGTAGAACCTGGATTTTTATTCCCAAAATAAATTAGATTATCGAATGTAACTTACTCTTCTTGTCTTCGCCTTCTGTGTTGAGCTGTCGGTAATGTCTTGCAAGTCTTGCTTCGTAAAGTGCATACGATGCGGGTAAACCATCTCGGCGGAATAATGGATACACAGGATCACTGATTGTGTTATAATATGGTTTCGGTGTATTGTCTTTTTTTGATTGATCACACCATTCCGTGTTCAGATTGGGAAGTCCTAAACTGTAATACCTGAAAATGTCAAGCATTATATTTTACAATAACGGTAATTTAATTGGTTTGTATATTTTGAAAGAATTATGTAAAATAAAACACCTTAAGGAGGAAGCAAGGGAGCAGATTCTTGAATTGAAGAAACAAGCAGCTAAAATAGGTCTAAACATATCTTTTGAAAAGACCAAAATCATGACAAACAACAAATACCCAAATAAATACCTTAAAATCCAAAAACAGAAAATAGAAATTGTAAAAGAGTTCAAATATCTTGGTGAATGGATTAGTTGGAATGCAGATGAAGGCAAGGCAATGGAATCCAGGAAAAACAAACTTGAATTGGCCTTCCAATTGACGAAAGAAACATACAATAAGAAATCCCTTTCATGGGGGTCCAAAATTAAACATTATAAAACAGTGATCAAGCCGGAAGCACTGTACGCAGCAGAAACATTAACCATGAATCGCATAGGCCAGGTAGAAAAGCTTGAAATAACGGAAAGGAAAATCTTAAGAAAAATTATAGGAACAAAATTTCAGGATAATAAGTTAGTATATATAAGAAATGAAGCTCTCTATAAGAAGATTGAAAAACTGTCAGATACTATGAGAAAAAGGAGAATAAATTTTTACGGCCATCTTCTTAGAATGAACTCCAATAGATTGACAAAACAGGTGTTTGATTTTTTCCATAATCGTAAAACAAAACCGAACTGGTTTAAAGAAATTGAAAAAGACCTAATAGAATTAAAAATTACAGAAAATTCACTGCTTGACCAAACTGCTAAGATAAGTACCAAGGACGAAAGAATAAGATTCCAAGATAAAACCAAAATAAGACCTAAACCTGTCATTTCGGAAGATGAGAGGAAAAGAAGATCGCAAAAGAATGAAGAGCTACTGGGAACAAAGAAAAGTACAGCGCGCAAGAAATGATTGATTCAGCGTACCCCAAAGAGGGTGAAACGAAAAGAAAAAGAAAACACCTTAACTTCCCATTCCGTAACGCTTGCAATTAAATTTGGACATTTAAAATGCTAATTGGTATAGATGTTAAAATCATTTAGATGGTAAAATGTTAATTGGTATGTTTTTCAATGTTAAAATCAAATTCCCCAAAATGGTATACATTTTTAAAAATTGAAAATGGTCACAACTTTACTTTCACTTCGACTCTTTCTACAGGGTCCGCCAATGAAATGGGATAATTGTAGGTGACCTTAAGATAAACTTGGAAGATAGTGGGGGGGATGGTTACTGGAGGTTCACCACCAGCACAATCTATCATTTAGTTGCAATGGATCGTTAGACGAGTGAACACGGCTACATGGTGAAAGTGTATTATCAAAATGGCGAAAGTTTTGTGCAAACTCAACGTGATTTCCGACGTCATTTTAACATACCGCGTACAAGCCTGTTCCGTAAGATAATGCAATTTGAACATGGATAAACAACCCCAAGCAAACGGGATCAACGTCTAAAAAAAGAGGCAGGAGTGTAAAAACTGTTTGAGAACCTGAAAACATCGCAGCTGTTCAACAGGCTATGGTCAGAAGTCCTCGCTGATCAGCCAAACAACATGCTCTTCGCCTTGGAATAAGTGATACATCCGGATTTTTTTGTTTTGTTTAACGTCCGACTGTTATGCACACTTGGGCTAATGCAGACGATGAGATGATTTATAGTGTATGAAAATGCCAAGCCCTGGCAAGGAATTCACCGGGTCCTCGGGGTGAAAGCCCAGTACGTTATCAACTAGGCCACCGAGGCGGCCTCGATACAACTGGAGGGGCGTACCTGTTTTTGTTTTATGGGGATACCTAAAAACAAAAGTGTTTCAAACAGATCCCCCACAACCATTCAATCCCTCAAAGAATGAATTGTAGACGAGATTGCAGCAATACCTGTCTACATGCTGTGAGAGGTTATGCAAAACTTCCAAGCCAGGCTTCAGGAATGCCTTAACTGCAATGGAGGACATTTTGTAGGTGTAGTGTTCGCAAAATAATGCTTTTCCATATTGTAGCCATAATTGCTGTCTTGTACTTTCAATTATTAACTAAGAAAATATTAAAAACGTTTTTTTCAACAACCTTACTTTATTTAATCATCCCGTTTCACTGGTGGACCCTTTGTTAAACAGTTTCAGCATACATATTCAGGTTTCAGTGTAATTCACATTTTTCAACCATGACGGAATAATGATTATCAGAAGAAATAGAGTATATCAACTTTTAATGTGTATGCTGGTTATTATTTTAGGCTAAATAACATACTGACTTATTTATAATTATTTTTTTATCTAAGATTACCAACTGAATCTACATAACACTAATTAATTATTAGACCATGAACTTAATGTAGTCTCTAATGATTTAAACTAACCTAAAATCACCAATCAGTGAAACACCGTTCATTGACAAATAAGAACCAGAGCGGATGGGTTCAGTCCAGGACAAGTTTCATACAGGTACAAACCCAGAAAGGACAATTATAACCTAATTAGTTTTCACTCTCTAAAACGTTACAAGAACATTTTATTTATATTATTTAATCTTCACCTCATTGGAACAACTGGAACAACATTTTCAATAATGTTGTCCGTTGTTTTCGCTTTCGCTTTTTCTTGCAGCTGGTCAGGAACGACAAAACTAGCCGGTGCCACAGATTGTAGCCGGACGGCACGTCGTGCCGCTACAGCATCTTTTACAACATCGGGGACCTTTTCTTTTGCATCGCTTTCGATTTCTCCATCTTCTTCAGGTACTGTGAATATCCGAGAGACATCCCTCTTCATTCCACATACAGGCGGTGGGGGCGGTTCCTTCACAGGATTCGTTTTTGCAAAGTTTTGCTACAAAAAATATAACATTACATTTTATTAATGCTGTATAGTAAATTTTAGTAATAAGTATATACTGTATGTACAATGAACTTAAACCAAATATTTTATTTTAATCTTCTAATTACTTGCGAGCCTTTTGGAACATGATTTACTGAGAAGTAACTAACATTCCTGATTTTAATGAGATATGTAGTCTGACTGCAGTCCGGGATGTACGACGTACGAGTCTTGTGTGTAGCTTGGCCACGCCAAATTTCATGGTGAATATTTTAAATGTGTAATTGTGCTTAGTGTTTGTGATTTATGTTTTAATGTTTTGCTTGACTTTGTGACGACCTCGACAGAGGGATTTAACATTTTGTATGGCCTGAAGATGACTATAGAGTTTTGAAACCGCGGTAGCCTTTATGAGGTGAGTTGATAGACCACTGATGGGAAGAATAGGTCATAATCCTAATCATTTTAATGAGATAAACGGTCAAGAGCGGTCACATTGTTTTTAGTGGAATGGAACTGAACACAGCAGGCTCTAAAGAAATCTATACTCTATAAACAGTCTTATCGGAACTATAAATGTGCGTACTGGTGGACTTCTGAGATGGATGAAATATGGAAGTGCCTTGGGTTTAGAAAGAGGTCACAGCTGGTAGAAAACTGGACGGTTGTTACTTTCTGATTAGAATATAAAGGCAAAAAGAGAAGGTTAAGTTAAGTTTGCTGGATCAAGCTGATCAACAAAGTCAAAGATGACCGACGGGTCTTAGGATACAACATTGTGGCTCAAAAAGTTGGCATATTAAAATAAAATATTGCTGAGGATATTTTGAAGAAAGTAGTAGAATAGATCTTTCTTCAAGTCATCCTGTGCGGGACAAGCATAGTGCTAAGGAAGTTTAAGAGTTTTTGTTATTCAGTAAGGAGGATTTGAAATTAACCGCAAAATTGGTGCACAATTTGAGGGTTACTTCATTTAGGCCACTTTATATGCTTCATGCAATGAGAGAAGTGTTTTAAAAGTTTCTTAGTTGGAAACTTCTGGGATGTGAGTTTCTTTTGTAAAATGTGTTTCCTGTTCTAATATTTGGAAATGATGCAAAGGTATGTAATTTAACATGTATTGCATGCAAAACTCTGAATATATAATTTTTAAATTATAATGGGTGTGTCATCGCCTAAACAACATAGCAACTGAGTTATACAACCTACTTCAGCATACTAACACCAAAATAAGCACGCTAAAAATCCCTGTACTTCTCTTGCGGCTTGAAAAGAGCTTTAGCCTGCGAAACCTAATTCACTGCAGTCAAACAAAACTCACTTCAGATTAGTTCACAGTGCACACATATCTTAGGTCTATACTATGCTAGACTAATACACTTTTGCTGGTGCACCACATCACATTTCCCATACACAAAAGCTCTGATTGGCGTACTTTCCCTAGTTTAAACGATGGAATTCTGAGAAATTATGATGCCACAAATAAACATTAACTGGCAACACAATAACTGAGACAAACCTCGGCCTCATTATTGATGAAGGCTTTTTGACCCATCATGAGACAGGAGAGAGAAAACCCCATTTACAATAGAACTTGCATTCTTAACAAAAAATTGGTTGTCACGTAGCATTGTCATCACATAGCACTTTCAATCAGTTCCCCTATTTATTTTATATATTGCAAAACACTAACATTTACACTTAATGATAAAATTTTCCATTTAGATGTACTGTAACAGTATAAAAAAATAATACACTACTTGTAAAATGTACTAATCACAAAACACTTGATTCAGTTGATGCACTACGCACTGCTTTTAACACGCGAGTAAAATGTTGGCGTATTGAGAAACAGGGTAGAAGTGTAAGATTGTTTCGCCACTATAGAGATTGCTAGAATTTTGTTGGCCTCAACGAAGACAGTTATATTATATATTTTTACTATAGTAATTGGAAGAGACCAACACATTTTGCTGCAATAGTGAGATTTCCGTTATAAACAGATCTGCAATAGACAGATTTTTTGTAGTAATAATATAAAAGATACTGAGTATCTTGAATATTTTTCTTATATTTTTTTTGTGTTTAACGACCGATTATTGTGCACACTTGGGCTAATGCAGACGATGGGATGATTTATAGCGTATAAAAATGCCAAGTCCTGGCCGGGAATCGAACCCGGGTCCTCGAGGTGAAAGCCCAGTATGCTATCAACTAGGCCACCGAGGCAGCTATTTTTCCTATAACTGAATATCTAACATTGACTGTAAACTTTGCTGATTTGTATATTTATAATTGAGCTTTATATGTGTAATAAAGTACCTAAATTCTCACTACAAATCCTTGCCAAGCTTGATTTTAGAAAATTTTCAAGAAATACTTTCGCTAATCACTAATGTCATTAAAGAATAAAAAAAGTGATAGGGACATTAGTTTTGTTTAATTCAAGGTATTGTCTTTTCACTTAAAACTTATTCTTGCATAAAGGAAATATATAGGTATGTTGTTTCTAGGAATTCAGGGGAAGAAGGTCACACACCAGTAAGTTTCACAAAACAGTGTTAGGGGTAAAAAATATACCTTCAAAACATTGGGTTGTGTTACATTACATTTACCTTGTTACAGTTAAAACTATGGTTGGTGGCAACCCCAAGAATGAACACTACTGTCTTATTTTTCATTAAACGTTTCCCAAAATATATATTAATGTATTCAAACCAAAAATAAAAGGGGAAGAAGTGTATGCCAACTTTTGTCTACTTACTTTTACTGCTGATTTGCCACTTCTCAGCACCACCAGGATGGAATGCTCTTCCGAAGATCATGCCGACGCAAAGTCTTCAGGTCTTCACAGAAATGACCGTCACCCGGAATATACTGACGTTCCGGCCCTCCCGAAATCAACTGTTTTCACTCTACTTCTTCCTCAAGCTTTTATTTCAACTGCTGTTCTACATACCTTGTTGCTTATTGCAACAGGCAGTACGTCAGCAGTTTCGTAATTTTGCCTATGTATTTATCAATAGTGTTCATTCTTTGGCTGTGGCCTCATTATAATATTTAAGACTAACAACTAAAAATTAATATTTTCCTAAATCCTAACAACAGTTACAACCATAATTTAATCTGTAATTAAATCTTAACCTACAATTTTGAACCGATGGCTTTTGGTTAGGTTCTGCACTATATTCACTCTCAAATTCTGATTCACTAGGTCTGGTTTGAGCCGCCTCGGTGGTCTACTTGATAGTGTACTAGGCTTTCACCCCGAGGACCCAGGTTCGATTCCCGGCCAAGGCTTGGCATTTTCATACGCTATAAATCATCCCATCGTCTGCATGAGCCCAAGTGTGCACAATAGTCGGACGTTAAACACAAAAAAAATAGGTCTGGTTTGCTTTTTCTATCATTCACTATATAAGCCACGAGAACCCGTGCCAGTGCCCAGTAAAATCTCAAAATAACGTTAAGTTCAAATCTTCATTTTCCTTGACCTAGCCAATGAAATAATATTCAAATTAAAATAATTATTTATTGTACTTACTTTTGAGTTATTTTCCTGTCTAAACTTCTCCGCACATTTTAAAGCTGCAAATAACTGTTCCGATTCCTCAGCCAGACTTGCCAACTCCTTCTTGTCCACGTACACTGTTAACAGCTGCACACCTACAGGGAGGTGGAATTGTGTGTTGACTGTCTCTGCTGGTACCTGAAATACAAGGGCACAATGTAAAAATTCAACTTAAAAAAATTAGTATGGTTGTCAATTGGAGGATTTTTATTGTTCTGTGAAACACATGTGAGCACGCATGCACGCATAAGCACGTGCGTGCACATACACACACTGAAATGGGAAATTTCTCATGAGTTAAATATAATTATAAATGCATACAAAATTTGTTTCAAATAAAATGTTTTTAAAAGTTTTGCATAACCAACAGTATTTGTTGGATTAAAATATAAGCTAAGCTAGTTATTGTTAACCTAAAAAAACAGTGGACAAGATAAAGTAGCTGTCCTTATTGGTGGTGGAGTGTGCCATCTTATGACAAGGGTAAAGAAAGTTGTTGCTCGGGGACAGTATGCAACAGTATTCCAGACTGAAGAAATGGCCATTAATGACTGAGTCCGGTAGAATTTGAAATAGGCCTTCAAGAAGATTCGTATTCATATTTATATCAATAGTCAGACAGCAATCTAAACACTTATGGGTCCTATAACTCGGTCCAAGCTGGTCTAGGAGTGTCAGAACCTCAACGCTCTGTCCCTGGGTAACTGAGTTACTCTTCACTGGGTTCCATGGGATAAGGGAGTTGAGGATAATGAGGAGAACCGACTGACCAGAATGGGATCTGTATCTGAGTTTACTAGACCCGAACCAGCTTTAGGGGATCTCTTTTTCATTGGCCGGGTCTGTTATTAATAAATGGATTAACAAGCCACACCAATCAAGAAGGTATAGCCTTCATGGGCATTCCTATAGTAAGCGCCTTTTACGTGTTCCTCATGGAGGACTAAGAGGGATAGCATACAACTTGGGCAGAGCACAACTCAGGAAAATTGTATGGCTTATTACAGGGCACTGTGGTCTGCAGTGCACATGAACAGAATAGGTGTGTATCACAAACAAAATGTCATGCAGGAAAGAGGAGGAAACTGCAGAATACATAATTCACGACTGTTAACCTCTTGTTAGGAAGAGGTTAAACGTTTTTGGTTTTCAGGAATCTCCAGCTTCCTACGATGAGCTAGTCAGGAACTTACTAAGGACACTAATCTGCTGAACTAGTACTTCAGAGATTTAGTTGCACAATAGGTCCGTCTCAGTATAATCCCTTTCTTCTAGTTTCTAATCTAATCTAACTCATAGAAACAACATTAGACTAAAAATCGTATTCCACAATTTAAGTTGTAGCAAACAATCCACTACTACATCAATTAATTATCACTAAGTCCCTACCAAACAATACTTATAAGAACACATACTTTAATTCTGTAAGGATCTGTAATGACGAGCTGTTTGGTGAGCTGACAACTGAACTGTGTGGACACCACCCTGGAAGCAAAGACACATCAGTCAAGCGCTTGAACAACAGTGCACAGAAATATCTTTAATATTTGTTTCATTTTCTACTAATGCCAGTGTACACAAGGCATGGTGTTTGTGCAAAAAATCAGTTTTAATGAATATATCACAGTTTTCATTATTTTATTTTTTTGTGTGTGTTTAACGTCCGACTATTGTGCACACTTGGGCTAATGCAGATGATGGGATGATTTATAGCGTATGAAAATGCCAAGCCCTGGCCGGGAATCGAACCCGGGTCCTCGGGGTGAAAGCCTAGTACGCTATCAACTAGGCCACCGAGGCGGCTATCACAGCTTTCAACTGTGTGCACTAAGATGAGTAAATAAACTGAATGACTTCCATAAATCTTAGCATGTAACTAGTTCGCTTATATCTTGAGACATTTCAAAAGTTTTAGTAAAGCATCTAAAACTACCTGTGTATGGTACATCCTCTGGATACTGAAAAAGTAATATATTTTCTTTAATGCTACAGTATTAGGCCCGGGGGCTACCAAATGCGGAGCGGAGTTGCGCTAAGCAGGGCGGACTCCACTCTGCATAGCTCCGTTCCGTTTTCAGTGACAGCACTTAGATTAAAAACTATAGGTCAGCTGTACTTTGTACCGACTTACTTGTTTTGATAAAGCAGCACTCCACCAAGAACTCCAGGCTTCTCCTGAAAACACTGAAGTATCTGCATGGCTTCCAGGAATACATTGCTGGCACTCTGAATCAAGAGACTTAATTTGTTACATTTTTCAAAAAATATTTTACTTAAAAAATCAATATTGCAGACATTTATAAAAAATAATTATAATTAGAGCATTGCAAATATTGCACGTTAATTTAAAATAAATACTATACAGTAATGGAAGAATTGGTAACTTATATTGTCTTCAGCCAGAGCTGGTTTGAAGTGGGAGTGACCTGTACCACTGCCTAGAGTGGCACAAGCAAAGCCAATATAGGGGTACTCCATTTAACGGTCTCAATTCATTCCAAAATGAAGACTGTTAACTGAACATACTGCTGTGCAAATAAGTGTTTACAATTAGGTAAATCATTTTAATTTGTTCTATAGAAAAAAATAATTGAGTATTCACTATTAACATGCCAAAAATGAAGAGAATTTACAGAACAAAAGTCACACTTTATTTTAATTCATACAAATGTAACTGTCACTTATATACACACAGGACAAATCAATATTGTAGCTTTTTTTTAGTTCAATAATCAAAGTTTGTCTTTACTTCTACTATCACAAGCACTTCTACCATGACCCACTTAATATTCATAAAAAAAAAATTGAAAACGGAATTTAAACAAAAATTTGAAACTCACAGTCAGACACTTTTTTTTTTTTGGTGTTTAACGTCCGACTATTGTGCACGCTTGAGCTAATACAGACGATGGGATGATTTATATCGTATGAAAATGCCAAGCCCTGGCCAGGAATCGAACCCGGGTCCTCGGGGTGAAAGCCCAGTACGCTATCAACTAGGCTACCGAGGCGGCACAACAAAGACACTTAACATTTTGTTAAGTTTAAAAATAAAAAATATGTAACACGATAATATTATAACTGTTTAAATTGTTTAACAGGTTAACAATTTAAACAAACAATAAAAGAGTTAATAACACAGTAAGTAAAATTAGGTACGATGACAGAAAAGGGAATACGAGGCGAACAGATAACTAAAAAATATCGATCAAATTATTGCTCTACAAAAACTTAACACCCATCAATCACAGACTTGTTTGTGTTAACTCAGCACAATGTTTATTTCTGTAGCGCAGCACAATGTTATCTCTATATTTACACATGTGCTTAGAAATAATTTAACAAAATGAAAACACTTTTATAACATGTTCAGTCCTTTACCCAAAACCTGAACTGTTATGCGAGTAATTTTTTATTCCGTGAATTAGACCGTTGTCCAGGTTGACCGTAAGTCGGGGTATCACTGTATTTAAAAAAAGGTCATATATTATCAGTCAAAACTGTATATAGCCGCTTCAGTGGCCTAGTTGATAGCGTACTAGGCTTTCACCATGAGGATCCGGGTTCGATTCCCAGCCAGGGCTTGGCATTTTCATACGCTTTAAATCAACTCATCAGCCCAAGTGTACACAACAGTCGGATGTTAAAAAATATATATATATATAAATCAGTCAAAAAAATTATGGAGTTCTTCCAAATTAAGTACAAGCCTGGAATATGCATCCTTTCCATGGCCCAGAATGCCCCAAACTCAACTGACTGAGGACTACACTTTATATATTTAAAACCTATGAACCAACCTACCTATGATGAAGCCCCAAACACATTAAGCAGATATGGTACTCTGATTCTACTTACCTTAGGTAAACGGAATTGTGGCACACTGCCAAAAATATTTCCAGCAAAGTGTAAAATAGGCAAATACGTTTCAAACACTTGGTTTAACTTTTCTGAGAAGTCGTTTGTGTACAATTCTAGAATTTTGTCAAAATCCCTATGGTAAAACCTGAGTAGACGATGCAGCGTGTCCGTCCTGGTTTCTAGGACTATGTCGGGTATGTTGCGATCCGTCCCCACACACTGCAACAACATTACGTGATCTAATTAGTCAAATATGTGAAGAAAGTGATCGGTATATTTTGAGTAGCAAGATGTGGACACTGGTGGTGGCTTTAAATTATAGGCTAACAACAGAATCACTTGATAACGGAACCCTTCATCTTGAAAAACAATTTATTTGTTATACAAAACTGTTAGTTTTTGAAAAATTTGGTTTAATGTCTTATTAGTAAGACAACCATTATTTTTCATGTTCTTCAAATTTTCATATTTCTTAAATCTGGTTTGGTTCAAACTTTAGAACAAGGCTATGTGTTTTCAACCTCCCTGCAAAGACATTTTAAAAATTACTTTGCAATATTTTCTAAAAAAAGATTTTTCCTCACGATTTTGTTCTCAAATGAAACCTTTATGGGCCTCAAAGTTTTTGGTCATTCTGGAAGCTATCAGCAAAATATAAAATAATAAACACTTTATTATTTTATATAGTAAAATTATTTAAAAGTTAAGTTTTATCAGAATTATTTTCACAAAGCAAATCTAAGTGTATAATCCATTTTGAAACAAGAGGCAACTTACCAAAATGTAGTGGCTAATGTTCCTGATTGCAAATTTGCCGCTCTGCAATGATATGATGTTGGGAGGAGCGAACGAGGAGCTGATGAATTGTGTAACACCCATGAGCTGTCCACACAGTGCAAGTCTTTGTTGCTCACTGACCCAACTTGGGTAGAAATACAAGACAGCATTGTTAGGATCATCTTCTTCTTTTTGGCAACGTTCAGTATCATATACGAAAACGATCAACAGCTCCCTGTCATAAATAATATAATAACACTCAGACTTTGCAAAAAAACTTACAGTGGAAATTAGGCTATTTAAAAGTGGATTAAATTAAACAAACATTAGGAAAGAAAGAGTTTAGGCTAACAATTTACACACCTAATACTTAAAAACAAATTAATCAGTTATTTGTATTGTAACAACTAAGTAACTAACTATAGGATAAAAAGCACTGTAACATGGTAAAATAAATTTAACGAAATTTAGTAAAACACAAATAAAAAATATATTTCAGATAATTTTACCAAATTTATTGTAATTTTTAAGAAAAGTGTGTAGTAAGAGTGTAAAGTTTTTACCATATCTTAACTTATATAATAATTCTATTCTATAATCTACTTTTATATCTAAAACCTAGAGGTCTATCTAAATAACCCAAAAACCTTAAGTTGACCAACATGCAATTAGGGGTTAAAGGAATAATAGAACAATTTTCTATGGGAAAATCATACGCTGCTTTACAAATCATCGAAGGTACTAATATTTTGAATTTTATTTGTTTTGAATTTGAATGCCTACATCATTCAGTTGATTTGTTCTTACATAATGTAGGTAGCCTAGGTTACTTTTTTTAAAAATATGATGAAATACTTTTTTTCTGAATAAGTTATTAAAGTCGTATTACAATATAGATAACTAATACAGGTTCTACAATAAGTAACAATGATCTTTAAATAAGCAATAAAGGTTATTATGATAAACTGAAAGAGCCACCTCGGTGGCCTAGTGGATAGCAAACTAGGCTTTCACCCCGAGGACCAGGGTTCGATTCCCGGCAAGGGCTTGGCATTTTCATACGCTATAAATCATCCCATCGTCTGCATTAGTCCAAGTGTGCACAATAGTCAGACGTTAAACACAAAAAAATGAAAATACCATAAAAATAAGCAATTACCTACACTACAGTAGGCCAACATAATAATAGGTGACATTCCTTCATTAACTTTAACCACTAGTTTAAAAAGTATGAAGACACAGACCATAGAAATGTGATAATTGAAACCATAACTTTTGCCTTAAAAATGCTCATATTTCTGAATAAATCTAGGCATTATTTTGCACAAAGACAAAAACTGATGGTGTAGCACATCAGAGTTTCATATGATGTCTCTGATAGGCTTAAGTTATTACTAGTTACATAATATATCTAAGATGTTGATAATAAACAAATTTGGTAACTCTGTTCAGCTCTGTTATATTCCACCGAAGTATGTTTTTCATATAGGCTAATAATTTTAGTGAAACAATTTGTTTAAAAAATTTATATGACTAACCCAAACCTGACATAGTAAGAATTTATGTAATGTGAATATTTCATTGAATTCTGTGCTAATTTAAAATGTATAGCTGTCATTTTTGAGTCTGCAGACAACGTTGTATATAATTTCAATCAGTAAAACGAGCACTTTAGGAGAAATAATAAAGTCTCAATTACCATACTGTTTTAGGGATACAGGAAAAAATTATTAATTTAGATTTATATGTCCTATCACTGAACTCTTATTTCATTAATACTGTAGACCTAATATCAAAACAGTGGAAAATTTTGACATAACCAAACTGTTGAGTTTTTTACATTTTTTTATGGCTAAGAAAACAGTGTAATCTAGTGAGTGGAAAGTTCTCATTACGATTAGAAACCAATACGTATATTGTAAGGGAGGATTATGTAATCTTTAAAAAAGTAAACATTAATTTGTTATTAACATGAAGATGCTACACACAAAAAAAAAAAACAATCAACTTAAAAGTACATCACAATCAATCGGCTTCATACTTTGCCATTGAATGTCTAATTGTCTAATTAAATTCTACGCAGGGTAACTACTTCACAAGATTTTAAAATAAAAGCACAGAAAAATACAGCACAAGTCTGTGGTCTACTTGCTTCAAACTGTTACATAACGTTTTTAGTTCGGTTTCACGTTGGTTTATTCCGTTACTTAGCGTCTTCTGCTGCGTTTGATAGCTAAAGTCACTGCGTTCTAGATAATTTAACTTCTCTACGTAACGTATTTGTTTTGATAATGTTCTATCATATACACAGTTTTCTTTTGTAGTTTATCTATGAACTAGATCATCATGTTTTATTTTTATCGATGTATATAAATACGTAGTATTATTACAGTAGAAACGTTCACGATTTTGAAACACGTTATATAAATATGTCTGTTGGTATATGTATTTATGTATCTGTACATATCACTTATTAATTGTGATGAAGTAAATTTGACATATAAACATAATTCTGCCAAACCTCGTGGCAATTTTTAATGGTAAAATTGTTTTCAAATCCTTTTTGGTTTTAAAAACTTTTAAATATTATAAAAAATTAGATTTTCTAAGAATCGGTGTAAACGATTTTATTTAAAATGTAAACAAATGTGTTACTTGGATCAGATCTTTCACGTCAATATGCCCTCACAAATACACGGATAAAAGCAATACCGTAGCATTTAATCAAATATTTCCAGAGACCTACTTGTAAATTCAAAATATTGAAAATTCATCATTTGTAGATTACAATGAATTATTATCTAATGCAAAACACATATACCGAGAAATAAACTTGTGAAATATGGTAAACAATGTGTATGAATGTAAATCATTTTATGCAATTAACTCACTGAAACATTAAAATACAATAAGTTACTCGTACATTTAAAAACTTTAATGTCACATTTATTGTTCTTTTATAGTTATAAAACTACCCTACATAATAAATACAAGTCACAAAAATTAATAATAATTACAGTAATTAATAACAATGCAGCTTAACAACGGCGATCAAACCTAAATGAAGGCTTTTTATAAAATAAACAAAGATTCATTATGCAAGATATAACTTCATGCAAACAGAGCAGCAACCGCCTTCTAAATAAGAAATACTATATACATATGTGCTACAAGTAGACTCAATTATTTCTTGTGAATATTGCCTTAAAGTTGTCATTGTTGTTACATCTATGAAAGTCATAAAGAGAATGTAACGATTTAGAAAAGTTATTTTTATATAACACGTTTTCTTACCACCATATTAAAATGAACGTATAATTAATTTTTAAAGAAAATTTATACAAGATTACGCTTTACGGAGGAAAAACAGACACGTCTGATTGGTTGCATAACGTAAGGCGTTTACCTTCTCTTACGTCTATCAGCAAATTGAAAATTAACAATCGCGGAAGGCAACTGTCTATCAGACTTGATCGAAACTAATTTCAGAACGTATTTTTATTACTTTACCCTTGTTTTGAAAATCTTACCACCACCATAAACAGCGTTAATAGCTTCGTTTTAAATTCAAATTACATTAAAAATACTTCAGTCAAATCTGACCATCAAATTCAATCTTTTAATTTCAACATAATTTTGAACATTCAAAATTGTTTCAAAATGCAGTTTTTAACGCCATATGGCGAAATCATATTTTAAAAACAACCGCCATTTTGAAACTGTTGAAAGGATTTTTCTGGGTAATGAAGCTCTACAAAAATTTATTTTTGTGCCATCTTTCAATCAAATCGGACCAAACGAACAAAAATGATCTAGAGATCAGGATCGGTGCTCATGTCAAAGTCCCGGATCTGGTTCGTACCATGATGAAGCTCCAAAAGTTCATTTTTCCAATGCAAATTCGTTTACACGCCTAAACGTAAACAGTTCTATCCCTACAGTGACGTATTAGGTCATGCAGTATGCAGCTCGAGGTATATTTAGTGCATTCCCCCCCGCTAAGGCAAGCAGCTACGGTCGACAGTTCTCCAACCTCCAGTACTCCAGTAACGTCCACCAGTGCAGTCATGTTATCCATAGACAGCCTCTCTGTAGCACTGCTTCTGTTTGTTACTTTAGTTGCTATCGTCATCAGCTACTTCTACAGGTGAGTTCTGTACCGGTATTTTAGGTTAGTTTTTAACAAGACATCAGAAGAACTGAGGTTTTATATACAGGTCCTGATAAGACACGCTTTCTAAAAACGCAATGCTTTTATAATACATTCTATGAGTGACATTTTGGAATACTAATATGGAATTTTCGTAAATCGTAATTAAGGCATATTTTTTCAGTTGTGATACTTTAAAATTTTTTTTTTTTTTTTTTTTTATTTAACATAATTACAACTAGGCAATAAAGCCTATCCAGCAATATACATTTAATAGTAATGTCACTGTTTGTTGAAGTAACACCCACTGATGGACTCCTGATGAACACACACTCTGTTCATGTGTGATTAGTTATACACTCTCACTGCAAAGTTCCAAAGGCTTCGTCCTTTTCAAGCGACGGATCTCGCCAGAGTTGTCTAATAAGCAAGCTATTTCCTTGTTATCGTGATGTATAAGTCTTTGCTTGTGTTTCTCTGCAAATCTTTTGATTTCTTCTGAGACAGTTTTCATCCTAAGGTCCCTATGAAGACTGTCATTGCGAACGAACCACGGAGCCCTTACAATACTTCGCAGGACTTTATTCTGGAAAGTTTGAATTACTTTTACATTTGTATTTTTTGTGCAGCCCCACAGCTGGATTCCATAGGTCCACACCGGCTTCAGTATTTGCTTGTATAGAAGCAGTTTATTTTGTAGGTCTAAATCACTTTAAAAATGTAACTGATTTGAAGTAATTTTTATTAGTGTTTTTTATTGCAGTGGCCTTCATGATACGCATAGTTCGTGTAATTGTGTGTGTGTGTGTGTGTGTTTTGCACGCTCAAGTTCGCTCAAATATCGAACAGATTTTGATCCAAACTTGGCACAAAAATCGATTATGATAAATAGCTTGGACAAGTTCGTTAACCAACGAAATTCGTTAAACAGTTTTTAAAATGGCGGCCACTTCAAATCTCCGAAAGTTCGTAACTTTATTGTGTTAAATATTTTTGAAAATCCGATTTCACCATCGTAACCGTCATTGAAAACCGTGTAAATCAGCTGTTTGAATTTTCAAAATCCGTTGGTTAGGAAATTTAATTCGACGGCGGAAAGGGTTCAAGTTTTTAATTTTTTTACCTATGCCACCTAAATAGTTGCTTCTAAGATTTTGCTATCTTTTGTAGTTTTCAAGTAAAATGCCAGTAAGTTCACAGCGTTGCAAAGTGCATGTATTCAGCTACAACAGTGGTCGACAAACTTGTCATCCAAAGGAGCCAAATATAAAAAATAGAAAATTGAAGTTTATTCAAAACCATTTTTTAAAACTTAAGCTTTGCTTTAGTAGACACATTTTTATAGAAACAATTAGAATTAAAAGTACACTCTCGAGCTTGCCTTTGCTAAATATGTATTAGTTTAACTAACGGTACATTAAATAAAATTTGGTACCGTACTTATATAAAGATAATATTTATTTAAAAATATAACACGTTAAATAATATAAAATGTTTCCTTAAAAAATACTACAAATACTCCACCAATGTGAACAATGGCCTTGCATTTTCTTGGAAAAAGGCGAAAACTTTATTTCTGTTACCGCGGCGTTCAGAGGTTTTTTAACAAAGACTAACGTCGCGTTGCTGTTTTTAAAGT
>CM040186.1:116557433-116632433 GCA_022606455.1 Callitettix versicolor | reverse complement strand
AACGCCATTTTTGTCAGATTCCTATGACGAAACCAGAAAAAATTATAATTTAAATGACCTCCATTTTGAAACCGTTTTTCGCTGAGTAACAAACGAAGTTACCAAAAACGATTTTTTTTAAAGCAGGCTCGAATCAAATCGAAAGTAAGCATGTTGAAACGTATATTTATAATTTTTAACGAAATCTCAAAAAATGATCTAGCCTAAATATGAGGATCGGTGCTCATTATCCTTGGTCTGGGCTTACCATGATGGCCGTTTTTCCAAAAGAAAATCAGTAATAACAAGAAATAAACTATAAAAACGCTTCGTTTTCCATTTATTACCCCCCCCAAAATACAGCAATAATAACATTAAAATATTTTAAATCAAATTGTATAAACGCATTTTGATTTCTTAAATTTTCAAAATTGCGGGTGTTAAACGCTTCAAAACGTAAATTTCACGTCAAATAGGCCTACACTAAAAACATATTTTGTCGGTAATCGTTTTCAACAATGGTAAAACCATAACAATTTTGTTCTAAACAATATAAACTTTTAGTTTGTATGTTTATGGCGATAATACAAACTTAGTACACATTCGATTAATTTAAAGAATCTAAGCAAAAAAGTTTAATTTGTACGATCGTAGATCGAACTATTTCAATCAGTCAAACTACGCCCCTTCATAATTTGTTGCTGCAACCAGCTGTTCACCATCTTCATTGTAAAATCGTATTTACAATATAACCTACATTTTATGGATAATTTATCTGCAAGATTTTTTTTTATATGAAAAAACATAACCAAACTTTCTCTATGGCTGATAGCTTCTGAAATAAATTTCGTGGGCATTTAAAAAGCAATAACAAATCTATATTTCTATAAGGCGTGAGGCCTAATGTAACAAGTAGGCCTACAGACTTATCAGTCACTATATTAAAGCGATGTCGCTCAACACGGCGGGGACATTTTGGGCAGAACCGCGCTAAAAATAGTACCACTGGAATCCAGTCCAGACGTCTGCTAGTATGGTAAGGAGAAGTGTGGCCCTTAAAAATACATTTTTAGATTTTTACTAGGACATATGAAGTATAACATTATACAAATTATAATTAGCAAATTTCCATTGAAAAATGAGCTATTTGAACGGCCATCATAGTAAGTTTTAGACTCACAACCTTTAAATAAACACCGATCCTGACAACTACCCAGAAAAATCCAAACATATTCAAAATGGCGGTCATTACAAATGTAAAAATTGCATAACTTTCTTGAAAATATGATTTAACCATTGCAATCAGTGTTAGACTAATTTAAATGCCTTTTTCATTTTCAGAATCTGTTGAAATTAAGAAAAAGAATTTGATGGCGGACAGGGTTAATTTTTTTTTGTATTTTCGAAGTAATTTTTTGAATTTAAAACGCCAATATATGTGGGTTTTCATGATGAATGTTTTTATAAAAAATACTATTATCAAAAAGAGCATGAAAAAAAGTAGGCGTAATATTTTAGATGCTTCCATTATGTCAGCAAGACAGCTGTGTGCCACAGATTTTCTATAATTATACATAAAGTATGGAAAGTATACAATATTTGGACAGCTGTCTGTCTTTGTTCGATCAAAGCTAAACAAATTTTAATGAACAAAAAGTTTACGAAATATTTAAGTTATTGTTTACGAAGTATTGGTAAATGTAAGTCAAAATCAACTGAACAGATTTCGATCAATCATAGGCTATGAGTGAAGATTCGCCATGAAACTTATGACGAAGTATATTACTTTTTGAAGTTACAAAAACCCTAATTGTTTTGTTTTATTAACTTCAAAACCATAAATTTCTTTTGTCTCGAAATTTGCTACTGGTAACATAATACCGACTTATGAGTCTTCATAATTGGATAAAATTTCTTCTAAGTGAAATATACAGGTCACTTAAGTTCCCAATTTCATCAGTTTACTTTACCGTTTCGCTTGGAAAAGCAGAGCCTATTTTGAGGAAAAATTAAAATCTGTCAAAAATTCTTAGTCGTGTTTTTATCAGATTATGCGTGTGTGCAGGTTACTGGTAACGAAACATGAGTACTTCGTACGACAAGGTTTGAACGGCCCTGACCCTACTATTCCTACAGGATCTTGGAGAGGAATCTGGAAATCTGTGAGTACTTTTCTGGGAGTGAAAACTTCTATGGTCGTGGTTGACATATATATGACTTAAAGTGACTACTTCTAAACAGATGATTTTACACAACAGCTGTTGCTTCAATATCATTTCAATTGAGGTTATGTTTACTGTTCTTGTTAATTTTAAAAACGTGTATTTTCTAAATTTGTTTCTTTTAATTAACAACCTTCATTTAAAAAGATATGTGAGTTTGTATTTCAGTTGTTTTAGAAGAGTATAAATTAGTAAACCTTTTGAAAATCCGATTCGTGAGCTATAGATTAAAAAAATGAAAAATAGTTGTGATTTCTCAAAATCGGTAGATTTTGCTCAAAATTTTGATCAAATGGGTAGAACCATATAAATTAAATCAGTGTACCGGATTTAGAACAAACAATATTTACAATCCGAGAATAAATAAGGAAAATTACAAACCCTTTGGATGTTATTGTTATTTATATTTACGAACAGTAAATATTCCAAATATGTTACAAGTTATGTTTCTTCGGGAAGGTGTAATAGCTTAGAGATTCGTTTTTCCTTCGACAGTACCGTGTTATAAGTTAGAGATCGACTTGTGTAATAAGATAGAGGTTCCGTACTGTGTATTAACTTAGAGACTACAGTTTCGTCAAGTGTGTTGCACCGTGTGTATATGTTGCCGACGCCGCTGCTTGCAGGCGCTTCAGTAATATTTATTTAACAAGTAGAATTCGCTTAGTTAAAGAAAGTTATACTATTAAAATATAAAGTTCATTTGGATAGGTTTTGTTCTTAAAGGATTATATGTAAAGCTGTAAATGTATACTAATTTACATATGTAGTAGTAATAGTAATAATAATATAAAAATATTGTTTGAAGGCTGCTTTATTCAAACCATATCCGAATTGTATTAAGAAAACAGCCCTAAATTAATGAATTAATGAATTCATATAAACTTGCGTTGTTTTTTTTCCGATAAAACACCAATATTTCTATTTTTCTATACAGATAATTGTCAAAAATAAACATTTGGATATGTTGTTGATCATAGTATTTACAATATATTCAACTGTAAACTGTAAAGATACTGAAGGGCCTGCAAGCAGCGACGTCGGCAACATATACACACGGTGCAACACACTTGACGGAACTGTAGTCTCTAAGTTAATACACAGTACGGAACCTCTATCTTATTACACAGGTCGATCTCTAATTTATAACACGGTACCATTGAAGGAAAAACGAATCTCTAAGTTAATAAATCTCTAAGCTATTACACATCCCCTGTTTTGTTTCTTCATATATTGTCAAATGTTAGCTCAACAGCCGATTAACCGATTTTGAAAAAACAGTTTTCCTATAGTTTCTTAATAGTTTTTGTTTTTATAAACATTTAAAATTATTACTGATATTTTCAACTTAAAAACAGAAAACATCTAAACACCAACTGATAACTAATAGAATACCTTTAAACACATATATCGGATAAACACATAGAATATATTGGATAGAATATTCTTTAATAGAATATATCGGATAAACACATAGAATATATCGGATAAACACATAGAATATATCGGATAGAATATATCGGATAAACGCATAGAATGTATCGGATAGAATATTCTTTAATAGAATATATCGGATAAACACATAGAATATATCGGATAGAATATTCTTTAATAGAATATATCGGATAAACACATTTCTTGGAATGTTCTTACAGTTTCGATTTTATATAATCATAGAGTTATAGTAATCGATATTCCGAATAAAACTTTAACAAATGTTTTTCAGAATGTTGGCGAAGAGGATTTGGAAAGAATTACCAGATATGGAAGAGTGCACGGGTAAGTGAAAGTATAACAACATTTGATCAGTCTTTGCTTTTAGAACAAAAAAATAAACCATTTTTTTATTGTTAATCAAGCCTCAATAAATTAATAATTTTGTAACATTATACACTTGCTACATGTTGTCTTGGTCTCAACTGCATGCTGTCTACTCCTTGGCCTTTGGATATAGTTCTTTTAGCCAACATAAGCAATAAAACCATTATCATCTCCCACTGCCACCTTGAAACTTATTAAAATTTAGGTAAAATATAATCAGTGTATTATAATCCAACTAACCCAATTCACCTTCTGGAGATAGACATAAATTTGTCTTTGGTTGAGGAAGTTAACAAGAGAGAATGCCCCCATCGCTTCTCCGACAACTGGCCATCTCCACAATAGAAGAAAGATACCCCTCTGACCAATGATTGAGAATCTACACAGATGGATCCAAGTATGAGGACGGAAGCACCGGAGCGGGAATGTACACACCCCATTTCTCCCTCCACTACCCAGTTGGGCTGAACGGGACGAATTTTGACGCCAAGATAGAGGCCATATCTAAGCCTCTTCTCCTTCTGCTGAACACTTTGCATAAACACCAAAACTGTGTAATACTGACAGATTCCAAGGCAGCAGTGCAGGCCCTATCATCATCAGCGGGCAACAATCTTAAAGAAATAAATCAAATGTTATGAACGCTTCAAAAATTAAGCAGAAATATAGTGTTGCAATGGATCCCTTCTCATGTAGGTGTGCCAGGAAATGAGGCTGTATATGAGCTGGCAAAGAAAGGTTGAAGCCTGCCCCAACACAAACATTTTCCCAACCAAATAAGGCAAAAGCCATGCTCAAAAGTACAATGAAGAAACAGCAGATGGAAAAAATGAAGAGCATAGCAAAAGGAAAACGCTGGGAAAATATAAACAAGGAATGGAACAGACTGAAGGAAAAACCAAGGAGACAGTCAGTGGCACAGTTCCATCTTGACACGGGTCATGACTGCCTCGCCGCCGACTTGAAGCACATTGGAGTCTACTCCTCTGAAATGTGCCCTCTGTGCCAAGAGACGATCTCAAATATGAACAAGGAACACCTGCTGACATGCCCTGGATTGAATGCTGATTCGAGACGACAGAAGAGCTTCGTTCGGCTGTATTGGAAGGCAAGGAGGCTGATGGACTGGAGTCCGTGCTAGCCATAGGAAATAACAACATAATCAGTGTATGTAAAAACTAAAGAAATAATAAAATTTTGCTGTTACTGAATTTTTTTACATTATTTGTTTAATTAAAAAAAAATTATATTTTACGTTTTAAAAATCGAAAATTGTTTCAGAACGTTTGACGGAGCAGTACCTAACTTGATCATAGCCGAACCAGAGCTAATAAGGAAAGTTCTACACGATGACGCCAATAACTTCCGCAGCAGAAGAGTAAGTGAACGATAATTATTATCTGTTTAAAATTGTGTGAATTCCAAGTTTTCTGAAAATGCTAAATTACGAAGATTTTATTACTGATTATGACGAATCAATTTTTTAAAAAAGTAAAAGAAAAAAATTATGAATTTTTTAATTTCATTATTGCAACATAGCCACTGGACCACATATTTGAATAATTACGATTACGACCTATTTCCTTCTGTCTAATGGTCTTTTCACTCATCTTGTAAAGGCTACCTTTACAAACGTTTAAAAGTTTCGAATCGTCACTGTTTTATCTTTAGGGTGTAATACAAAATGTCAAAACCCTCTGTTGAGGTCGTTAACAAAACATTGAAAACACAATTACATGATTTTTATTAAAATACACGATAAAATTTGTTTTGGCCAAACACTACCGTACAACTCGTATGTCGTTACTGTCCGGATTGCGGAGTTTTCATCGGTACTAGCACACCCTCAGTGTTATCAGTTATGGTGCGCCTGTTAGGTTTATATTATTTATTTAAATCAGTTATCCTTTAATGCCATGTTAGATTGGATGAAATGAAAGATTGTCATTTAGGATGTTATAAGAGAGCCTGATCTTTGTTCTTATAGTTCTCAAACTCTTCAGCGGCATCCAAATAATTGCCTGTATTATGTAATTCTAATAGCTCCATGTTGGTATGGATGTCTTTGATGGTTCCATAAGAAGTTCTGCGAAAGCCGAGTTTGTAGATAATTTACTTCTGGGTACATGTTCTCTAAATCTTTTTTTAAAGAAGCAAGATGTTTGACGAATATAAAACTTGGGCAATCACTACATTAAGGTTTATATATACCAGTTATGTCAAAGCTGTCTCCATTCGTATTTGCAACTGGCTTTTTTTAGTAACGTTGATAATTTATGAGATGTTCTGAATGAAAATTTTATATCTTTGACTAGTTCTTTTTGTAGGTTTTTTAGAATTTTTTAAAGTTGGAAATGGTTGCCATTTTAAAACTGTTAGAAGGATTTCCTGGGTACCTAATGGACTTGTCCAAATTATTACCAAAATCGATTTTTGTTCTACATTTAAATCAAACTAAACCAAAAACAAGAATAATAAAATGTATTACAAACGAAACCATTCTAAATAAATATCATAATCTATAAATATTTTTATAACTTCCATTATTTTTATCCAATAACCAAATATCTCCTGTAGACTGGTGTTATTCTTAGTCTTTTAGCCAGAAATGCAATTCGCTACACGCTAACTGATCCCACTGACGATCAAAGCAAAGCGTTTGTGAATATAAGTAATTTTTTCTTGTAAACACAACACAAAATGGAAGATTTAAACAGCCAGCTGTAAAAATAAGCAAAACAAAGATCATGCAACAGTCCAGCCATTAAGACGTTGCATCAGGTTGAGTTTATTTCAGTCCCACTATAAATACCAGGCATGCTCCAGAACTCAATTGGTCTAAGCGTCTCTGGAGTTCCTGTTCCAATTTTAAACGTCAAAAGAAACGTAACTTGAGTTGTTCCATATATCAACGTCAGCTTAAACGTAGTACAAACATCACAGTCAACGCATATTACTTTTCCAATATATGTACACAACAAAATGTTCATTTAAACATATTTCTTAGAACTATCTGAACCTAAATAGTTCTTGTAAATAGTTTTGTAGCCTGCAGCTGTCTTGCTAACGTAATAGAAGCATATTATTAATTTATCTATACTTTCCACCTTAAAATCCTATATCAACAACATAATCAGCATTGAAATATAGAATTTAAACTTTGTAATTACATTCAAAATTACAAAGGCCGCCTTGGTGGCCTAGTTGGTAGCATACTGGGTTTTTACCCCTAAGACCCGGGTTCGATTCCCAGCCAGGGCTTGGCATTTTCATATGCTATAAATCATCCCATCCTCTGCATTAGCCCAAGTGTTCACAATAGTAAAACGTTAAACACAAAAAAAAAAAACAAAAAAACATTCAAAATGTGAAAGTGAACCCAGACTATCATCAAGTTCATTTTCTTAATTTCAATTTTTTTAAAATGTAATTTTATGCAGACTTAAATGCTGATTACACTAGTTAAAATATAATTTTCGAAAAAATTTAAAATAAAAAAGTTTTAAAGATTTTAAAAGGCCGCCGTTTTAAAACTATTGAGTGGATTTTGCCGTGATCAACTTGTTAAAGCTATTACTGCACTCAGGTGTGTAAATAAGCAAAAAACTAGTATATGTATCTTTTAATTATGCCTAAAATTGTTATTTAATGCTGGGATATTCATGTTATTATTATTTTTTATTTGTAAATTTGCATACATATCAATAACACATTATCTATATTACAATCATTTTGTTTTACACCTAGGTTTATGTTCTAGTTGCAAAATTTATGTTTTAAGTTGCCAAGTATGTAAAATGAGGCATAATCTTAAAACAACATGTATTGTTTCCATATATATATAAACCGAATTCTTCTGTTCAAAATTAAATATTCAAGAACTAAACACAAAATATGGTAAGATAAACAGAGTCACGCACTTCAAATATCTGGGAGAAATTCTTGAACCCACAGGTGGCGAGAAGGCTGCGCAAAGGGTTTGGCTACTAAGAATGAAGAGGGCTCTTGGTATCGCGCGATATCTACAATAAGAGATGTATGTCGACGCACACAAAAATCATACACTACAACACAGTCATAAAACCGGAGGTATTATACGCAAGCGAGACGCTAGCACTCCACCACACAAAAGCTACCATGGAAGACATTTTGAAAGAAGAACGCAAAATCTTGAGGAAGATCCTTGGCTCGAGATTAACAGAAGACGGATACAGGTTGCACTCCCGGAAGACCACAGAGAAGATATCTTGGCAGCAGATATCAGAAGAAGGAGGCTTCGGTTCTATGGACACATTAGTAGACTCCCAACAATGAGACGTGCCAACAGAATCCTTAAGTATATACAAGGAGTCAAATCAACAACGTCGGATCGCACAAGTCAGAATAGACCTACATGACGCAGAAATAGACTCAACAGACATTGAAGACAGGAACGCATACAGGAGAAAGATGCTCGGTTGGAAGATCCCAGAGAATGAAATCCCAATGAGAGCAGGGGTAAAATGGACAGAGGAGCAGAAGAGGATCCATGGGGACAGGATGAGGGAGGTGTGGAGGATTAGAAGGAACAAGACATGAGTCAGAGTGCTTTGCGTGATCCAATAGGGTCTATATTCAAATAATATATATATATATATATATATATATATATATATATATATATATATATATATATATATGACAGCATACATCCAAAATAAAAATAATGAGATTTTTAATTGTTAATTTCAGGCTTATCGAGTGACAAACAATTTTCTCCGTAATGCCATACTTTCGACTGAAGGATACAATAGCAAGGAGTTGAAGAATTTGTTAAATTCTACCTTATCCAAAGACAATATTAAGAAGGTAAGGTTGACAAATGTCAGTGTAATATTACTTTATCTGCTTTCTTGTTAATACTTGTGAAAGCTGTCGCACTTGATTTAAGTTTTTCAAGAACATATACAGAAGTATGCAATACAGGCAGATTTTTAATATAAAAGTAAAGTAATCAATACAAATTTAAGTGCTTAAAAATAAAGGATGGTTATCTCTAATTTGAGATAATTTTAAAATTCAACCAATAATGTTTTGTACGAAACAAATATTAATTTTTTTCAAATTTAAATAAAAAAAAAATTTTACTTTTGTAGACTCTTATTTTCTTGCTAAATGTACAAAGGAGATTGAAAGTCATGAAAAAAATAAATTTGATGGACATATGAGAGTCGTTCGGAAAAATAAAGAACGTTTTTATCTGATGAGTCGTTCAGTTCTCCTACTACCACCACATTTGTGTCACTACTTTGAGCTAATCTGATGTTAACAGGGCCGCTATAATTGTTTACCGTTTATTTAAGACTTTAAAATGTGTGACAAAATTAACGATCCCACCAAGTGTGAGGTTTTTAAAGTAATACACTTTTTTAAAGGAAAAAGTCCGCCCTATCAAAATTTAGACAGAATAAGGTGAGTAATGTGAATGCTAGACAATGGAATGGCATCATTCCCAATCTCCATCAAAACTAAAAATAGCCAAAGAAATTCTGAGCACCAAAAAGATTATGGCTACAGTGTTTTGGGATCAAAACACTGGCCTACTTATTGTCTATATGCCTAGAGTGGAGACTTTAAATGAAACAGCCTACTGTCAAACCCTTCAATAACTATGCCCCATCATTCATAACAAAAGGTATGAATTGTTGTCAGACAGAAATGGCTTCCTTGCGATAATGCTTGTCCTCATGCTGCTGCATTGATGACGAACTTGCTTTGTTTAAGCGGAAAATTTTTTAACATCCGCCGTATAGCCTGAACTTGGCCCATAGTGATTCCAGTCTTTTTTTCCATTGAAGGATTTTGGGGCAGAAACCACTATGGAAGTGACAGTGAACTGAAAGAGTGTTAGTGAGTGGTTCAACAATTTGACGGCAACTGAGTATACAGAAGGCGTAGAAAATCTGGTTAAATACTACAAAAAATGTTTAAATTTGAATGGAAACTATGTGGGAAAGTAGTGAAGGTCATCAAATGTGTTGTAAAATAAGTTTTGTTTCATTACCTTCATACAAAGTGTCTACAGAAAAAAAAGTTCTTTACTTAACAAACCTCTCAATCAAACAAAGAGCTTTATGAAAGGTTTCAAAAAATCACTATTACAATGAAGAAGAGGCTATTGATGTTTTATGGGCACATCAGGAAGATGAAACCAGAAAGAATAGTGAAAAGAGTGCTGTCTTTTCAGGAAAACACAAATTCCATGGCTCAAGGAAGTCCATTAGGATCTGACTAGATGTGGAATAAGTGCTGAAGAGGTACAAGATAGGGACAAGTGTGGGAGGAAGATATCTGCTGCTGAGTTGAAAGACATCTCTGAAAAGAATCCAAGAGGAAAGAGGCGAGTGGTATCGGAGGCGGAACATCATAAAATGAGCCAGAGAATGGAGTACTGGCGTAAGAGGAAACAGGGGTTAACAAGGAAGAAAGTTGTGTAATTGTAGTCCATAGATTAAAATAAAAAATAATAAAAAACCTCTTATTACCCGATACATTTTAGTTAAATCTTTTTTTTAGACAGCCTAAACATTCTTTACAAAACAGGTCAGATTTGTGTTGATTTTTTAAGGTATGATCGTTTCAATTATTATCTTCAATTTTCCTTTTTTGCAATCTCCATACTTTTCAAATTGGCTTTACGCCATCAATCGAGCTATTCTATGAGATGTAACAATGTTTCAGTTGGTTCCACGAGTCAACCAATCGACTGATTCTCTCGTGAATATTCTCAACAAGGAAATCCAGAATAATAAAGACGTTCTCATCAATGCATTACAGTAAGACGAAACTTTGCTTGTTATTAATTTTAAATATTAGTTTTTTATTTTCATTTAATAAATTATGTCTTTATTTAATGCTTTAACCAATGAATACTGTATCAATAACTTTGTTATTCACAATGGGAAATTTATTTGCATTAAAATGTGTTGGTTCTGCACACCAGTTTTCCTTTTTTTTAACTGACTTCTGGTGTCAGTAATGTGTTGAAATAATTTACAAGTGTGTTATTGCAAATAAGTGGTCAAGTTGCTTTATTTGCGTCAATACAAATTTTGTGCTGAAAATTTTAATGATGCTGTATTTTTATTTTATTGTTTCTTTATTAATCAGAGCTACAAGCAAATAATTCTTAATGAGCCTACATCTGGATTTTTCCAATTCGACCCAGTTGCATCAATTAGTAATTAATTGAAGCAATTAATTAAATTGCCATATGCATACTGCACTCTTGTTAATAATTGTTTAATTGCCTATTAGATGTCAAAAAATTATAAAAAGTTGATTCGTACTAAATTGGTAGAATTTCACCGAAATATTATGCATTATATTACTTTTATTTTACTGTACTTTAAATTTATTCAGCTTTGTTTTTTCTACCTGTTAAGTATTTTTTAATCGTAATGTTACTAGAAATCGATTGTGTTAGCGAAGTTTAACTGTGCAGGAAAGTAAAAGATTATGTGGGCGAAGTATTGGCGTTCACAATGCTTGGAATTGAGTTCCTGCCGGGAAACAACTTTAAGGAACAATTTACGAAAGTCGTTGAAGAAAGTTACTTCATTAAATACCCCAACTTCGGATTAACGGTCACGCCATGTAAGTTCATCTTAATGTTAATTATTGGAAATAATATTATGAAACAATATAGTTTATCATAATTTTTAATAAAATTTTAACCTAAATTCTAAGTTGTTTTTTATGTAAGGTATGTATAAACAAGTAAAATAATTATTAAATATGTTCTTTTAAATATTTTATAAACATTTTTTACTTTTCAAAATAGTTCCTGCATTGATAAAACATTAATATAGAAGTTTTTAACGTTCCGTATCTGTGAGGGTAACAACATATTTATGAACCTATTATTTTATTATTATATTTTCATTACTAAAACATTTAACTCAGAACTGCTTCAGTTGTTTGATGAAGTGATTAACAAACAGCACATGTTCTGGGCTCTACAAAAAATGAATAATTCCATTTTCCCAATACAGGAATGCCAACATAAATTGTTTAAAAGCAGCTTTGCTGTACCGATCTCACCATGAGACAGATCAATCATTGTTTCAGTACATGAATAAATGTAGGCAATGAAATATTCAGGAGGCACTGTTGTGAAGTAATCACAAGCTATTTAGACACTACACATATTGTTGACTATGGACAGTAACATTGTTCCACATTTGGTTTTGTTTCAGTTTTATTCGATTCTGTAGCGTCTCTTGACACCTTTATTCTGAACAAATCATCACTCCAGTTTCTGATAAACCTGTGCCAGTCGACCATACAGGCTAGAAGGAAACAGGAAGTAAACACCACTGTGGTATGTATTAGTGCCTTCTTTATAAAAACGTATGGCTGAATTAATTCACCAAGATTTTTCATTGTTTGTATATAAAAATGACCCAAATGCACACACACACATACACACACACACACACACACACACACACACACACACACACGCGCCCACACACACACACACACACACACACACACACACTATTATTGTGTGTGAAATTTAAACTGAAAACTCTATTCTTTTAAAATACAATTGAAACGAAGAAAAATAAATGGTTACCTAATTTTGCTCTGCATAAACTCAGGCCAAAGCTGTGGATTTCCTGGATCTTTTACTTGCTGGTGCCGAAGAAGAGAAGAAAAAAGCTGCCCAGAAAGGTGAAGCTGAAACTGACGGGGCAGATTTACTGTTAAATGACAACCAGATAGTGACTCAGGTACGTTAGTTACAAAATTCTCTCTAATTTGCCCAACATTCTATAGAGTTATTCTGAATAGACAGAATGATCCTATGGGATATGTGTGATTACAGATTTATATTCAAACAGAACCTGTAATATTAATGGCCAGAATTTACTTATAAATTGTAAATAAAATTTATAAATAAAAAATTTGTTGGGTAAACATTTACAAGTACTCAGGCGGATAGGTCTACAAGGTGCAAATTATTGATGCATAGTCAAAAATGAAAACTGGTATGTTATTTTTGAAAATAATAAAAGCTAATTATTACTCTTAATGAAAAACCAAAACCAAATCAAAGATATAAAAAAGTGTAACAAATAGTCAAAATTATCAATAGTGAATTGTATTGGAAAAAAATTATTAATATTAAATACTATCAAATTAAAATTGTTAATATTAGACCTACAAGTTTTATTTCTACATATGTTTGTTGGCAAGTTTGTTCAATGTATATTCGCAAGAGTTACACTGCCACGATTCTTGCAATTCGCAAGTCCACGAATTCTTAAAAGCAACTTTAGCTTAAAATTTTTTACCTTAATACAACAACATAATTAATAATTTTTAGTATACGATGCTTAAGAAACACAATTGTACAAAATTGAAAGACATTAATTCCTTAATGAATTTTTTTTTTTATTCCTTGTAACGACTAACGTGCACATAAAACAGAATCCTCATAAAAACTAAACTTTTCCTTGCTCTTGTTCTCGCAATACATTTTTTTCTTCACTGTGATTGGTCAAAACCACTGATTTCTTTTTAAAACTTGATAATATTTTTCTTAAATTTAACTCGGCTTGGTACCAACATTTCAGAACAAAATTATTCTATGTTCCCATCTAGTGGTCACAGATTATTACTACAAGTGTTATGTTAGTGTTTCACTAATACATATACGAGGTGTTCAGAAAGTAACGAGAATTTTAATTTTTTGAACAAAATATTTATTTATTCTTCTACACTGATGTTGTTGCCTTAAAAATAGTCCCCATTGGAGATTATGCACTTGTGCTAGCGCTTCTTCCAATCCTCGAAACACTTCTCAAACTCGATCTTTGAGATAGCCTTTAGTTCTTTCTGCAATGCCCTTTTAATGTCAACTACGGCTGTAAAACAACGGCCCTTTAAGGTTCTCTTTATTTTTGGAAATAGGAAAAAGTCACACAGAGACAATTCTGGCGAATATGTAGGCTGGGACATCGTTACAGTACTGTTTTTGGCAAAAAATTCACGAACAAGCAATGAAGTGTGAGCTGGTGCATTATCGTGGTGCAAAAGCCATGAATTGTTTTTCAATAGATCCGGGCGTTTTTTTCGGATTGCTTCATGCAAACGGCATTGTACTTGTAGGTAGTACTCCTTATTGACCGTTTCACCTGGTGGCAGGAATTCATGATATACTATGCCATTAATATCGAAGAACACAGTGAGCGTAACCTTCACGTTCGACCGCACTTGTCGAGCCTTTTTCGGTCTTGGTGAGCCAGAATGCGTCCACTGGGATGATTGAGCCTTAGTTTCGATGTCATATCCGTAAATCCATGTTTCATCACCTGTTATAATATGTTTCAGTAATTCTGCATCATTGTTGATTTCATTTAGTGACTCCTGAGCAACTTCCATTCGCCGCTGTTTTTGTTCAAAATTCAACAATTTTGGAACGAATTTTGCTGCCACGCGTTTCACACACAAAACATTGGAAACAATGTCATGACATGATCCAATCGATATGCCATCATCATCAGTGACCTCTCTAATTGTGATTCGGCGATTGTTCATAACCATTTCTTTCACTTTTTCCACGTTTTCATCGGTTGTTGATGAGCTGGGGTGTCCAGGGCATTAGTCATCCTCAACGTCTTCACGGCCTTCTTGGAAACACTTATACCACTCGTAAACTCTTGCTTTACTCATAGCAGACTCACCATAGACCTTTGTTAACATTTCACACACTTTGTTACACTTTATTCCATTTTTTACGCAAATTTTGATTCAAATTCTTTGATAAATTTCTTTTAACAAACGAAAATCGCTGAGCTCATAAAAACACATCTAACCTTAGTGGCTGTCACAGACAAAGTCAACAATGAAAACAGCTGAATGTTTTATCACAGTTCAAGGGCATGTATACCAACATAATAAAAAAAATGTTTGACAATCGGACTCTCCAAGCCCGTGAAATTTAAAAATTCTCTTTACTTTCTGAACACACCTCGTATATGAAAGGATATATATTATTAAGATTATTAAGTTTATCTATGTTATTCAATTTTATTTCTTTAAGTATGATACATTAATGTTACTGTGTATATTTAATTGGATCATTAAATTATTCAGATCGTAAGCACGATACTGAGCGTAGTACAAGTGGCAAAGTATACACTGGCTCTATCTCTGCACACCCTCGCCAAGCTACCGGCTGTACAAGACAAACTGCGTATGGAAATCACTAAAGAATTGCAAGCGCATGTAAGTCACTTCTTTTATGTGATAGAATTTATTTAATCAGATTTATGTTTAAAATGTTTTCAGACTAACTCGTGCATTTAATGTCCAATCTATTTGTTTAAAAGAAGCAATTATTGCGAATGCTGTTTCTATTTTGTTATGTTTCCAGCATGAATTCACTTTCGACATGGTGCAAGGCTGTGAGTACTTGGATATGTTCCTTGGAGAGATGTTACGCCTGTACCCGTTGGAGTACCGGTATGTTATTGTCAATATGTATAAACTTATACACATTATACGAGGTTTGTCCAATAAATACGCGAACTAAGGTCATAAAAACTTTATTTTACAAAATTTCATCTACATTGATTTTGTCCCCTTCAAAATACTCTCCATTCACTGCTATGCAATTATCCCATCTTCTTTTCCACTCTTCAAAGCACCCTTGGAAGTCCTCGGAAGTCAGGCTTTTCAGTCTCCTCGTCGTTTCTTGTTTTATTGTGTGCACATCTTCCCAATGCTGTCCCCTCATCACATTTTTGCATTTAGGGAATAGAAAAAGTCGCAGGGGCGAGGTCCGGTGAATAAGGGGGATGATCAAGGATAGTGGTTGAATTTTTAACCAGAAACTGGCGAACAATCAAAGCCGAATGTGCGGGTGCATTGTCTTGATGAAGAATCCATCCATCATTTTGAGTCAAATGTGGTCGCACACGACGCACTCGATCTCTCAAACGCTTGAGAACGTTAAGGTAGAACTCAGAATTTACCGTTTTTTCCTCAGGAAGGAATTCATGATGAACAACACCTTTGATATCAAAGAAAACCAGGAGCATGACTTTGATTTTTGATCGGCTTTTCCTTGATTTTTTTGTTCGAGCTTCACCTGTTGCTTTCCACTCCATGCTTTGCGATTTCGATTCGGGTCATACTCGAAAAACCACGATTCATCACCAGTGATAACCCTATTTAAGAATCCAACATCATTTTCCATGGAATTTTTCCAGTCAGTAACACATTCGACTCTTCTCAACTTTTGATGCGAGTCAGCAGTTTTGGCACGATTTTCGCACAAACCTTTCTTAAGCCCAAATGCTCGGTTAAGATTGTGTGCACTGTTGATTTTCCTAAATTTAGTTCTTCAGCTATCATTCGACAGTTTTTTTCGCGATCAGTAAGGACAAGACGCCGCACACGATCAATGTTTTCATGCACACAAGAGGTTGAAGGTCGTCCAATTCTTGCATCATCCGTGGCGTCTTCTCGACCTTCTTTAAAGCGCTTAATCCACTTGAAAATGGCTGTTTTCTTCATAGCATTATCATCATAAACAACTCTCAACATTTCAGCAATTTCTTGGTAATTTTTACCAAGCTTTACCAAAAACTTGATGTTAATTCGTTGTTCAGTGAACTGGTCAATTTCCATATCGACGAACAAAAAAATAATGCAAAACTAAAAATAACTCTACTCGCAAGATCCGCACAGCGTAACGTTCTGCCAAGCACTGACGGCTCATTGGGTCCCAGACAACACGTGAGGCCAGCGGGCGCGGCTTAACTCTCCGTAATGGCCACCATATTCGACCAGTTCGCGTATTTATTGGACAAACCTCGTATACAAAGTCATACATGGACTCTTAAAAAACATATTCTGAGGGTTGATCCATAGTTTACATTTCTGGGTTTAGTTCTTCCTGTAAATGTTGTCACTGTTACTGATTTTTCAAAAGGAAATTAACTACAAACTGCAGAACTCCAGCACAGGAAAGAAACAAATAAAATAATTTATGTTTTATACCTTACAAGAAGGACTAAGACACATTCCTAAATGATAATTAAGGAACACTACTTAATTTAATTTTCTTTAAAAAAAAGGAGGGATACACATTCTTTGCTACACAACTTATTCCTCCTGTGCACGTTGGAGGGCTGACATGTTGAAGTGGTTCAGTCACCGATAAGTCTGCTGTAACTTGTAACTTGTCCACTTCAAGAATGTAGGTATGAGAATGGATTTAATGCTGTAAGCTTTACCATTTCCATTTATTGTTTTCAATTAAGTAATGATATAAAACAATTTCAGTTATTAAACCAAAAACAAAAGTCATGAAACATGTTTTCTTTTCCTTCTTATTTTAATAATGATAATTTGTTCGAAAACATGACAAATTAACTAAGCTAATTTTTAACAACATAACCTTAAACTTATTACAGCCTATCATCTGTTCAATGAAATCAGCTGATCATTACGATTAATATAAAACAACTGATCTTTTACTATTACATATTTATCAAAATTTAATTGACAATTCATTTCATATATTTACATCGGTAAAATTTCTTCGTAGTTTCTGTAGTGTAGTGATTATCACATGCACTCACACGCATATCAATATAAATTTATAAACTAGCGTTATGCAAAATCTAACATCACAACCAGCCCTAAAACATGTTAAAAAAAGCCAACATACGTTAGCGTAGTGGTTAAATAATTAGTACAGAAAATAACAGAAAACTAGACTTTTCACATAACTTTATATTAACTTGTGCTATGGTAACATATCTTTTAAATAGTACACGTACAGTTAAACAAAATTAAAAAGAAACACTGCCACTCAATGGATTTACAATTTCAAATACAGTATCGTAATCATTTATTGATTTATGATGGACTATTACAATCTAAAGTATGTTCCAAAACGACATCTAAGAGACAGAGACACAATCTTTTCAACTGTTTGATTTGTTTTTATAACGAAACCATCTAAGATGTTTTTTAAAGTGAAGTATTCTATTTTAATGCTATTCATATGAAAATCTCTTCAGTTTGTTGGTTTGACAGCTTGCAGTTTGCTACAACTGATATCTGCAGAGATCATTCAGGATCAAATCTAGTTGCTACTGTTAGTTTTTCTTATTATTAAATCAATAATTCCCCAACTTCAGTAGACTGATTTTTTTTTTTAATTTAAGCCCACATTGGAGCACACAGTAAATTTAATTAAGTCTTTTGGTTTTTCTGCATTTTTCCCAGTATTTTTTTAATCTTATTGATCTCTGAAGTCCGAGTTCTTCCGAATATACTACGTTTAGTGGACGTTTTTCCCTAAACTGTAATTGGGTTTCTGACTTTTTAAGATCGCTTTTTCCCTTCTTCCTGCCAATTGCTCCTTGGTTATTCCTAGTTCTTCCAAGTCCTGTTCCACCTCCTTCAACCAGTTGTTAACTTTACACTTCAGTTGGTAGTCCAATAATCTCTTCGTGGACGTATTATAATGTACAGAATGCAAATTTCACGTGAATTTATTTTGTGGCAGAGTGGAGAGAGAATGTGCAGAAGACTTGACTCTGGGAGAAACCAAAGTGGAGGCCGGAGTATTGGTGTCGGTGCCTGTGTACGCTATTCATCGCCACAAGGACTTTTATCCTGAACCCGATATGTTTGAACCTGACAGGTTAGTATTCAACATAAACAAGAATATTAATTGTAGCATACAAAGTGTAGTAATTAAATAACTGCACTGGTGCTGCTACCAGCAAACAGCAAGCATGTGGCAGGTTTAAACATGTCTGTGCTTGTTGATGGTTCTTCCACCCTGAGCTCAATGGGCATGGTTACCTAGCTGTCTCGGTGGCCTAGTTGATAGCGTACTAGGCTTTCACCCCGAGGACCCGGGTTCGACTCCCGGCCAGGACTTGGCATTTTCATACGCTATAAATCATCCCATCGTCTGCATTAGCCAAAGTTTGCACAATAGACAGACGTTAAACAGCAAAAAAAAAGGTATGGTTACCTTTCGCTCAGTCTCACTATAATAATCAACCCTTTCAAATCCTTGTGATAGTGTCTCGCCGAAAAAATACAGTGTTCATATGGAGCAATTCATATGGACAAATTAACCTCAAGTCTCTTGCGAGACAGAAAAACTGCTGCAAAAGCTTATGCTACATTAAAGGTAGTGTATGGAAGTGAATTTTATTGTAAAAACGTTTTTGAGTAGTTTAAAAGGTTTAAAGAGGGATGTAAAATACAAAAAAATGCTGCAAAGAGCAATTCTTGGATGCTTTGCCTTGTCTGTGAAGGCGTACTTAGCAAAATATGGCATTACAATCTTAGACCATTCACTGCGCTCACCCGACCCGGCCCTATATACATGCCTTTATTTCCTAAGGTCAAATCAGAGCTTAAGGGAAACAAGATCCACAGTTTGTAAGTAGTGAAACCAAAAGTGACAGGTTCTCAACAAGCTGCCAGAAGAGTACTTCCAGCACTTCTTTGAGTAATACAAAATTTGCATGTAGCATTGTAGAGATTAACCAGAAGGAGATTGTACTAAATTGAATAAACTTTGCAATGTATTTGGCGATAGAAAAAATGTTTTGTAGCACCAGTACAGTTATCCAATTGCCACGCCTCATATTATAAATTAAAAAAAAATATATTAGAAAAAAATAATTTAATTTATTCCAAATTTATAAATTAATTTTTCAATGTATTTGTTTTTTTCTTATATTACCAGGTTCACACACAACTGTGTTCACCAGACTGCTTATCACTGACACTTTTTTTTTGAATAAAAACACAAATATTTTATATTTATATATATATATATATATATATATATATATATATATAAATATTAATATATATATATATATATATATATATATATATATATATATATATATATATATATATATATATAGATAGAGATAGATAGGTAGATAGATAGATATAAATATAAAAATATTTTAATTTCAGATTTTCAACCGAGAATGCCTCCAAGCGTGAACATTACACTTACCTTCCCTTCGGCCAAGCTGGCGCCAACTCTACCAACGTTGGCATCCAACTGGGTGTGTTGGTTACTAAACTGGCCATTGCTGTGTTGGTCAATGACTTCAAGTGGCTTTCTGGAGATGAATCAAAGGTATATTGTCAGTCTGACTAGAGGTAAAACACGGAGCTGAAATCAAATTTAATGACACATTTAAATAATTTTTAGTTTCGGCTTTCCACATATCAAGGAGAGAATATAAATACAGCTTTAACTTATATCAATGCGCAGGTTAATTGGAAGGTGTAAGGTTCAGTTTGAAAAAATTAAGGGAAGATTTTTTTTTTCATTACAATAAATTGTAACGAAAAAATTAATTTCTGTTTACATTTTTAAGTTAATCTGATTGAATGTAATAGTTAACATTTTGTTTGTTACAATTAAGGTTTAAAATTTTTTTAGTCTCTTACAATGTACACAAATGAATTACTATTGCACTGTGACCAATGTAGAGCCATTCCTGAGAGAGTTTAGCTAACTTCCTTCGCCAGCCTTAGTTTCTTCATAAAGTCTAGGATTTGAAAAGGATTCAGGTGGGCCAACTCTTTCATTTCTAATTGGTGACTTCCTAGTTTGTTACTGAGGTGTTCGCAAATACTCGCTCTGATGATTCCCTTTCAATTATTTTCTTCCATCTTATCATGGAGGCTGTGCTCCATTTTGACCAGCTTTTTGTTGTGTAGCGAGACCCTGCTCATTATATTTTACATAACAAGGCAGGTGGTTATGTAAACTGTTGGTACTTGGGCTTAAAGTGAGCATAAGAGGAAATGGAAGAGAAATGCAGAGCTGAAAATGAGAAGGCTGACTTGAAGAGAAGTCTACTTTATATTCACTCAGTAGATGCAATATAAAGAAAGTAGTTGGCAAGATTACACGATCCGCTATTTTAGGAAACATTTTCCTCTCCACAGGGGAGTGTAGACTAGCAGCACCTGTTGAGAGGAATTAGACGCCCCTCGTGGTACCCGAGTCCAACACACACCTACACTTACGACTTTAACACTTTACACTCACTCTTACATTTAGGGAGGCGATAATAGCCTCAATGTGCTTTTTGCCTTAAAATAAATTTTAAAAAATTTAGGAAACATACGCACAATATGGATATGTACATTGACCACCCCTGTGTAGGAAATGTGGTCTGGAGGAAGAGACTGCAGAATATCTGTTCCTGTAGTATGAGTTTCTGGAGCAGGAAAAAAAGGGAATCATTGGAAAAAATGACCAAAGAACTGACCATTCCACAGGAGGACTAGTCCACTCTCTTGGACCTTGAGAGTGAATTAATATCACCGAGAGCTCAATAAGTCCATGTGGCCGACGTGCAAAGGAATTTGGACCGCCAATATGAAGAACAACTACAACTAAAACAATTATCCTGAAGACATATTTAATTCATTTTGTAGTATCGGGCTCAGAAAAGCTTCAAGGACTATACAAGACATTTTGTCTGTTCAGTTGTAGCATAAATCACTTAACAGCTCTAGCAAGAAGAGGCGGTAAGCATTCTATGTTGAGCCATGTTGGATAGTCAAAGAAAAAAAATCATAATTTTTAAAAGTAAAGTATTAACAAAAAATAACAAAAAGTATTTATAAACCCATTACATCATTTTTTATTATTAATGAAAGTAAATTAAACATACAAATAAAGTAAAAGAAACAGTTTGTTGGATGTCAGTTATAAAGGATTCTGTTGAATAGGTTCTCTTAATGTTTTTTTTTTAAGCCACCTCGGTGGCCTAGTTGATAGCATACTGGGCTTTCACCCCAAGAACCAGGGTTCGATTCCCGGCCAGGGCTTGGCATTTTCATACGCTATAAATCATCCCGTCTGCATTAGCCCAAGTGTGCACAATAGTTGGACGTTAAACACAAAAAAAAAATCAATGTTTTTTTTTTATTATTACTTAACCCTAAACTACGCTTTATTTTGCTTTCTAATACTGAACTGGCTGCTGCTGATAAGAGAACAAAGTGCTGATAAGTTATGTTTGCACGCAGAGCAACAGTTCTGAATAGTCTTTTACGCCAAAGTCAGATATGAGGGGGTTCTACTGTTAAATAGATTATGGTTCGACTTTATAAACACTTTTGAACTTAATGTTTTTCTTTGTATGTTCACAGGTTCCAGTTGATTTCATTAAAGGTATGACAGGAGTCCCGTGTCCTCAAAGTGTTTTCGTTAAAGCTGAGGTTAATTGAATCGACAAATGTATATACCAGAAATGAAATCTTATTTACTGTACTTATTCGATTTCTTAGAATTAACGATTTAAGTTTTTCTTCTAAAATTTCCTAAACATAAGTTTACGTTGTTCATTATTTTATTGTTAGTTTTATGTTTTCCTGATATTTTTCATATATTTTGAACTTTGTTAATACCATTTTTTTTTGTGCAAATTAGTGTAGTAAAATCATTTTTTTGTATTGTTAAAATTTTATAATTTTCTACATCGGTTTAATAAAAAAAAAATTGTGTGCTTAATTTGTATGTGAGTTAATAATAATGTCTTTTAATATGTACTTTTGTATTATACCAATATATAATGTTGTTTAAAACATTGGCATTTCAATTATTTCTTTTCAATACAATTATGTTACGGAAATAAAATACAGTATTCTAAATCACGGGTCTCGGTTTTTACCACGTTCATCATGATAGTCGCTCTAGTAGATCATTTCCCAGTGGAAATTTACTAAATTTTTTATTGCTTAACGTCCTTATTTTAAGTTTGGACTTACTTTGGCAGGAACCAAGTTTAAAAGATTCAACGGCTAAGGTTTAATAGAAAACCAACTGGAGTCAGCGTTTTGATACTCTAGGTGATTCTGATGCAATGCCCATATAATTTTAACAAGCCTGAATTAACCCATTGGTAACGAAAGACGCATATTGCCCGTCCTTCTCTCTTAATAGCTTAAGTACTAAAGACGGACAATGTCCATCCTCTACTTCCCTGATCTCTTTGCCGTATGTTTCTAGCCTAAAAGTCGAATATAGAAATATAAATCTATTTTAATCTATGAGATATTTTCCCTTCGTTTATTTCCGTTGTTAATAGTTAATTTCCGCCAGTTTCTTTGTGAAGTTGTGTACGAATTTGACAGTTGTAGAAACATGGCTTCTCGTAAGGAATTGTTTATTTCTTCGAGTGCATTTAGTGAGTTTGTTGGGGATATTTTAAATGAAAGTAGTTGTGAGATTAGTGATAATGAAGAGCAAGAAAGTATTGTTGAAAATGACAGTAGTGATAGTGATAACAGTGATGATGAGATCTGTGAAAAGAGGCCTAACTTACAGACAAATAATACACATAACCTACAAGTAAATTATTGGCAGTGGACTGACTTCTACTCCAAATATAAATAAAATTCTGGGGAACTTTTATAGGGAAAATCCGCCCAACAAGCAAAGCAAGGCCATCTAGTAAGCGTAGAGTATGTACTGCAAAAGGAAAAAGGTCTGAAACAATTTACCAGTGCAAAAAATGTAGTGTTCCTTTGCATTTGGAAAATTATTTTGAAATTTATCATAGACAAATTTTTGAAAAGGAAACAAAATGTACATAGTGTAATTATATAAGTATAAAAAATGTTAATATAGTGTTAAAAGTATTGGCTAAATATGTGTTAACAATTACAACAACATTATGTAGGATAAAATTGGTAGGTTAGTTGCTTTTATTATTGCACATAATCTTAGTGTAAACTACTGAAAAAATTCAGTACTGAAGGCCAATAATATGTTAGTAAAATCGTGTTTCCAATGGGTTAAGATCCAAATTGCACCACAAATAGAACGACTCAGAAACTGCTGGAGTACTTTAAATAAACAGTTTAAATAAGTTTATTATTTCTTAAACCGAATTCATCACTGAATCGTATTATATCGAGACACTTTCCTTCTGAAATAAAACAGAATCAACTGATGTAGGTTCCTGCATTGTAAACTGATTTAAGCTTCTTGCGTAATGACAATGCCAACACATACTGTCAAATTTTGTAATCAAATCTATTACGGCATTATTTAATGGAACCATCTCATATCCGGCTATTTCCTTAAAAGAATCACCAAGTGCTAAATTAGTCTGTTTAACAGATGTTTTATACATAAATAAATTTAATCCATTTCAAATAAATACATAAAAATATTAATTATCTTATTAACAGAGTATATATAGAACTGAATAAATTGAAAAAAATAAGTTTTAGAAAAACAAACAAGTGAATAATAACATTAAAAAGTTTTCTTAAACCATTACAAACACTGGATTTCAGAAGTGTCAATCGCGTTTTCAGAAAATTCAAAGATCGGTTCAAGCTCAGAAACTTCAGTTTTTCCATAAAACGAGCTCATTGTACTGATTTCGGGTGGCTTTTCCGGCGGCTCGTTGTCTTCGTCAGAGAGTAAGTTTGCATTTAAGAGCTTCATATCTTTCTGTAATTTTTCGTTAACGATTTCAATTTGAGTCGCAGGTTTATCAGGCTCGCTAATTTCAGTATTCACCAAGCTTAAAAAACATTGGAAACATATTTTTTAATTTAAATTTTGCTACAGTAAAAATCTGTATGAATATGTAAAATAATAAAATGAAAAGATCATTAAGCGTGCTAGAAATTTGTAAAACGATCGGTGTTTTTATTCAGTTTAGTACTAACTGGAGTTTCGATAATTTGAAATAATTGTGACCAAGATCTGTTTAGATTAGCCAAAATGACCTCAATAATGCAGACGAAAGCAGTAAAACAGGTTTAAATTATTAGGAAATGATTGTAGAAGTTAGTAAGGGATTCATTATCAAAATTGTGACTAACACAACACAAGTAGAAAAACAATGATAATGAATAAACATGTTAATCAAAAAACCGTTACACAAAACTTTATTTCTATATAAGATTTCATGTACCGTACAGGACTGTATATTGTAAATTGTACAGATATGTTAACTTTACAGTTGGCAGTGAAGCAGTTTTCATGGTATTTTAGAACATATCTCTCAAAAAAATATGATTAATTTTCTACTTTTTTGCATTCAAGAGAACACTTAAAAGGTTTTAAATCGTCCACCCTCCCGTAACCCACTAGTGGGTAGCAAACGATAGCTTGGGAACCACTGGTCTAGAGTACTGAAATAGTCATTCATAGAAACTTCATTATTTTCTATGTAAATTTCAAAACAATTTCCATCACTTTGAATTAATACACTTACATAACAGAAGGTTCTGGCTCTTGTTTATTGTTGGAAAGTTCCTTTTCTTCTTTTATGCTCGAAGTGCTGGGAAAAACGTCATCTGAAAAACCATTGCTAATACAATGACTGGAGCATTCTAAAGTAAGTAAATCGACAAAAACTTGGATTGGAACTTAAACAAATTAGATGTTAATTTTGTATTAACAGTACATTTGAAACTAGTGGTAATACTACAGTTTGATTAACCGATCAACTGAAATGAACATTGTGTTCAGTATAATGATATGCCTTCCCTAGCTTTGTCAATTCTACTTTCGTTGACGCATTTCGGAGAACCTCCGTCTTCAAAAACTATATCTATACTGGTCACCAATATTATGGCCCATCCTATTTATAATTTTCTATCTCCACCTCATACCCCTCCACTATTCAACACGTGTACATTAAACCTGACGTGCTCGCTTCTGATTGGCTACTTTCAAACTTTCTCTTCAACGGTCGTCCCTCCTGTTAATTTTTGAAAATTTTTAGATTTTTAAACATAATATCTGCTTGCGACAATATCTGTTCATTTATTATGTTTTCTCCTTTTATTTTAGATTTAAAAATTTCCAAGTTCTCTAAAATGTTCATACGTCTTCTTTTTTCTGCCATATGTAGTACCTTCATTGAGTTTTCTATATCTCGAGGTATGTGTCCCCCTTTTATGAAATGTGACACATAATTTGAATCATTTTTGCCATATTTGAATGATCTTACATGTTCTTTAAACCTAGTTCTAAATTTTCGTCCCGTTTGTCCTATGTAGACTGCTTCACATCCACACTGTATTCTGTATACCCAATTCTTACTATATATGTCCTTTTCTTCTATATTCTTTGTCAGTTTGTTCCTTATTGTATTATTTGTAGCCATTGCTATGTCTATATCATATTTTCTAAAAAAATTCTTAAATTTATATGCCTCTTTCCCCATATATGTTAATTTAGCCCATTTTCTTTTTTTATCCTTTCTTTTATCGCTGTTTTCTTCCTCTCTCTTTCTTTTAATTCTTCGTAACAGATTTCTTATAATTTTTAAATCATAATCATTGTTCACTGCTATTTGGAAAATCATATTCAATTCCAAAATTCCAACACAGTATAATTGTATTCAATTGAACACAGTGATAATAATCCTAGCAGAAATGAAGAAGAATATAAATATAATGAAATGAACAGATTAATATTAGTTTTTTGACCCCAAACATAAATTAAGCCCAAGGCTGTTACATTTTATGAGTCTTTCAGATTATTTTTTCGCATATACTCTTACACTTTTTCAACATGTTTTACTGCCAATAAATATGTCATTACTTGAAATATAACTCATTAGGTATGAAAGGTTATTGTACGGTTTTTTGGTAATAAGCTGTATTTCTGAAAGTAGCGGACAGAATATATTTCATTTTGAGGTTAGTTCCACAGATTTATAATGATCAAGAGCTACGTAAAAATTTACTCAAAACGTAAAAACAGAACACGAGTATTTAATGCAACTATGCACTTAACACTGAACTGCGTAAAACATTATAAATAGAAAAAAATATTTACAAAAAATATATCCTGTAAATGAGCTTTAAAACATCATTATAACACAGACAATACGATACGCCACTGTTCCTTAACATTAACAGTATGTACAGTACCTTTATAAATACAGTGGTACCTCGCGATATGATCTTAATCCGTTCCTGGACCGGGATCGTATCGTAAAAAAATCGTATCTTGAAGATCGCTGATTTGCATCGCCTCCAATGCCTTCAAGTCGTCAGTGTGTGTGCTCGTTGAGTAGGTTGTCAATGTCAGCCTCATCGACTTTGACAGAGAAATAATCTCCTCCAATGGAGCAGGATCATCCACAGCTTCTTCTTCAGAAAGGATTTCGAAACCCTCAAAGTCTCGTTCTGCAACCACAGCTGCCCAGAATTTCCTCCATGCTGAGTTCAAGGTGCGCCTTGAGACCTCACCCCATGCCTTTTCTATGATTTTTAAGCAATGGACAATGCCGTAGTGACTCTTCCAAAACTCACGGAGTGTGAGTTGCGTGCTCTCTGTCATTTCGAAGCATCGTTTGAAAAGATGCTTCGTGTAAAGCTTCTTAAAATTAGCAATGACTTGCTGGTCCATAGGCTGGAGGATGGAAGTGGTGTTCGGTGGCATATAGAGCACTTTGATGAAGTCGAAGTTGGGATGTATCTGTTCTTCAAGGCCAGGAGGATGAGCAGGGGCACTGTCGAGCACAAGGAGGCATTTTAAAGGAAGACCATTCTCCTCTAAATATTTTTTCACTGCAGGTCCGAAGCAGCAATTAACCCACTCAACAAATAAAAGCCTCGTGACGTATAAAAGCTTGAATAGTGACGTGTGAGGCTTGCCCGTAGCGCGCCAACTTCAAAACAATTTCAAGCGGCAAGAGATATTGGGATCGTATCGCGAAAAACGTATCGTTTCGTGAGCACGAATATTTGCGATATTCCACTTCATATCTTGAACACATCGTATCGTGAACCCATCGTATCGCGAGGTTCTACTGTAGTTCATTCCATTAAACAGATTCTAAGTAATAATCTATTTTTACTTTCTTACAAGACGGAGTATTAACATACTTACTTGTACATACAACAATCTGTCCAACTGAAGATTTGCTGTCTTTCCATGGTACTTTGACTTTAGCGAAGTCCAGACAGGTAATGTCCAACTTTGGAGAAGGAAAAGATGGGAATGATTCATTGTGCTGTAACAAGTTAACATAGTTAGATATAGCACTGAAATTAAAAAAAAAATCACGGCATATATGTGCCTGCTTAGTAAACCAATCCATGATAAAAATAATCATTATAACTCGAGACATTTGTTCCACTATTTGTTACTTGTAATGGTTTAAAAATTAACCTTGTTACCAAAATGTACGACTAATCCTATGTAACCCGAGGACAGGCAGCAAATACGCACAAAGGTCAGTTGGCGATTGTAGCCTAAAGTGAGGTAGTAAACACTACAAGAGTTTGTGATTGCTCCCATTAATTAAACCAGAAAGAAACTTTTCTGGCGAAAACCGTAAAAGTTATCATCACCGTGACATGAATTTGAAATAACACAACAAAATTATTTTAAAACTGTAACTAAAAATACACAATAAAAATTAAAATAAATAAATAAAGACTTTCAAAATATAATAACAATTATATATATTTCATTATTGTAACATAGCCACTGGACCACATATTCAAATGATCAGGATTATGACCTATTCTTCCCGTCAGTGGTCTATCCACTCACCTCATAAAGGCTACCGCGGTTTCGAAACTCTATCATTTCATCTTCAGGACATTATACAAAATATTAAATCCCTCTGTCGAGGTCGTCACAAAGTCAAACAAAACATTAAAACACACATCACAAACACTGAGCACAATTACACTTTTAAAATATACATTATGAAATTCGGCTTGTCCAAGATACACACGTGACTCGTACGTATCTGCAGTCCGGAAGGTAACGACGTACGAGTCGCATGTGTATCCTGGCCAAGCCGAATTTCATAATGTATATTTTAAACGTGTAATTGTGCTCAGTGTTTGTGATGTGTGTTTTAATGTTTTGTTTGACTTTGTGATGACCTCGACAGAGGGATTTAACATTTTGTATAACGGCCTGAAGATGAAACGATAGTTTCGAAACCGCGGTAGCCTTTACGAGGTGAGTGGATAGACCACTGATGGGAAGAATGGGTCATAATCCTAATCATATAAATATTTACTTAAAACTAGTTAACAATATTAAAAACAACATACACAATTTATTATAGAGCTGTATATGGACCCTACAATAATAATAATAAAAAAAAAAAAAATATAAAACATAGTTAAAATTAATTAACAAAGGAAACAACCAAAATAAACCAGGAAGAACTGCTCGCTCTGAGCTCTGGGACTCGACAGACTAAGCACGGATTTCTGCGCAGGCACGGCGCTAGGTTAGGTTGCAAATTGGGCAGTCTCTGATCGACTACACTCGAGAACTTTGGTCATTCTCTCACCAACTCCTCAAGAACATTGGTCAGTCTTCAGCAAACTGAATCCTTAGATTATTTAGGATTCTGGGAGCTCAAGAATAGTGAACACCTAAAATCATTACACTTGAGAATATTGAGCACCTAAAACATACTTACACTCGAGAATATTGAACACCTATAACATTCTTATGCTCGAGAATATTTAGCACCTAAAACACCCTTACACTCGAGAATATTGAACACCTATAACATTCTTATGCTCAAGAATATTTAGCACCTAAAACACCCTTACACTCGAGAATATTGAACACCTATAACATTCTTATGCTCGAGAATATTTAGCACCTAAAACACCCTTACACTCGAGAATATTGAACACCTAAAAATTCTAATGTTCAAGAATATTGAGCACCCAAATCCTTATGCTCGAGAAAACATCCCTATGACTGAAATGACTGAGCATCCGAATCCTTGCTTAAATAAACTGTATGTCTACTTTAATCATAAAACCCGTATCATGAAATACCGATTTTCTCAACAAGTCAAATTATGACTGAGCAAAAGCCTTTCCATAAAGTTGAACCCTGGATGAAGCATTGAATGCAGACGGCTGTATTGAGAGCAATCAGGTAACAGCTTAACAGCAAAACTTAACGTTACATACTGTTTGCCATTTGAAACAAAAGTAAATTAAATTTTGTTTATAATTAAGAAATGAAATTCTAAATGAACTCGCCACATTTTCATTAATGATTGCCTAAATTGTACTGATTAATAAGTTAACTGGTTTATCTGATTAAGAAATTGTTTTAAATTAATTTGCAATGTGTATTTTTAAACAAAAATTAATCCTTAGCCTATATATTTTAATACTATAATAATTAACCGAACATTAAAACTGTTATTATAGTCAAACCATCAAATTGTGATTATAGGCCAAATAAAACAAAAACAACAAAATTCTTCTAAACTAGAACCAGTAAAAAATAAATAGATATTCATACTGGAAGGCTCAGGATATTCAACTATCCAAAACTTGAAAATACCCCAGCACTGATTCACCTGATTTTCCTTACTTCCTCCTACTCGTAATGAAGTCTTATAGTTGATGGTAGAGAATATGGGTGACTAGCCAGTGGTACCGAATTTCAACACTAGTCTTGTGTGATAATTTTCCTCGTTATTCCCTAGTTTAGGAAAAGTGTTTTAAGAAATTGTTCCCTACCTTCATTCCCTGTCGATCAGACGCAAAGTCCTGACTGTCCATTAGAAGTGAACAACTGCGGGAGCTGGCTTGGGTATTCGATGGCAAATCCTTAAACAAGTCTGACATACGGAATACATCTTCGTCCTTTAACAAAATGCAAGTTTTACTTTCTCAGTGATTTGCTTTATGTTTGCTTTAAAAACTGAATTAGTGTAGCATTACTGAGGTTAACTACTGTACTGTAATAGTACAAAGAAATACAGTGATACCCCGGCTAACAATCTAGACAATGGTCATATCAGAAAATGTTCTGAATCACAGAATGAAAAATGACCCACATAACAGTTTAGGTTTTGAATAAAGGACTGAACATATTATAACAGTGTTTTCATTTTGTTAAATTCTTTCTTTTTTTTTTGTTTTTTGGTGTTTAACGTCCGACTATTGTGCACACTTTGGCTAATGCAGACGATGGGATGATTTATAGCATATGAAAATGCCAAGCCCTGGCTGGGAATCGAACCCGGGTCCTCGGGGTGAAAGCCTAGTACACTATCAACTAGGCTACCTAATCATCATTGTAAATATAGATATAACATTGTGTTGTGCTACAGAAATAAACATTGTGCTGAGTTAACACAAACAAGCCTTTGATTGATGTGTGTTTGGTTTTTGTAGGGCAATAACTTACAGGATATTTCTTAGATATCTGTTCTCAGAATCCCACTCCTATTCCGTTTTTTTGCCATTGTACCTAATTTTACTTAGTGTCATCAACTCTTTTACCGTTTGTTTAATTTGTAAGCCTGTTAAAAAATTTAAGCAGTTATATTATCATGTTACATACGTTCAATTTAACAAAATGTTAAGTATCTTTGTATGCGAGTTTCAAATTGTTATTTAAATCCTGTTTTCAATTTTTTGTGTTAATATTAATTAAACGGGTCCTAAAAGAAGTGCTTGTGATAGTGGAAGTAAAAGACAAACTTTGACTGTTGAACTAAAAAAAAAATATATAGTATTAATTCATGTGTGTGTATATACATGTACACACATAATATAGTGTGAATATATGACATAATTACATTTGTATGAATTTAGTTAAAATAAAGTGTGACTTCCGTTCTGTGAAATTTCTTCTTCATTTTTGACATATTAATAGTGAGTACTTGATTATTTTTTTCTATGTAACAAATTAAAATGTTTTCCATAAGACTCTATTGTAAATGCTGACTCACACAGCAGTCTGCTCAGATAGTTCTGAAACAAATTAAGACCGTTAACAGGGGTACCACTGTATACAGTAGATCCCCTTACATCAGTAACCTACAGGACTCAACCATAGTTAGAACACAAAAAAGGATCCACAGGACGAAGAGAAGTCTGTTACGCTTGGCCTCTGAAGTGTTGTATTGTATGGCTCAGTGTGTACAGTCAGTTCACTTTAATAATGATACTTTTATTAAATGATGGCCTAATAATTTATCCATCTTTCTTGAGCTTTATTTTCTTTTTTATCTGACAGTACATTCATGAGTCATCACAGGGGTATGTTAAAAAATGTAGAGTTTACAAAGTCCACCAAATAACATTACAATACAATTAACAAGGGAGGCCTAATAATTTACCCATCTTTCTTGAGCTTTATTTTCTTTTTTATCTGACAGTACATTCATGAGTCATCACAGGGGTATGTTAAAAAATGTAGAATTTACAAAGTCCATCACATAACATTACAATATAATTAATAAGGGATATAATACACAATGTTACTTGTTATTGTTAGCCTATAAACATATTGTCCAAACTGTAAACAAGTAACAAAGCTTTAGTTATGATATTTTTAATTTTGGATCAGGTCAAGCTAATCTTCTTGTTGGAGTAAGGTGTACATAAAAGCTGATGCATCATTATCGATGTCTGTCCAAGTATCTAAACATTGTAGCCAGCCTACTGAATGATAATAAAGCCTAATACATCATTTCAGATTTTTTTCTTTCCGCAATTTAGAGCCGCCTCAGTGGCCTAGTTGATAGCGTACTGGGCTTTTACCCCGAGGACCCGGGTTCGATTCCCGGCGAGGGCTTGGCATTTTCATACACTATAAATCATCCCATCGTCTGCATTAGCCCAAGTGTGCACAATAGTCGGACGTTATACACAAAAAAAAAAAAAAATCGAAACAGCAACTACTACGCAATTAAAAGTAGTCAAAAATATATTAATTTTTTTAATGTTTTGAAATTATTTATGTTTATGATTCACAAAAATTCCTTAATTATACAAAAACAAACATGAAATATTATACTCTAACAAATGAAAGCAAGGATACGAATTCAAAGTTCCACACTGCATTCAAGACACTCAAAAGTACAGCCTTTTCGCTTGTTGTGTTTTTTGTAATTTTCAGTTCTGTCAAAAATGTTCCTGGGTTAGCGTTGCAGTTAATGTGCTGATACCTTGTGCTGATAAAGGTAGTGGCACAGTCTCAGTATCTTCTTTTAACAATCCATAAAGCACCTCAAAAGTTTGCGTAATAAGCTGTAATCTAAAATTTAGAAGTTGTGCTTTCGTGCAACTACAGAGAGCCAGATACCATGCGAACATTGCCTTATTTAATCAATGTACAGTGACACCCCTGTTAACGGTCTCAGTCTGCCCCTGTTAACAGTCTGCATCTGAGCAGACTGCTGTGTGAGTGAGTGTTTACTATAGAGTCTTATGGAAAACATATTGTTACACAGAAAAAAATAATTATTCGCCACTAATGTGATGAAGAATTAAGACAATTCACAGAACAGAAGTTGCACTTTATTATAACTAAATTCATACAAATGTAATTACGTCACATATATAAACACAGGACAAATCACTACTGTATATTTTTTTTAGTTCATACTGTAGCTTTTTTTTTGGTTCAACAGTCAAAGTTTGTCTTTTAGTTCTGCTACCACAAGCGCTTCTTTTAGGAACCATTATATTATTAAAAAAATTGAAAATAGGATTTAAACAACAATTTGAAACACACACTAAGACACTTAACATTTTGTTAAATTTAAAAATCAAAAGAACCTAACACGATAATATTAAACTGCTTACATTTTTTAATGGGCTGACAAATTAAACACACAGTAAAAGAGTTGATGACACACTAAGTAAAATGTGGTACGATGACAGAAAACGGAATAGGAGTGGGCATTCTGACAACAGATAAGTAAGATAAGTTATTGCCCTACAAAAACCGAACACGCATCAATCAAAGGCTTGTTTGTATTAACGCAGAACAATGTTTATTTCTGTAGCGCAGCAGAATGTTATCTCTACATTTACAAATATGTTTAGAAATAATAACAAAATGAAAACAATCTTATATGTTCATCCCTTTATCCGAAACATAAACTCTTATGGGTCCTTTTTCATTCCGTGAATCAGATCGTTGTCTAGGTCGACTGTAAGACGGTTTATTACTGTACTTTATCACTCCCAACAAGAAAAAAACCAAAAAAAAATATTTTTTTTAATCTATGATTGAAAGATTATGACAGTTCTAGAATGGCAGTATGCCTTTATTGATGTTTAGCCTTATTCATTATAGATATAAAATTTACCAGCAATATTTTGAATTTAAGGAACTGTTAAGGGTAAGGGGTTTACTCCCCCCTTCTCGGGTCCTTCAAACATTTAACTATCGGTGGTTCGTCAAAAAAATACCTTTATTACTTTGAGATGTGTTACCTTACATTTACCTTGTTACGGTTACAACTATGGTTGGTGGCAACCCCAAGAATGAACACTACTGTCTTATGTGAAATAAAACGTTCCCCAAAATATATATATTATTGTATTCAAACCAAAAGTAAAAGGGGAAGAAGTGTACGCCAATAATTGTCTTCTTACTTTTACCACCGATTTGCCACTTCTCAGCACCGCCCGGATGGAATGTTCTTCCGTAGATCATACCGATGCAAAGTCTTCGGGTCTTCACAGAAACAACCGTCACCCGGAATATCTGACATTCCGGCCCCTCCGGAATTGACTGTCCTCTCCCTACTTCTTCCCCGAGCTTTTGTTTCAACTGCTGTTCTACATACCTTGTTACTATTTGCAACAGACAGTATGTCAGCAGTTTCGTAATTTTGCCTATGTTTTTTGTCAATAGTGTTCATTATTTGGCTGTGACCTCATTATAATATTTAAGAAAGCCGCCTCGGTGATAGCGTAATGGGCTTTCACCCCGAGGACCCGGGTTCGATTCCCGGCGAGGGCTTGGCATTTTCATAAGCTATAAATCATCCCATCGTCTGCATTAGCCCAAGTGTGCACAATAGTCGGACGTTAAACAAAAAAAAAAAAAAATATTTAAGAGTAGTAACTAAAAATTAATATTTTCCTAAATCCTAACAGAACCCTCATAGTAAGATTGAATAAAACAAAGCTAACCTTAGAACCTTTCCAAGCACTGACCACGGTGGATAACTCACTCTGCTGATCGTCATCTCGTCTGCTTATTTCTGAGCTTTCTGTAAAAAAAAAACAAATTACTTATATTACAATTTTCAGTTAGCTTTATAAAAAAACTTACAAAATTTAATACTAGCACAATATTGTTGAGATTCGTAATTGTTACTTTAACACTGTAGATTGGTTTTGTCAAACTGATGATTAAATTACAATTAAATTTTTATGTGTGAAAATGTTTATAGGGCAAAGTAGTTAAAATGTTTATATGTTCTGCCAGTTAGGCTAATAAGGACGATAGATCAACGTTAAAGTTCGCAGACAAAATAGACTAACGAGTGCCTTAGCTACATCAACTATTGTGGTCGGTCAGAGCTCAAAGAGTAGAAAAATTAATATATTACAAATTATTTGAAAAGAAAAACAAGTTCCAACTAGTGAATGGAAAATAGTAAAGTTATTTTGTTCTATAAATTTAAATTAATGGGCCTACATAGTTTAAAAATAGTAAACTAACACTAAAACTGAAATGAGATAGCCTGCATCTTCGTCTTACAATACGCCACAGCTGTAAAGGAATAAATGATATATTGACTATACATAAGTACAAAATATGACACAATACCTATATGGATTGCTTCTCTTCCACTCTTCCTTGAGTGATTATTGATTAATGACAGAGAAGACAAGTAAGAACGTGTGAGACTGAAGGTAGAGCTAAGATGTTTGATGATGGACACCGGTTGTGTTTCTTCATTTTCTAATGATTCCTTTAACACAAAAAAATAATATTACATACAACTTTTTCCAATAACAGTTGCCCATAACTTCTACATCGGAACTTTAACTTCTGTAAGTACTTATAAACATTAGAACCTTTCGTATCTCCACTAAAATCTGAATTTCCTACGTCTGAGCCTGATTTTTTTTTAACCCTCTGATTGCTACGCAATAATCTTTTGTCGTAATTTACTATCAAGAAATGTGGCATTAAGATCTATCGTTGCTATACTTTTGTCGGTAATAGTTCAACATAAATCCAATAGATAGCATCTAAATCTAAAGTTTTCATTATTGTAACATAGCCACCGGACCACATTTTCAAATGATTAGGATTATGACCTATTCTTCCCGTCAGTGGTCTATCCATTCACCTCGTAAAGGCTACCGCGGTTTCAAAACTCTATTGTTTCATCTTCAGGCTGTTATACAAAATGTTAAATCCCTTTGTTGAGGTCGTCACAAAGTCAAACAAAACACTAAAACATACATCACAAACACTGAGCACAATTACACGTTTAAAATATTCATCATGAAATTCAGCTTGGCCAAACTACACACGCGACTCGTACGTCGTTACATTCCAGACTGCCTGTCCGGAGGGATTTAACATTTTGTATAACAGCCTTAAAATGAAACAATAAAGTTTCGAAACTGCGGTAGCCTTTACGAGGTGAGTGAATATACCACTGACGGGAAGAATAGATCATAATCCTAATCACTTAAAGTTTTCAATTAACTGATCTTATAATTTAATCTTATAAGTTCGCTTTTCTGCCCCTTTCATATTTTTCCAAGTTATATAACTCAAATTATAAAAGCTGTAACATAACCTTGTCCTTGGATTTTTGTTTACTAAGTAGTCAAAATGGCTGGCAATCTTACGTGTTTGTGTTTGGTGTTGATGATGACATAATTCAATTAAATGTTATGATGTACGAAAATGTTCAGCATTTGCCAGAGCATATAACTGTACCAGTAAAATTAGAATATTTAGTAAAATAAAGTAGTTTACATCTATTGTTTTAAAATTTATTTCTTTTATCAGGCATTAAAATTTGATTAAATCAAAAAAATCACAATACCAATAAATCATAAACAATATCTACAATAACAGGGATTTTTTCAGATTTTTAAAATGATAAATATTAAATATATAATTACATAAATACTTTTTGGTTGAAATAATCCAGCAGTTGTAGGTAGGGCATGATACTGGGTAAGCCAGTAGCCAGAGGGTTAACGTGGAGAGGAAAATGATGTTAAAGCAGAGAACAGACGTGAAAACAAAAACATTCTAGTGATGAAGTGTCCATCACAATTGAACAATAAACTAACCGTATATTTTATCAATAACTTCAAAAGATATATGTATGTTAAAATGATAATGTATAAGTCTTGGTGAAAAGTAAAGCTTGCAGTACGAAGTGAGTACTTTAAATCTTATTTGTCTTATCTCATTTTGGTTTTATGACCATAATCAATCCCCAAATGTGCCGGTTTAAAGAAAATGGTATTTATTTTGAAAAATTCTTTTTTTCATAATGATATTAAAAGTAATTAATAGTTTGCGTAAAATTCATTAAGTTAATATTTAGTAAATGAACTAAATTTTACTGGTATTTAGTAAATGAATAACCATAATTTTGATTACCTTCATCTGACTTGAATTCCTTTCATACCTCTTGTTATCACTGCTACCTTGATTCATTATGTTTTGATGTACAAAATCAGCACTGGGCACTTGCACATCCTGTGTAGAGCCCATGTGTGAAGTTGTACGGAACTGTTTGGTCGCAGCTGTGTAAGGAAGGTTCTGCGGAAATATTTCCTCCCAGTACTGGTCTTTTAGTAATTCCGGGTGTTCTTGGTGCATTTCGTCCACTATAACGTATGAAATCTGAAACAATTTACACGATGGGTGTAAGGAAAGTAAAGAACATTTTGATCTGATGAGATTTTCGGTTCCCCCATTGCTGCCGGCATCATATCACTGATGTTATTCCTTCGCTCCAGTCTGGCGATAACAGCAAATCACTGCAGCATTTTCTGCTTATTTGCGCAACTTTAAAATGTGTGACAAAATTAATGATCACGCAAAGTGTGAGGTTCGTAGTTTAAAGTTTAATATATTTTTTGAATGCAAAAAAGTCCATCCTATCAAAATTTACAGACAGCCGCTTCAGTGGACTAGTTGATAGCGTACTAGGCTTTCACCCCGAAAACCAGGGTTCGATTTCCGGCGAGGGCTTGGCATTTTCATACGCTATAAATCATCCCATCGTCTGCATTAGCCCAAATGTGCACAATAGTCGGACATTAAACACAAAAAAAAAAATTACAGACAGATAACTGAGGTTTACGGTAATGTGAATGCCAGTCAATGGAATGGCATCATTCTCGACTCCCAACAAAAACAAAAAAGACCAAACAAATTCTGAGCTCAAAGATGGTTATGGCTACAATGCTTTGGGATTGAAAGGATGTCCTACTTGTTGCCTAGAGAGGAGACTATAAATGCAGCAGCCCCTTCACTGATATTAAAAACAAACGGCATGGATTGCTGTCAAGCGGCATTGTGTTTCTTCACGTAATGCAAATCCACATTCTGCTGCGTTGATGATGAACTTGCTTTAGCACTTTAAGTGGGAAGTTTTTGAACATCCGCCTTATAGCTTGGACTTAGCCCTGAGTGATTATCTTTTCCTACATTAAAATATATTTTGGGCAGAAATCACTATGGAACTATGGACACTTGGAGGCAACAGAAGGCATAGAAAAGCTGACGAAATGAAACGACAAATGTTTAAATTTTTAACTGAAAAGGCGACTAAATAGAAAAATAGCTAAGGTTTCAAATGTGTTGTAAAATAAATTTTCTTTCATTATCTTAATAAAAAGTCTCTAGAGAAAAAAATACACTTTATTTACTTTCTGAAAAACAATCTAAAAGACCACACAAATTACATTGCATCAAAGATCTCCAAAAACAATATACTAAAAAGACTAGCAGGAATAAAATGGGAGGAACGCTTGATGTACTATGCCAAACCTACAAGTCATACATAAAACCAAATTTCCTTTACGGTGGTGAGATGCTTGCTTTGGCAGGCAGTGATGCCCTGAAGAAACTTGAAACAAGCCAGAACAACTGCCTACGAATGATAACGGGTGCCGTGAAGACCACACCAATTGCAGCACTGCATGCCTATACCAGCACCAAACCATTGCATAATGAATACAGGTGCAAAGCTATGATAACATATGAGAAGATTCTTCACAGGAAGTACAATAACCCATGGATCCTAGAACCACCAGCAGAACAAACATTAAAAACACAAACAAGTTTTAAACACCTGATGCTTAAATGGAGATCAAGTGGTGTGGTGATCGAGGAGACTACACAGCTGAATAGTCATCTGGACTATGACAGGTACAACATAAGCACTCAACTTGTGGAACCAATAAATAAAGCCAAGGACAACCTAGTCACAGTTCCACAAATTACTTTGGAGACTATAAACAACCTACACCCATCAGACGACTGGTTGCGAATATACACTGACGGATCTAAAATCGGAAGTGAAACAGGGGCGGGAATATTCTGTGAGCATTTTTCTCACTACTTTGCATTAAGCTCGGATATCACTGTTTTTGAGGCGGAGTTATTTGCAATCGACGAGGCATTGAGGCAAGTAATAACAAGGCCATGGTTGTATAATAACATAGTGATGTTAGTTGACTCTAAATCGGCATTACAAGCAATTACTGACAACACACCTGCAGGCTCTATGATAGAATCGATCCGGAAGAAATACAAAATAGTTAAACACATTACCAAGGAATTGGTACTGCAGTGGAATTGGTACGTCAAATGTAGGCATACAAGGGAATGAGCGGGCAGACAAGCTGGCCAAACAAGGAACCCTTATAGTGTAGAAACCAAAAAGAGTGCTCACACTGGAGGCTAGGATTCCAGTGAAGCGAACATCTTATCTTGAATTTACAAAGTCAAGGAAAAGACATAAAGAACAAGCCTTATGAGAATGTATTCGACTTATATGGGAAGGTCAAGGACCTCCAGAGGAGGACATCTGTCGCGGTCTTTCGGCTGACAATTGGACACGACTGTTGTCATCTGAAGAAAATTAAGATATTAAACTATGACAACTGCACATTGTGTGAATGCCCAGACACCTTCATGAACAAGGACCATCTCCTGGTCTGCAGAAAATTAGATGAAGAGAAGCAGAGAAGAAGAGACCTCCCTGGCCTCTACTGGGAAGCAAGATCAAAGATGGCGTGAGCCAGCGGAAGCCATTGGAAAACAACAACTTTCTGAACAACCCTCATATATGTTAATATAATTTGGTTGAATACAGAGATAAAAAGGTAATTTCAGTAAAGTTAATCTAATTTTTGAAAATCGATTTATCAGATTTTGCTCAAATTATTGTGTGTGACTCTACAATAATCTTCAAATACCTCTATGCCTGTATATGATGATACTACATTGTATGCTATAGTTAACAATTTACTGTAGGCAATTCACAACTTGTTTAACAACTAACATTTATAACACTATAACCTCTAAAGGATTTTTTCCTAGCCCTTGCTGTAGACATTTTCATTTTGCATGTGTTGCGAGGAAATACGCAAGTCAGTGCAGAACTACTGTTCTGTTAACGTAATAACAAATAGGCTTACCTGCAAGTTACGATCGATCAACCAATTCACTTCGAAATCATCATCATCTTCACCAAAAGGGTTCACCAATACTTCAGCAACCATCAGCCATCCCATGTAGAAGAAAAACTAAAGTGTAACAAGTAGAATCGTTATTAATTATTTAATAAGAAATTTTATTTCGAAAAGGTTGTACAATAGGCTACATAATATTATAAGGTTGTTAAGAGACTTATTTTTGAGTTCTACAGATATGACGATTTAAAAAGACGATGACTAAAACCACAGAAAAATGAATACGGTAAATGAACTAAAATCTTACACTTTAATTGACATTTCTCATTACAAATTATATTTTACCCTAAAAATCTATCTGGCTGCTTGTTTGAATATACAGTCGACCTTGGTTATAATGCCCTCGATTAGAACGCTAACTCGGTTATAGCGCTATTATCACAATGTCCCCGATATTCTACATTAAGTGTATGTGTATTTTTAGGCTCGGTTACAACGCTTTGTGAACTCGGATACAATGCTGTCATGCTGCTGTTATAGTTCAGCCACTTTGTAAACGGCCTGCGCGAGAATTTCTCGTGCATGTGGAATTCCCCTTCAGCTCCCTCCAACAGTTCAGGGACACAGAATCTGCCAATCTCAGTCTACAAACTATTACTACTCAGTGATAATGAAGGAGCTATGGTGACAGAGTGGGGACATGAACTCTCACTCGCACATCTTTTCTCACTGTCCCACTGGTACTCTTAGCAGTTTCCTAACCTGCTGACCTATAGTCACTCTGATTTGAAATACAATTTGTGTTCAGTTTTTAGAATAGAAACAGTCCTTTTGTTAGCATTTTGTTGCAGGTTAAACAAACAATGTAAATTGTGTCGTTCCTGCAAAGGCATTCTCTTGCTCTCGCACACACTAACACACTCTGTACGCCTTAGTGGGGGGAAAGCTTCAATCTCACGAACCCTCACAACAGTGTACACACTGTGTTGCATGTATACATACTAGACTGTACAGTACTTATTTTCTATTAGTTTTAACTAAGATATATTTCAAAATATGTAATATATGTAATAAAATATCCATTAACTATGTATACAGTACAAAGTATGCATTTCTTTGACTACATACAGTATTTCCGCCATTTACAAACTCATTTACTATAAACTCGGTTACAACGCTATCTCGTTTACAGCGCTCATATACGTTTGATCCCTTCAACCGCATTCCATCCGAGGTCGACTGTATTTCAGCAACTGCATACAGCCAAAAATTGTTATGAAATATTTTCTCAAAAGAAGATTAACATATGGACTTCTATAATAGGACAATTGTATATTATTATTTAAAACTGTTTGTGTAAGACATGGGAACGCGAAAAAAGAGATTGAAAACTTATACACAGAATGCTGATGTCCGTTAGTTACATTAATTAGATCGGCAAAGCTTTGGACACTAAGCTGCACCACTGTAGCAACACACTCAGCGATACTGTCAAGTGCTCATTGTCTCTAACAGTAGAATGGGTGCAGATCATAGTATAGCATGTACCAATTGGCAACACTGCTGCAACAAATCTACATACAAAAGACATTGCGGGATCTTCAGTTAAACTGTAAACCAACTTAACTTAACAGTACTTACAAGCCTTTTGTGCTAGAACATAACCATTCACACCTTCGCTTAAGTTATAGAATACTACACACTAAAAACAGAGAAGAAATACTCAAGGCTGATTCAAAAAGGGAAGATGTCACAAAAATAAAGAAGGATATATGGCAGTTGCAAATATTCAACCAAAGAGAAGATGTAAGTCAGAAACAATCAAGCAGTCTGTGTAGTTAAAAACAGCAGGGGGACACCAACTTACTTATGATATGCAAATACGAAGGGGCAAAAATTTGTCTAAGCAGTAACTTATTTGTTTCTGACGCTCAAATTTTCGGTTCAATTGGACAATAGCAATCTATTACTTTTGTGACTTACAGTTTTGCTGGTCATATGTAAGAATTGCTTTGTGTTTTGTCCACTGCTAACAGTAAATTCCACCAAATAATAACAAAAGTTCATATAAATTTTAAAAAAGTCAGTTTACCTGTAATAGCGAAAATACAGGAACATACAGATCACCGTGGTACTGCGGGTAACCTTTCTTCGGATCCAAATACTGATCGGCCATAAGGGAGCCTAGGAAGAAAGCAAACACAACTAGAGTTGCAACCTGGAAGCATATGGGAGGTACCTGTTAACAGAGGCATACTAGTCTGTTGGGAAGCTTTTGTAACATATCTAACCTAACCTATTGTACAATAAAAAAATATGTTCAGTCAACCACTGATTTACTATTTAAATTCATAAATCATCACCACGATCAAGATTTCTGGCCAATTAAAATCAACAATTTGGTTAACCGAAGAGTATCGTCTCTCTGGCCTCCCCCCTGCTTGAAAGTAACATTAAAGCCGCCTCGATGGCCTAGTCGATAGTGTACTGGGCTTTGACCGCGAAGACCCGGGTTCGATTCCCGGCGAGGGCTTAGCATTTTCATACGCTATAAATTATCCCATCGTCTGCATTAGCCCAAGTGTGCACAATAGTCGGACATTAAAAAAAAAGTAGCATTACTGTGCACTGCCCTAAACTGCCATGTGTCCACCAGATTTTGTGGTGACAACATGTATGACTCCGTGTAACCGAACCATGTGTCTAGTTTTTTGACTGTGTATTATGCAGTATCACCGCTAATTCTAATTCACAATTCCTTAATTTGTTCTGAGTCAATGGGTTAATTAAAGTTGCCATTTCACAATGTTCATGAGAGCAACCGCAAATGTGAATGCAGTTATTTTTATAAAATTCTGAGAAATTGGGCTATGCTGGCCAGGTTTAGATAAAGGCCTCTCTATATTTAGGACTGTCTATTGTTTGAGAAAATGCCATTGTTTTCAGGTTTTTGTTGTTATTAGAGTGCATTTACTGGCTAGTTTGACAAGTATGGGGGTCCTACACTTGAGAGAAATTTTATTTTCTTAAAAATTTTATTTTATTCTAGAAAGTGTTTGGTTTAGAAATGTGTGGTGTATTTTCTATTTTGTTAAATTTTGTGTTTGGTTTAGTGGCAAAAAACCACTTGTAACAATGGCAAAAAGAAAATGTTGAAAATACTATCAGCAAAACATTCGCAAGGATACACTCTACTTCTGCCCAGATCTACCAGGTTGTGCTTAAAACTATGTTTTAGAGTATATCACCAAAACCTATAATTTTTAACATAAAAATATCATTTTATAAATCACGAAATTAATTTAAGAGTTTTTATAATTTGTTTATCATTAAGAATTTTTAAAAATATTAATTATATATTTTTTAAATGGCTAAAAAAAGTAATTAAAATAATAACGTACTGTTTTGTAACTAAAATATTTTAAAACTTTAATTAAACTTTTAAAAATATATTATATTTTAAAATTTAAACTGCTTATAAATTTGACGCACATGTGCGCGTCATTGGACATTATAGGACCAACAGAAGCAGCAAACTGTCTTGCCAAGCCCATGATGCACACGTGATTGTCATGACCATGGTTGCATATAAAACAGTGGGGCAACACAGTGCAGTAAGTAAATACAAGTAGGCACTGCATGTATTAAGATCTGACACATGCTCAATTAATACATCGCTAATCATTTAAATTAGTAAACTACCTACTTGGCTATTAAAATTCAATACCTTAATTTAACAAATCTATTACATTACATTTCTGGGCCTACCATGGCTGGATTTGCTACGAATAATAACCGTAACACTTTATTAAATACATTTTTGATTCTCGGGACAAGGATATAACTGTTACTTTTACATTACATTACAAATACAACAAAACCTTCAACATTCAGTTGCATATAATTTAGCATACACAATAGAAATTACAAAAGAAACTGTATATTATTCAACAAAATCTAACAGCAAAAGAAATAATGAGAAAACAATGTAAAACGTTTTACCGAAAATCATCTTTAGTTTTTATAGTACGCAGTCGCATCCGGTACTTAAAAGTAAGTGTTATTTATGGGATTGAGTTCTTTTGTTTTAACACAAGGTACCCTGTTACCTTATTGGCAGCCATGAATTGTACCAAACAAATGAAAAAGACTCCAGTTTATCCAAGTTTAGATTCTGAATAAAAGTGTTTATTGAATATTGTTAGTTTAATATTTGCCATCTCGGTGGCCTAGTTGATAGCATACTGGGCTTTCACCCCGAGGACCCGGGTTCGATTCCCGGCCAGGGCTTGGCATTTTCATACACTATAAATCATCTCATCATCTGCATTAGCCCAAGTGTGCACTAAAGTCGGACGTTAAACACCAAAAAAAATGCATGTGTGTGTGTGTGTGTGTGTGTGTGTGTGTGTGTGTGTGTGTGTGTGTGCATGTGTGCGCGCGCGTGTGTGTGTGTGTGTGTGTGTGTGTGTGTGTGTGGGCTGTTGGGCACTATTTATCCCCTCATCACAAATAATCGATGCACGCATATGTCTCAACGACGTGAAGAAAGTAAATATTAGTTTAATAACCATGAACTTAATAGAGTTTTGTCTTTTAGCAGTATTCAAAGTTTCAGGCACCAACTAAAACTACAATGTTTTATAAATTTCTGATCTAGCATTCTGTAAATGCTATACTAACAAACCGACCAACCTGAGTGTATACGAGAGGCACACTGATCCAGTCGTAGTTAAGCAGACCTCCACAACCGCTACGGAATTTATTCAGCTCATCTATCAATGTCTTAACAGCAAAGTCGTCTCTAACGAAACCTTCTCTCCTGGCGCGTGTGATAATGCCAGCTGCCCACACCAGTGGGATCCAGTACTTGGGATGCTTTGTCTTCTTCTCTAATTCTTCGATGATCTTCTTTTCTCCTTGTTGTAAGAAACCTGCCTCCTCTAAATGGTCGTCAGTTGGGAATCTTTTTTTAACTGCAGGTGATATCATTCGAAGAACCATCAGCAGACTGACGTTAGCATAACGCATGATTGTGCGTCTCATTAAACGACTACGATCATCCTGCGTAAGATATAATTGTTTTAAAAGATGACAAATTATGTTTTTACTTGATCGATATAAACTTAAAATCAAAAAATTATTTTCATACTTTTTATACTAGGATTAAATACACAAATAATACAATACATACTTCAAAGCATGGCACTGCTCCATAGGAGAGATGTCAATCAAATATTGTTTTCAAACCCTCAGAAAGGGATGTGTAATAGCCTAGAGATTTATTAACTTAGAGATTCGGTTTTCCATCGACGGTACCGTGTTATAAGTTAGAGATCAACCTGTGTAATAAGATAGAGGTTCCGTACAGTGCAGTCAAGTGTGTTGCACCGTGTGTATATGTTGCAGGCGCTTCAGTATCTTTACAGTTTACAGTTGAATATATTGTCAGTACTATGGTCAACAACATATCTAAATGTTTATTTTTAACAAATATCTGTATAGAAAAATAGAAATATTGGTGTTTTATCAAAAAAGAAAAAAACAACGTAAGTTTATATGAATTCATTAATTTAGGGCTGTTTTCTTAATTCAATTCGGATATGGTTTGAATAAAACAGCCTTCAAACAATATTTTTATATTATTATTACTATTACTACTACATATATAAATTAGTATACATTTACAGCATTGCACATAAGCCTTTAAGAACAAAACCTATCCAAATGAACTTTATATTTTAATAATATATCTTTCTTTAACTAAGTGAATTCTACTTGTTAGATAAAAGATACTGAAGCGCCTGCAAGCAGCGGCGTTGTCAACATACACACACGGTGCAACACACTTGACGGAACTGTAGTCTCTAAGTTAATACACAGTACGGAACCTCTATCTTATTACACAGGTCGATCTCTAACTTATAACACGGTACTGTTGAAGGAAAAACTAAACTCTAAGTTAATACATCTCTAAGCTATTACACCTTCCCCTCAAAAGAAAGGATAATATAATATGTAATCAGGAAATAGAAATGAAGGTGGAAATGAGGAGTTATTATGCATTAATGCAAAGCCATAGGGCCAGAAATCCATGAGTGATAATCATCTTAGGGCACTACTAACTTCTTCACAAATGTCCTTGCCATTTTGCAGATGATAACTAGGCATGGCTTGATTTAGATAACTTTACGAACAATCTCTAACCCTTATCCAATTAGGATCAAGCCCAAATGATACATTGCTTAGTAAAAAACTATTTCACACTGTCTGTTTTGTGAATAAGTTGTTTTAAAAAACTGTCTACTGTAATTACACATATGATTAAATTTGATCTTACTGTAATAAAGAATGACAAAACTAGTGCTCTACAAAAATAAAATTTATATTTAATAGGTATAAATATTAAATTTATATATTATAAATACCCAAATAAATACCTTAAAATCCAAGAACAGAAAATAGAAATTGTAAAAGAGTTCAAATATCTTGGTGAATGGATTAGTTGGAATGCAGATGAAGGCAAGGCAATGGAGTCCAGGAAAAACAAACTTGAATTGGCCTTCCAATTGACGAAAGAAACATACAATAAGAAATCCCTTTCATGGGGGTCCAAAATTAAACATTATAAAACAGTGATCAAGCCGGAAGCACTGTACGCAGCAGAAACATTAACCATGAATCGCATAGGCTAGATAGAAAAGCTTGAAATAACGGAAAGGAAAATCTTAAGAAAAATTATAGGAACAAAATTTCAGGATAATAAGGTAGTATATATAAGAAATGAAGCTCTCTACAAGAAAATTGAAAAACTGTCAGATACTATGAGAAAAAGGAGAATAAATTTTTACGGCCATCTTCTTAGAATGAACTCTAATAGATTAACGAAACAAGTGTTTGATTTTTTTCCATAATCGTAAAACAAAACCGAATTGGTTTAAAGAAATTGAAAAAGACATAATAGAATTAAAAATTACAGAAAATTCACTGCTTGACCAAACTGCTAAGATAATTACCAAAGACGAAAGAATAAGATTCCAAGATAAAACCAAAATAAAGCCTAAACCTATCATTTCAGAAGAGGAGAGGAAAAGAAGATCAGAAAGAATGAAGAGCTACTGGGAACAAAGAAAAGTGCAGCGCGCAAGAAATGATTAATACAGCGTACCCCAAAGAGGGTGAAACGAAAAGAAGAAATAATATTATATTTATATTTTTGGTAGATCTAATAACAACTTATCCTACATCGTTGCCAAATAGTTACAGGAGTAATAGTGTATTGTAAAGTAGTTTTGAAAATAAAATTTAAAACTCCTTTAATACCATCAATGTTAGAAGAAATAAGGACTGTTAAAACTATTTTATTATGCTAATTAAATAATGGTAGATTATTATTACTGTATGTGCATTGCATAGTAAATGGACACACCTGATGACCTTGAACCAAGGTACTAACATAGAGGGCCAAAGAGTCGGGCCAAGGAATAGTAAGGTATTGATTCCACCATCTGTATACTACAACATTCACATAAAAGCCCAGGATAAAGGATACAGGAATGTAGGAGCTGTAGGCTTGGCACATCAGTGACAACTTCTCAAACATCCTGCACAGTGTTGCCAAATTTAGTATTACCCCACCTGATTAATAAATAAGCTTATACATTCTCAAATTAAAATTGTAATTCTAAAATTTTCACTTATCTCCTAGAAAAAGGAAATTTTATTTTGTTGTTACTATAGAGTGAAAAAGTACTGAATACTTAAAAATTTCTAAATATGTTAATTTAAACAATGTTTTACATTTCATGACTCATAGAGAAATAAGAAATTTAGTTTTCGGATGTCATTGTGTGTGTGTGTGTGTGTGTGTCTCTCTTTCTGTCTGTCTCTCTCTCTGTCCCTGTCCCTCTGTCTCTGTATCTATTTCTGTATCTCTGTACCTCTGTCTCTCTGTACCTTGTATCTCTGACTCTCTGTCTCTCTGCCCCTGTCCCCCTGTGTCTCTGTATCTATCTCTGTATCTCTCTTTCTGTCTCTGTCTGTCTGTCTGTCTCTCTCTCTCTCTCTGTCCCTGTCCCTCTGTATCTATCTCTGTCTCTCTGTCTGTCTGTCTGTCTGTCTGTCTCTCTCTCTCTCTCTCTGTCCCTGTCCCTCTGTCTCTGTATCTATCTCTGTATCTCTGTCTGTCTGTCTCTCTCTCTCTCTGTCCCTCTGTCTCTGTATCTATCTCTATATCTCTGTCTCTCTGTCTATGTCCCTCTGTCTCTGTACCTATGTATCTCTGCCTCTGTCTGTCTGTCTGTCTGTCTCTCTCTCTCTCTCTCTCACACACAGAGAGATTATCAAGCAACGAATTAATATTAATTCATTACAGAGTATACTCTGCTTAAAGGTACAGAGTATAAGTTTAATCTACTCTCATTTGGTTTAAACTTAGAACTAGGTATTACTCTCATTTCCTCTTGGAGAGCATTATAAATTGGCTATGAATCCCTTAATTGACCATGAATCCCAAAATTGGCCAAAATGAATCCCACAGGCTCCTTCTACTTGGTCCTGGAGCTAGGTTTTATTATGACTGCTTCCAGGAATTTAAAAAATGTACTTTTGTAACTAATATATTTGTCAAAATTTTGACTTGATAATGAACACTGCTGCCTCATTATATTCCAACTAATAGCTTACTTACTGTTTAGATAATAAAAGAAGTGCAGTAATGATAACCTTGACGGTTTTTCGCCGGAAAAAAAAGAAGTGTGCTGCAAAGGACTGACATAAGTTCACAGAAATATATTCAGTACATTACACAACGATAAACATATTAGTTTGAATAGCTGTGTGTGGTTAATATAAAAATATGTCTGCAATTTTGATTTAAGTGGATTTTACTCACACTCTTTGCTCTTCATTTAGAACAAATCTGTAGAGGAAACTCAACGAGAAATATAACACGCAGTAGATGATAAAGTTCGGTAACAACAGCTTATAAATACTGCCACGCCATCTGCAATCAACATGTATCTTGGTTAAGTTAACAAAGTAAAGTTATATTACATAAAGTAATTGCATTTCATATTATAATATCAGTGTCACTAGAGCTCTTGACAAATCCAAACTGGACAGTATTAAACAAAATAAAATGTACAAGCACATGTTCTTAAAGTATGCACTGAGGTTGTGTCTCAGAACATTACCACTTGTAACCTATGCTTCAAGTGCTCTTTTGAAATGTATCTAAAGCCAAATATAAATTTTTTGAAAAGTACAATATTTAATTTTGTCCATACAGTAAGAGGTCAAGCAACATAAAAAACCAAAAATTGTTGGTGAATTTTTCATGTTTTTGTTGAGATCCATAAATACAAGAATATGTAAAACAAAAATCCTGAAAAACCTTTTATTTTATTTGGTGTAAGCAATTTTATAAATTTTTTAATATTTTTCTATCCTAACATATCAAAATTAGACGGAGAGGGACTTGAAAACCATTGGTAAGGCCCGGGGCTCTATAAACTCTTCATGTGCAAAAACTATATATATTCAGAATTGGTATCATTGTAAGCTTCAAATTGTTGGCTAACCTACAATAGATAAATAAATAAAAAATATTACTTAAGATTTTATACCTTAACTACCCTTATACATTTTTTTGTCTTCAACTCCTATATTTACAAAAGAACATTTTTAACAAATTTTACAGTGATAGGCTTTACTGCTCTTACAAATAAAAGTGCATACCGACAGACACAGATATTTTTGAAAATGTAAGAGGCCTTGGTTTTTTTTTTTTATCCACTCTAAAAATGTTAGGACCATAACAATTTGGGTCACATTATCATTTGTTGCTATATAGATACTAATTAGAAATCTTTAAAATTGTATATTAAAGCATTTTTACCAATCCTATCTGTAAATTATGACCTATGTAATTTTATGCTTTGACATTTATGGGATCCAGTTAAGGCAATAAAATAAAATAAAAAAGTTTATATCCAAAAATGTTGTACAATTTTAGTATTTTAGAAATAGGTTTTATTTTACTCACTTAGAGAATTTATAATTATTACCTAATTAAGGTGACAGCCCTGAAATCTTGATATTGATGATAGAATAAAAATTACATATTTTCCTCTTTCTTCAATTTTACTATTTTAAAATTTATCAAAACCAATATGGTAATATCATGTTTTATAGACTTACCTGAAGAGAAGCCGCCAGAAGCAACCATGTTTTCTGCAAGTTGCAACAAGGGCAGTGTAACTGACAGTCATGCTTTGACATCAATTTATAAGTAATTTTTTTGCTAAAAATAAAATACAATCCATATTAGTTCATGGTAATATGGTATTATATAAATTTTAGCCTAATCAGGCAGAAGGTGTTTGAATATACAAAACTTAAGTTTAATAGGGACAATCAAGCTTAAAAGGTATTCAAACATAAGTAATAAACATTTATTTATTTAAAAAATATGATTGTATTTAAAAATAGGTATAAAGGTTTTACTGTTAAAAGTACTGCACACTTTTTACCCACTTTTGGTTTAACAAATAATTGACTATAGTTTTAAATAAATCAAATATGCAAAAAAACAACACTGCATTAATACTTACTGTATACTTATAGTAATATTATAAAATATTAAAACTTTGCATAACTTGAACTGCTTTTTACAGAAATATTAATTCAATTCAATACTATATTTTGAATACAGAATCCAAACGTTTGTCAGTGAAACACAATTTTTGTGTTGCATATAACTGAAAATATAAGTCATCAATAAGGTTCATAAAATCATTGCTTTGTGTTAAGTGCTTTGATGTCTATATATATTTTAAACAAAAACAATCATTGCTGGTACCACTACCACAGGTTAATTTTTAAACTTCCTGTTCTCAATTCTAAAGCAGAAATGCGAACGACAGACGACACGACACTACATCTTATGATTTTTACACAATTTCACGTTCCGTAATTTGGGTGGCAGAGATCATAGATAAAATACTAAATAGTACACAAACATTATGTTGTGGTCTCAATGCCGAAATACCACATAATAGAAGTTACATTCTTGATCAGAAAATTATTAATAATTAGTTAGTTTCTGTTTTTTAGATTATTTAATTAAAATTTCGTAATAAAAGTTATATTTTTGAGCAGAAAAAGAAGAAGGAACACATCTCTTCAACGAGAGCGAATAGAGCCATATGGTACTATAACTAATTACAAACATGGATACATAAATACAGCACTTAAAAATTTAGACTATATGTAAATTTATTATTAGAAACAGAAAGTAATTCAATTTGACATAAATACATAAGATATATGAATTAAAGCTCTGAAAATAGAAACCATTAATTACATTGTTATATAATATAAAAAAAAATATGACCAGAATTAAAATATTATGCTACAGTAACAAAAGCCTAGTCACGAGGATACAATTTTTAATTAATTTATACAAAAGTAATATTAGTGAAGTAAATTAATCATAATAAATTACAGGTTATTAACTTTAGTCGTTACATACTTAAAGGACCTTCAATGGACAATGTCTTGGTACAAACATTGGTGATTACTTAGCCGTTGTAAAATTTGTAATCACAGAGTAGGCAATGCCGTTAAAACTCGTAAAAGTTAAGTTAAATAAACAGTTGTTTTTCTAACCTTAAAGGTTTGTTGATTGGTGTTGCAATAGTGTTCTTTTCTTATTTATATACTTAAAGTAATTATACACAAATACAATTACTATCGTGATAATGCCACAAGGAAAGTTACGAACCAAGGCAAAGTTACCTACCAGTGTTGCTGGTAGAAAAACAAAATCAAAAAAACCAGCAGTTTCCCGAAAAAGTGAGTATAAAAAGACGGGAAGTTTCAGAAAGCGTGCTGACGCCAAGTTGGGGAAGAGGGGTTTCAGTAATGATAAGCGTAGATTTATTATTCACATTCACATCTCATTATTGAAATAAATTTATGATAATAGAAAACTTGGAAATAATAGTAATGATATTATTAAATTAATGCAGACACTTTAAATTAAAATAAGATAACTATAAATATAAAATTTATTCATTAAATGCATTATTTAGTATGAGCATGTAAATTATATGATTGTGGTTTAGAAAAAGTCCTACTCAAGTTTCCATTTTTGATTTTTGGTATGATTTATGGTTTTCATGAGTTTGGAAGAGAGATAAATTGGCTATCTATATTTACTCCACCTTATATTGTAACTTTATTGTAATTCTTTTACAATAATTACTGGTATTTAAATGATAATAGTGTACAGCATAATATTATATTTTATATTTTACAAATTGACTAACATTTTTTAATCAGTAAATAGTAGTTAAAATACTATTTAGTAAATAGTAACAGTAATTAACAATAAAATAATTATTACTGTATTGAATTTGAATCTGAATGGTGAAATTATTAGTTAGGCTTGGTGGACAATTAAAATACTATAGACTTACTTAACTTAGGCTTACTTAATGTAGTATTTATGCAGTGTAGTTTTTTTTCAAACAGTGCTTTTTGAATATTTTTTGTTTTATTTTTTACCTTATTATTAATTAATACATATTTACTATTAGAAATTTTTTTAAGGGTTTTGATTTTAGGCCATTTTTTTTACAGAACTATATTTTGACATTATTGCTGTATACATTGCATTAAACACACTAAATTTCATATACAGATTTACTAGTCATGCGCTTTATTATTAACTACATGTACTTACTGCTTATGCATATTATATATTCTGACTGCCATTACTAAATGGATTTATTGCTTTGTTCATTCTTAAAATGAAAACATTGTTAAAATGGCATCTATTATTTGTGAACTTTATGATTTGCTTACTTTTTTGCCTTTAGGTTCACTACCGAACAACTATGGCAGTTAAGTCATTGAGTATTTAAAAAAAAAAATTATACAAATTTTTTTTTTTTTTTTAATGTCCAACTATTGTGCACACTTGGGCTAAGACAGACGATGGGATGGTTTATAGCGTATGAAAATGCCATGCCTTGGCTGGGAATCGAACCCGGGTCCTCGGGATGAAAGCCTAGTATGCTATCAACTAGGCCACTGAGGCGGTATATCATGCAAAAACTGTGTTCACCACCCAACACCATGTCAGTAAATGCAGTGTAGGATGTTTTCAATGATTTGGTAATTTCTTCACTAAAACACTTTATTACATGCCCAATAGCATTAATCCAAAATATAAAAGCACGGAAAGTACAATAAAAATGGAAAATAAAAGTGATCCGCATAACCTCAAAATTGTTACCATGTGAAAGTTGGTAACATGTTTTTGAATACTGAAATGATAAAAATCCTTTTATTTTTTTTTAAAGAAGTACTAAAAACCTAACTGACATGGTTGTTGAGTAGTGAACCTAATTACAGTGGCGTGTATAGGATTTTATATTTGTGGGTGCCAACACCAAATTTCTGTTTTGTTTTTCCCCCTCTATCCAAGTCCCAAAAAATTTTTTTTGAACATATAGTTCCATCACCCAAAAACAAGAGGTTACAAATATATAAAAAAATATATATATATATATATTTTCATTATATATATTATGAATATTCACATATATTATTATTTGCGTATAGACCCTGTTGGATCACGCAAAGCACTGTTACTTATGTCTTGTTCCTTCTAATCCTCCACACCTCCCTCATCCTTATATATATATATATATATATATATATATATATATATATATATATATATATATATATATATAGGTCTAAAATTACTACCAGACCTACTCTATATAAAGGGTATAAAATACAACTTCGAGTTTCAGTTTTCTAAACCTGTTTTTTTCCTTCCAGGTTTTTTTTTTTTTTTAATTTTAATTCCTTAAATATATTAATTAGTGTGGACCTTATTAAATATAATAAACAAAAGTTGGTAGACTATTAAAATATGAACCCAAATAAAGTTATATTTTTTTTCATTTGGAGTTATAATGAAATTAGTTCTAATTAATGTTGTTATCATGACGTGTTACCAAGTCCATAGAAATGTCATTTTTACAATTTTTAACATAATAGACTATAGTTCTAAATATTATTTTGCTATTCAGTTTTTCTATTAATATAAGAGATCCTGAAAATGGAAAAATAAAAGAATTATGTTGCATACTTAACATATTACAAAGACTGATTAAAAAATTATGTTCTCAGACTGTTGGGAAATTATTCCTTAAGTCAAAATAAAAAACACTTTCTGTAATCGTATCTATGAGTATGTATTCTTTTTTCGATTGTCTGGTCTGTAAAATTCAAAAAAAATATTTGATTAAACTCAAACATAAAAACCAGGATAACCTACTTTTAAAAACAAATATCGGCATTAAAAATTTGCATAAATTAGCCAGGATTATTTTTTGTTTTTCAGGTTTAATTTGGAACCATATAAGTTTAATTAAAATTTGGTCACTGACTTGTATTATTAGCTTACGAAATCTGATGAACAGTTTTGTTACAGCTACAGAACCTGATTTTTGGGTTGAAGGTCTCATACGTTTTGTTTGAGTACAAATGGATTATACACATTGTATTTTTCTGCAGAATTACCAAGCTGATTTTTGAAAAATCTGATTTTGAACATTTTTCACAAAAAATATTTAAAAAATGTTTTTTGAACCATATATATATTGCCATCCAGCCACCCCCTAGGGGTGAAATTAGTGGAAAAAATTCATGAGAATTTTATACCCTTTATATAGAATAGGTCTGGTTGAAATTTTAGACCAATAGGGCAAAACCTCGTGATTATTGGGAAAAAAAATGCTGTCCCTATCTATTAAAAAGTACCCAAAATATATTTTCTGAGCCACAAGTTTCCGGTAGATGGAACGGAAAATTCTGAAAAATTTACGGGTGTTGGTTTTTGTGTAGAATTGGTCCAGTATTAATTTGGAGCATGAGTAATATTCGTTGAGAGCGTGATGTGCGAGAATGCATGCCATTGCTACTCTGCTAGCGCCTCTCCATATGGCGAGCTAGTTTTTTTCTTTTTTCTCCTCATTTTTCTGTCATTTTGGCACCCCTTTTGGGGTATTTGGGAATGCCATGGCACCCACGCTGCACACGCCATTGCCTAATTAACAAGGTTGTTGGGTAATAAGAACACATTAAAGAAAATTCAGTACCTATCTGACACGGTTTTTGGGTAGTAAACCTAACTAAGATGGTTGTTAAAAAAACTTTTATATTTATGTATGTATGTATATATATAGTCTATATATAAGCCGCCTCGGTGGTCTAGTGGATAGCGTACTAGGCTTTCACCCCGAGCATCCGGGTTCGATTCCCGGCGAGGGCTTGGCATTTTCATACGCTATAAATCATCCCATCGTCTGCATTAGCCCAAATGTGCACAATAGTTGGACGTTAAACACAAAAAAAATGTATGTATATATGTACACATACACACACACACATGCACACAAACAAACAAGTAATAACCTAACTTAACATGGCTTTGGGTGAAAAACTGTTTAATTGAATTAGTTATCCTGTAGGTAACAAGTTTTTGATCACTAAAACAATAAAAAAAACTTTATTTTTTTTTAAATACTCAGTGACCTAACTGACACGGTTGTTGGGGTGAACCTAACACAAAAAGAGGCAAATCACGAAGTTCACAAATAACGGATGCCATTTTGATGGTTTTCATTATTAGAACAAACCAATGAAAAAATCAATAAACCCTAACATTTAGTAATGGCTGTCAGAATGTACAACATACATGAACAGTAAGTACATGTAGTTAATAATAATGCGCACGACCAGTAAATACATGTATGAAATGTAATGTGTTTAATGCAGTGACGTTACAATATAGTTATGAAAAAAATACCTAAATTAGTAAGTAATCTTTAAAAAAAAATTTCCCCCGGATGAATATATGTGTAGATAATAAGGTATGAATTAAAACAAAAAAAAATCACTATTTGAAAAATACCTTACACTGCATAACTACTGTTAGGTCATTGACTATCATAAACAAAATAAGTTTTTTTTGTTTTAGCGATCAAAAACATATTACCTACTTTTGCGTTGTAGGAATTTTAACATTATGCAAGTCACTTTTATTTTTTATTTTTGATTTTTACTTTACTTCATGTGCTTTCTGCACTTTTATATTTTGGATTATTGATTTTGGGCCTGTAATAAAGCGTTTTAGCGAAAAAGTTTCTGAAAAATCGAAACAACCTATACTGCATATTTACCCTTAATGTGGTAATTCATCCTTTTTAGTGATCTACATTATTGATAATATGTTACTCATACGATAATGAATCGTTATGATTTCATTATTTGACTAATTCGTAATTACTAACTTCATTATTTGATTAATAGATTAGTAGTACACTTATGTTCATAATCAACTTGTAACTATTTACTTCTAATCTCGGAATTGAATAAATCGTTCTTATACTGAAAATTAGCATGCTAACATTACATTGATAGATATACAGCGTATTGTTATTGTATTTGTTCAAAATTTTATAAATTCTATCCAGTAATTTTTATGTTGTTACAAAATAAAAAATTACTCCTATATAATTAAAATTTTCAGGATTTGCAAGATTAAATTTTAATTTAGTGCATAATTTTTATTTAATAAAATAAAGTTTAATTAAATTTTTTCATATATACTTTTTAAAGCAATAATTAAAATTTTATAGAAATTTTAAAAAATAGCCTACATTATATTTGGGTTATTTAATATCCATCATTTTATTGAAAAAGTAACAATATACTACAATTAGCAAGTTGTACGTAAATTTGTTTTTCACCGTCCAACATTCACAAGCATACTAACGTAATAACCAAATAAAGTAGCAGTCGACTGAATAACAAGTTGTCAAGTTGATAATCTGTATTACTAATCTACTAACCTACTAATGAATGAAATGAATAGTTGTTAAAGCATTTTCAACTCTTGGAGGTTGAATAGTAGTATACCAACAGCTGATTCATTAAGGAAACATGTGGTTATCAGCACTTGTGTAAATGAATGGTGGCCTTTCGCAAACGTTCGTTTTTTTTTTTTTTGAAATGACGTCAAGTCAGATTTGTTGGACGACAGTACATCTCGATTTAGTTCTATTCAGTTACTAAATTAGTAGTGTTGCAGATTAGTAATCGATTTATTGGAATAATTTTATTAGTATTGTTCGCAGTCGTGCATAATTAATCCAAGTTATAGGATTTGATTCATATTTTTTTTTTAGATTAAATCTTGTTTATGGTTAGTACCATAAGTCTTTAATTAAAACCACCTTATACAGGGTGTGGCAGAAAAGATGAACGTTTAAAAAAAATTAATATCGTTACTTGTGCTTTGAAATAATTTATTTACAGAATACCATTCATATGATGATGCCATTTTAGAAAATTAAAGTTTGAAGTTAATATCTCCCTGATGATAGCCCTATTTAGCGATGCACCTCTCAAGCTGCTGTCTGAAGTTGCTTCCCACACGAATTGCTACCTTTAGTTCTTCTTACGTGGTTTATGCACGCACACACACACACACACACACACACACACACACACACACACACACGTTTTAAAGGATTTATTTGGGTTTAAAAATTGGCTATAAGATTATGAGTGTACTAGCAATACAGCCCATTTTGATTAAAAATATACACCAGTCTCTAGAAAAATATTGTGTACTTTTCATCACTATTTTATTTATAAGTAATTTATTTTGTACTAGATTGTTCGCAAAAACAGATCGACTCACTTCTCAGTATAGAAGCAATACTAATGTGGACGTTAAATTATATAAAAAAAACAACAAAACTTCAATCAGCTGTTGAATTAGTATCACATGTTTCATTTTGTTTTTTTTTTGTGTTTAACGTCCGACTATTGTGCACACTTGGGCTAATGCAGACGATGGAATGATTTATAGCGTATGAAAATGCCACCTGGCCGGGAATCGAACTCGGGTCCTCGGGGTAAAAGGTATCAACTAGGCCACCGAGGCGGCTATTTCATTTTTGTTCTTGATACAACTAGATAGAAATGTAGACCTACCAACTTGATATTAAAAGTAGGAACTGTGACATTTTTGGAGGGTATTTAATTTTTTTTAATATAACCCAAAAATTACGAAAACATTTTCTGAAAGCTGATATTTTCTACAAAATATTATTATGCATTTTTTGAGAAAAAATAAAATGCACCGAAATGTTGGTCAGAAAATATTTTCAGAACAATGAATTTCTGATTTACTTTTTATGAGGTATATTTTTTGTTTGTTCATCTATTAAAAATATTCGAGTTTCATTAATTATTGGCAAATCTGCACATTTAGTAGTTTGGACATGAAATATAATCGGCCCAGTGAATTGCTAGATTTGGTTGTACAAAGAAGTCTCTTAAACTGAATTATTATATTTGTGTAGATTTACAATATTTTGTACAAATATTTCTTCAGTCACTGTTTTCATTACGTACAATTTTGTGAATTTGGCTTCAAGCTGCCACAATTGTAAATATTGTTTGATTGCAGGTAAACCTATAACTCCCAAAAAGAAAGCTACACAGGAAGCTCAGAAAATAAAAAAGGTCATAACGAAGAACGTAAACGAGGCCATTGAAACAGAGCTAAGGTCACGAGCTAGTGACGGCCAAAAAGCAAAACTGTCTGCGAAGAAGAAGCAACCAAAGACTCCGAAAGGAAAAGCCAAAAAGTAAAAAAACATATATTTGCCAGACGTGAAGGTAATACAACTTGAAGTAGACTTATTTAACATGATATTGTAAAAAATAAAATCTGTTTGACATTTATAATTGATTGTTTTTAATCCTGTAAATATGGTTTTGTAAAATTGATTGTATTTTTTAAAACTTTGTACGAACCCATATTTTTTAAAATATAATAAAACAAAAAACTACGAGGGTTGATCAAATATAAACGAGACTGATTTTTTAAAAAATTTATTGCTTACTTACAAATTATTCTTGATACAACTTATTTTTCTACATAGTCTCCCTTACGAGTAACACATTTTTCCCACGGATTGGAAGTTTTTAATTCCATCTTGGTAAAAGTTCTCGGCGTTCATTGAGCCATTGGAGCACGAAGGTCTCCACCGCAGAATCGTCTTGAAACGCTGGCCTCCAAGCGCCTCTTTGAGTGGCCCAAACAGGTGATAGTCGCAGGGTGATAAGTCTGGACTGTATGGGGATGTTCCATTGGTTCCCAGCCAATTTGATCGAGTTTAAGCCTCGTAGCGTTAAGCGAATGTGGTCGGGCATTATCGTGAAGAAGAATGACGTTTCTCGCCGGTTTAGATTTCCTTTTCCTACAAAAAGACTGTTTTGCGGCCTCTAAAACATCGCAATAATATTGTGCATTTATTGTGCGTCGTTGATGGAGGAAATGTGTGTTGTTGGTACAGTGGCCATTACCTTCCCGGCCGACGATCGTGATTTGGCCTTTAGGTTTTCTACTGCTTCCCGTCCTTCGGCGAATTCCTTGTGCCAAACAAAAACGCGAGCTCTTGACAGGGTCCTGTCCCCGTATTGAGCCTTCAATCTACGAAAGATTTCAGTCGGATTGACCCCCTCCTTGGCCAAAAACTTAATAATAATTCTCTGCTCCACGGAAACGTGCACTTCACTCTCACTCATTGTATAGTTTTATACTGAAGGGTCCGAACGGAAATGTTGCCCGTCTATGCCCGTCCCAAACCTTCCAGGCTACCTGAAACCCCACCCTTTAGAGTTCAATGGCCAACGGAAAAGTTTTTAGAAAGTCAGTCTCGTTTATATTTGATCAACCCTCGTATGTTACTAATTGAATGTACATTAACATACAAGGTAGGTATTTCCCGTAATAAGTGGTTTTATTTCCTCTTTGCGCTCAGCTGGTTGTCTGACCCGTCAGGCTCAAACTTGAAATCTTGCTCTTATAAGTAATGTTCAATTGTCTCTCATGTCTGCCTGTCTGACCAATAGATTCCGTAGATTTAACTGTATTAAACAGTCGGCAATTGTTATAACCAACTTATTTCTGCAACGATCTGTTAGGCAATGTCTTAAAACCGAATACTACGAGACGTCCTAAACACTGAGGGCCATATTGCGAATATGGCATGACTATGAGACCAATAGCCTAGGACCATTCAGGAGTGAACAGAATGAGATTATGCTGTTTTATTTATTTGAATTCTCTTGTTTAATATGATGATGAAAATGACCATTTTATTTTGCTGTTATTAAATAATTTTGGTTAACAAATATTATATGAAAGTTTATAAAAAAAAATACCTGTATTAATTTTATTTCGAATGCTTGAAGAATCAACTAATTTTTGCTTTATTTAGTTCATTTTTACATTCTCTTTAATTTTCTATTTAAAATTGCATACTTAGGTTTTCTTCGAGCAATTCTTCGCTGCCTCGGTGGCCTAGTTGATAGCATACTGGGCTTTCACCCTGAGGACCCGGGTTCGATTCCCGGCTAGGGCTTGGCATTTTTGTACGCTATAAATCATCCCATCATCTGCATTAGCCCAAGTGTGCACAATAGTCGGACGTTAAAAAAAAAATCAAGCAATTCTTGGTTATGACTGCATTTCTGTGCTTTGCTATGGTAATTTTCAGATTAATTTAAAAAAAAAACTTAAAATTTTGTTTTAATTTAAACTCAACAGTAAGTTTATAATTTTTAAAAACAAATCGAAGAAATTTTTTTTATAATAAATCAGACATTTTGAGTGCTTGTCATTTTGTTTCAAATGGGTATATTTATGTATTCTAAAAGCTACTAACCATTGTACTTAAACATAAAGGTTACCATTGAAATCCGTTGTCATTTGACAGTGGACAGCAGACTAAATTAGCAGTTTAACATAACAACTGGCATTCATACAGAAAATTCGTGCCTCGACGATGATAACCTTAAAGGTTTTTCGCTGGGGAAAAAAATTTTTTTAAAAATCATACAGAAATATCTAAAACATCATTTTTGGTTTTTCCGGTGTATGAAACGCAACAAGGAACTATACTAAGAACTGTCAAACAGTTTGGCCTTCAGAGCTTGTGAAAATAACCTGTTTTAAAATAAACTAAGCACTTTGAGAGACCACCATTTTGTTTTGAAAAAGTGTATGACAGTTTAAGATAGTCTGAAACCTACAACACCATTTATACACCATTCATAGTGTTTTATAGTAATAATAATGTGTGAAATTCTTTTTATATTCTTCTTTTCTGCTAGGATTATTATCACTGTGTTCAGTATAATGATCTGCCTTCCCTAGCTTCGTCAGTTCTACTTTCGTTGACGCGTTTCGGAGAACCTCTATCTTCAAAAACTATATCTATACTTGAGTTATATGAAAACTATCGATACTTGATTGTAGATATAGTTTTTGAAGATGGAGGTTCTCCGAAACGAGTCAACAAAAGTAGAATTGATGAAGCTAGGGAAGGCAGATCATTATACTGAACACAATGATAATATGTGAAGTTTAAGTAAAAAAGGAAATAATAATTGAAATTATTGCTTTTATTGATAATGTTCATTTAGTTGTTAAGACAAAAACTAGAATAACATTTACAAAATATTTGAAAATTACAAACAAGTTACCGACACTAGTAATGTACATATAATAAAACGGATTGAACAAACTTTGCATTTTTTATCAATAGGTTATCTATAAAATATCTCCAAATGTGATAAAAATTAATGACAAAGTAGTCGTATTTCTAATTTTTATTTTGAAATCAACTAGTTTTTGTTTTTCATTTAAAATAAAAGTAAACACTTTACAAGTTTAATTCTTTTTAAATGTTTGTGAAATCACATAAATAACCCTGTTTTAGCTTTCACAAATGAATGCTATAATAATTTTTAATAATAACATTAAAATATGCGGGGTGTCTCAGAAATAATGTACACTATTTTTTTAAAATCTGTTCTGTTGCCAGGAAAAGTTAGGTAGTCACAGGGAACTTCCGTTTAGGTGTAGTGGCACCACTGAAAACCATTTTCACTTGCTCCTACCGTCGATTGTGAAGTTAACGAAAAACTATTGGCCTTGATGTAACGTCTTCACTATAGGCCTGCACATTGCACAACTCATGGTGAATTTTAGTTGCACTTTTATTTTTTGCTGTAAAAAAAAAAAAAGAATAACATTACCAGCTTCATAATCAGCGATAGGAGCACGTGAAGTCTCCATGGTTGCTGGCGCATAACTGTCCGAGCGGTGAAAATAGAGGTATAAAACTTTTTTATTGCTGCCACTACATTCAGGTGAAAGTTCTCTGTAATTTCTGAACTTTTCTTGCCTCCTACTTGGATTTAAAAAAAAATAGTCTATCTTACTTTTGAGACATAAAATAAATTAAAATTTTTTTTCTATGGACGATAATATTTATAATTGTAACTTTCTCCAAAATGTCTTTTTTAAATTATAACACTCATTATTTTGATTTTTTAAAACAAATATGTAATTAAAGTTGTTTTTTAAAAACATGTCTATTTCTGCTTGCAATTCTTGAATTTCTTGTTTCTACTTGTTATTTAATAAATTATAGGCTATCCGCTAAAATTAATTGTATGTTTATTTTATGGTACTCTTTTAAATTTTTGAAATATTAATATGTATAAAAATAAACTTTTACACTCGTAATACAACATGTTTTGCGTTTTGAATCTATAGGCACTTTGGAAGTTCAGTCTTTGTTCAGACAGTGCGGGTTGTTTTCAGCCAACGACGATGAGGTGACCACTCTTGCCTTTGGAGATATTAGGACCGTTCATGCCTTGTGCGATGTCAATGACGCCAGTCTTGCCGTCAGCAAGGTTATGCGAGATTCTGAAAAAAATAAACTTGTTTAAGTACTTTTTTTTATTTTATTAATTAGGAATTACTAAACGGAAGAATCATGACCGTTACTTAAATTTTCCAGTAATAGTTCCATTTTTGTTGGTCAAAATCTCTTCCAATACATCGGATATTATTTGCACTTCATAATTTTTCTTGTTTTTTTACACACCGTAATATTGTAAAGAACTAATGGCTTGTAAGGTCAATAGGGCCTATATATTTGTTAATAATAATAGAAATTATATTTACAATTAATTATTTTATTTAAAAACTCACAAGTCTGGATCTCCTCACAACAGCGAGTTCCCTTAAAAAAGTTTCTGGAACACTTAAGAAAAAATATCCAAAACAGAAAACATTTGCCGATTTTAATTCCAGAAAATAAGTAAATATTATAAACAAAATATAAAACAGCTGTTATAAAAATTATCATATTAAAACAGCTGTTATTAAATACTTATATTGTATACAACTCAGCTGATCATTACCGTTAACTTCTTACGGAAAAAATTCACCCTTTACAGCTCTTCCGAATAGCTTAGTTGAGAAAAAGGTATAGTTTCCCTATAAATTCAAGATCAATTATGTTTAAAATAAGCCTTCAAGTATGTATGACTTACCAGTCTCAAAATTTTGCTTTTAAATTTGACCTTATGAAATTATGTATATAGAGGTGGTAAATTATATGAATAGATGTTTATATCAACAGTACAAATAGTAGGGTTTGATCCTGTATTACAAATAAGCCTACAGAATGCGTTTTCAACAAAAATTTTATTTGATGCAATTATAATTAGGTAGCGTTTTTGCATATGAAAAAAAAAGCGTTTTTCTAGAAGTACGTGATAATAAAATTTACTTAAATATTTTTAAAAATTTTAACTTGGTATTTTAATTAAAAGAATATTGCACATGAAAGACTTCTTCCACTTCTATTGTGTGTCAGATAAAATATTAAAGCATTTAAAATTGCTAATAAGTGATTTGTTCTTGAATGCATATTTAGATATGCCCTTTTTTATGAAAAATATATCTGTAAAAAATGTCTGGAGAAATAAAATTGATACTGTTTACTAAAAAACTAAAGCATGAAAGTAACAGCTGCACACAAGTTATTAGGACCAGTTAATAAAAAAAACTTACTGTCCATTTTCAATACTGTTGATATTGATCAAGTCAGGCGTGTTGGTGACGGTAGTGATGAGCGTTAAAGCTTCAATAATATTCGGCATTTCCAAAATAAGATCACCTTTATCCTTCTTTAGCTCTGGGGAAATCCTTATCAGAAGGAATTTGTCGGCTTCAGTGGTCACCTCGAGTTTAATGATCATATCTAATGGTAACTTGTGTTTCAGTTTAAACTGCTTCGTATCTTCTACGACTAGGAACAAAGTTTTGTTGGTAACAAGTAGGATGCGGTTTCTGCGTTTGTAACCGTGTCGATCGAACTTGTGTACTGGGCTAGAATACTGTGCGAACAAATATAAAAATTGTTTTTAATACACAATAATTGCAGCATGTAAATAAAAAAAAATGGTGAAGACGTCACTTGACATATATTCATTAATGTTATGTATAGAATGACGTCTACCGATGTCCTTACTCATGGTTCTACTTTAATGTACTCTTTAAAGAGTTAAGAAACTTGTTTAACAAATAATGATAAATGATTTAATTTTATGTTCTTCTTACGTATTGTAGCCACTTTTGCATTATCATTTCCTCTCATCATTGTACAAATTAATCAATCAATAGCAATTATTAAATGTTACAACTGTTCAACCCGTTGACCTATCTCCTTTATTGTACCAAGACTAAGAAACAGAAAGTTTGATTTTTTTTTTTTAACGTCCGACTATTGTGCACACTTGGGCTAATGCAAACGATGCGATGATTTATAGCATATGAAAATGCCAAGCCTTGACCGGGAATCGAACCCGGGTTCTCGGGGTGAAAGCCTAGTACGCTATCAACTAGGCCACCGAGGCAGCCGATGTGCTAAACACTTTTCGTATGCTATTACATTATTTTTTCTAGACCGAAAGTTATATAATGAGAAAAACCTTTTTCTTCACCCTTCCCGTTATTTTCTTTTACAATGTCTGTTATCTAAAAGTATCGTTTATTGTTGTGTAAATATTACATTACTAATACTGTTTATTTGGATGTTCGCTATACTTTTCGTATATAGAAACAATACACGGTTTTCGAGAGTACGGATCAACATCTAACTTAAAACATAAACTACGCAACTGGAATATAAGCCTGAGAACAGTCAGTGATTCTCTGAGTAGTCGGAATCAAGACGCATGTAATCAGGACAGTGTAGGTTATTAAGAAATAACCAAATAACTACACGATTGCTTACAAATACCATATCAGAACAAGAATGTGAAGAAGTCAACAGTAAACCCTGTTTTTAAGTTAAATACTTGAGAACAGGAGTTGATCCAAACTCTTAAAACATCGCGTATTGTTTCTGTACACACAAATTAGAAAAAAGTCTGAATAAAACAGTATTATAAATATTCCATCGATATGTAGTAACTTTAAAAATTAAAACTAAAGTATGAATTAAATGTTTGCATTGCATTGCTTACAGCGAGCTTCTCTCCTTGAGGAATACTGGCCTGGAACTGTGCTCGCATCTGGCGCTGCGCATCTGTCACCAGTCTGTCTTCCACAAACCATGGGCCAACACTCTGAGGGTAGCTCTTCTTCTTGCCTGAAGCAATATTTTTACAATTTTATAAATTGATAATCAAATCATTTTAAAATGGAGTGCATATTTATGTTTTAACAATACCAAATAAATTTAAGATTAATATATCAGCATCCAAACTTTAAATACATATTTTTATAAAATATGTAACAGATTTATAATCAAATATATGTAGAGTACCTTGAATTAATTGTTGATTATTTGTTACCTATATTTTGTGTGCGTAACAGTCTTGTTTCAATACTTTCTGTTTCAGGTGGGCTTATCATAAAATCGGCGTTTACTAAACCCGTAGATTTCATTTAATTTGAAACATCTTGGTCTTTAAATGCGCTGAATTTGCAAATAACAAGAAAAAATCATTTTAAGAAAAATAAAACAATACGAATATAATTTCTTGTTTATTTACTTTAGTATAGGCCTAAATAATTTAAGTAAATTTTGATATCTAAATTATCTTATCAAATATATTTTTACCTGTTTTATATTATAAATGTGTTTTAAATTATGTATTTGTTATAATTTGCGTTTAAAACTATGCGACAGTAATATTGTTGGTGTAAAATATTTGATTTCAGGTTGGATGACATATTTGCGGTAGTAAAATCGCTGGTTATAATTATTGATCCGTGTTTGAGTGTCAAATTTCTAATGGTAAAACGGCCGGTTATAATATTTTATCACTGGATGCTAAATTTGCGACGATAGTCACAAATCACTACGGATTTAGAGATTTAGCTAGTCAATTTTAGCTACTACAAGGAAATATAATGGCTTACTAATGTTCCAGTGATCTATACATTTTAAGTCCGTAAAGTGTTTTTAATCTATGTCGTGAGAAGTTGTGTGTGAGAGTGTTTGTGTATTCAATGCAGTATTCACAGTAGGTCTATAATAACAACCAGTAGAAGGTAGGAATTTCTACTCAAATGTAGGAATCGAGAGCGAGTGATACAGATACACAAAGTTGCATATCTGTGTAGCTGTTCAGCAAATACCAACCAAAGGTAGTCAGAGCAACTGATTATATGTTGTGGGTTGCTGATAGTCCAGTGATTTTTTTTTGTTTTTTTTTTTTTATGTTTAACGTCCGACTATTGTGCACACTTGGGCTAATGCAGACGATGGAATAATTTATAGCATATTTCAAGCCTGGGCCGGGAATCGAACTCGGGTCCTCGAGGTGAAAGCCTAGTACGCTATCAACTAGGCCATCGAAGGCAGCTATCCCCCAATGAAGTAACCACTGAACCCAATGAAGTTAGAGTCAAAACGTGACTAATTCGCTCAGTCAGTTTCCGAGAATACTTTAGGATGTTATACATATACGAAACGTCTATTTCTCGACTCGTCACTGCATACATCTAGCCGAACTGTATATACTGTATTTTACAGACTATAACACACTTTTTTCTTTGAAAAATTGCCTTAAAAATATAGGTGCGTCTTATACCCAAAGTTGATATAAAAATGTCTAGCGTTTGATTTAAAATTCCCGCCAGTCTTAAAAATGGCCATATATTCGATGCCGTGGCAAACCTACTTCTATCTGCAGTGCACTGATGCGACGAACATGAGTTGCGGGGATTCACAAGCTTGCTAACACTTTCTCCCTCCTGCCCAGAACACTGTCTAACCTATGATGCGTCATTGCAATCTATGGTGCCAGTGAACTTGAAAGTGATGTATGATATCGGTAACGATACAATATTATTGTTAGTAGCTAGTTTTGTAATGGAAAAAATAAACAGAATTTTTTTTTAGTCTGGCTTTGCAATCTAATAATAAAAATGGCATTTATTATTTTTTTAAATGCTTAAAATTTAAAGTATGTCTTATAGTCTATAAAATAGTTGAAGGGAATTTACTTTTTATTTGGTATAATTTTTCATCAGTATATTTCCGTTAAAGTAGCTAATCAGCCCACCAAGAAAACTTATATTTTCTTTCTTAAAATATACAGAATTTATGTTATTTCTAAATCTTAATGGTTACCATCACTGCTTCTATAACAAAGTTATGTACCTTTGAAAAGTGATTCGGCGAGAACTTTGAACTCAAGTTGCTTTTTCAATTCGGGGTCGAGTGCCATTCGATATTTCCTTGCCAGCCATCTCCTGTGCATTTGGTGGAGGTGTTGGGAAGCCTGCAAATTTTCTGTTATTAAAATTCGTTGGGCTCAGTTTTTGCATTACTATAGTATAGTTTTAATGATGTAATACCACAAGTCGGTGATCATGAAGAATTGAGATTAAGTGGTTCTTTGTTCTTTGATAATGAATTGAGATTAAGTGGTTCTTTGTTCCTATGCTTTGAAAATACATTGTAATCATAAAAGTAAAGTCGTAAATAAATCTATTGTTAGCAAACTTTGAAAAGACTTTGTAGCTTCTTCATAAATTGTTATAATGAAAAAACATGCTTATGTTGAGTTTCTGTACTCTTGATTGTGGACGACCATCGCTATAAAAGACAGACCATAATTACTTATTACAGGGTACATTAGACTCAGAAGCGATCGTACTAACAAGACAGACAACAAATCAGCGATAAAATATTTTATCCAACTCAATACACTTTACTGCAATTTTGATAAAATGTGAATCATGTCAGTTTAGGAAATTTTGGAATAACATTATTTCTACTCACAATTTTTTTTTAGAATTTGCAAACCGACTAGTTATGATTGTATAAGCTAAATCTGATAAGCTGTTTTTGAAAAATCACGTCTTAGGTTTTATTCATTGTCATTTTTACCCTTTTTTTAATGGTAAAGTTAAAAAAAAAAGTGTTTCAAAAGGGTTCGATAAACAGTTTGAACCAAATTGCAAACAAATCTGTTCTGATATACGCGGGAAAGTAATTTGTGTTTTGGAATAAAAACAAATTGTCAAAATACATCTTATGTACTGTATATACAGTTGACACTGTAACTCTATGTTTTTTTAATGTAATCGCTGTTCACATTGAGGCATTTATCGTAGCAGCATACCAGTTTGCCTTAGAGTTCAACCACTTGTTGACGTTTTCCTGCTCGTGTATGTTTCCATTCCATAGCTTGTCTTTTTGTCTTACAATTGACATGATTTACCAAAGTCTCATTCGCAGTTGGGACAAAAGAGGCCTACCATCTTAATCGTAGGCCTCTATAAATTCCATTGCTGCTTTTTTCCCCACGGTAACTTATATCCTTTACAATTTCATGCAATAGACTTTGTGAAATTTGAGGAAACTCAAACGAGAACTCCGAAATATAAAATGGTGGTTTTTGTGAATTTACTTTCAACATCAGTTCATCAGTACATTGCTAGGTCAGCTTTGTCTTCACTGTGACCATTAGTGTGGCCATTTTTAAACATAATGTATCATTGTTTCTTCCATCTTCACTCATTGTTTCTGTACACTTTAAAAAGTTTCCAATGAACAGTTGTTGTTTTCTGCCAACAAAAACCTGATTACCAATCGCATTTCACAACTGGCAGGGTTTTTCTATTGCAGCACACATTTTAAAAATGCACAGTTCACTCTAGAGGCAATACAGATTTAATGCTACCACACTAAGTAAGGGATTGCCTAGACACCAAGACAATGGTGGTAGCCTAGCCTCATACCACATTAGCCCAAAACAGTTCTTTCTTGGTAGTCCTCGTACTTATGTTCAGATGGTTCAAAAAGACACTAGATAACTTTCAAACTTTTAACGCATTCAGTTCTTACTGATAAATATGCATAACAAAATATTAAAAGGTAAATATGTTTTATTTTCAACTTCTTATTACTGTATCTAGTGTTAAATTAAAAATTTTGAAGTATACTGTACACTTCAAACATGTAATGCTCGAAATATTTTAAACTAAAAATATAGAATTCAGCACATATGTAATGAAACAGCTGTAAACCAACTTTTTTGTCTTTGTTAACGTATGACACAATAGCATTAGGCCTATCTAAAACAAACATCGATCGACAGACTAAATGTGAAATAACTTATTTACCTCTCTGCAAACAGTTGGGCTGATTGGCCACGTGTAAATTAGGACACTCTGCGGCAAAGACTTTGACAGTCTGAGTAAATATTGGACTTTTGCGACTTGAATAAACCTCCTGTTAAGTTCTGTGGGTTCGCCACCCCTCGTAATGAAGCCTTTGATGAAACTAGAACATTTTATAATAGTATTCAATTATAATAGTAATTCAATTATAGCCGTAGAGAATTTTTCCATTTTTTAAAGAGTTGTTAGAAACTGTGTTGTTAAAGATTTTAAACGATTTGGTTCTTAAGAATATCTTAAAAAATCTGGTTCAAAAGCAATTAACGGGGAAATGAAAATTGTTTAATCAGGTCTTGGTTATATTTAAAGTTCAAAAATTCAAGTTAGTATACTAGATTTGAAGTAAACAAGTAAAGTTTGAAGTGAAATAGAAACAACCCGGCTGTCGGATTTGTTGTTTGATTTACTCTCGAATCATAAATAATTTCCTTTTTCAATTTCGAATTTTGTACACTGGTTTGAGTTGTGTATACGATCAAAGTTTAAGCAAAATCTGATGAAACAATTTTGAAAAATGGTGACTACTGTTTTTTTTGTCTGTAGATTATGAACCAGATTTTTCAAGAAATTATTGAACGTGATAAAGTTTGTTTGATCTTTTTAAAGAATTTTTCTAAGAAAAAATAAACGTATTAGTTTATAATTTAAAAAAATTTTGTACGACTGTTAACCAGTAGGTAATTATTACCTGAAATTTTATCACATTTTTAAGCCGCTCTCTTTATTTGTTTCACCCAACTTTGGGGTACACTAAATCAACCACTTTTTAATGTTCTGTGCCTTCCTCGTAGCCCAGTATTGCTTCATTCGTTGTGATCTTGCTTTTCTTTCTTAGTCAGAGATTTGGATCGTTCGCTTGGATTTGACTTTGCCTTGGAACCGTTGCTTCTTGTCCTTGGTTATTGTTTTGGCTGTTCTGTCCATGAGCATAGTGTCAGTGATCTGCAGTTCTGTTATGTCTTTCTCTAAACCAAAGTGGTTTGGCTCTTCTACTGCGAAAATAGTCAAATATTTTTTTGGTTAGTCTATTTTTGTCCATTCGGAGGATGTTCCCATAAAAATCAATTCTCCTTTTTCTTATTGTGTCTGATAGTGTTTCAGTTTTTTTGTAAAGGGTTTCATTACTGATGTGGAATAGTTTGTTGTTACGGAATTTGGGGCCTAAGATTTTTCGTAATATCTTTCTTTCTTTGATCTCCAACCTTTCAAGTGGGCCCTGGGTTGTGAGAGATAATGTTTCAGCTGCATATAAGGCTTCTGGTTTAATTACCGTATGGCCTTATCTTTGTATTCCAGAAGAGGGACTTCTTGTTGTATGTGTCCTTGGTAAGTTGGAAGGCTAATTCAACTTTATTTCTCCTAGATTCCATAGCTTTTTTCTCTAGGGCATTCCAGCTGATCCATTCCCCAAGATATTTGTATTCTTTCACTATCTCAATGTATTGTTCTCCCACTTTAAGCTTTTTTGGTGGTTTTTTAAGCCCTTATTTTGGTTATTTTTAAAAAAAATTTGAACCTCACTTTTTCTCACTAATTTTTTTCAAATTGTTTTTCTATAGCTTTCGTTAACTTGCTTAAACACCAGAGATATGCTTGCGTAGAAAAATAAATTTTTAGTGCGAAACCAAGCTTATAATAAATTGTTTAGTGATTATTTTACCCTATTACTACATTCATGTTTTTCATCTTATAAAAAAAATATTAATTTATAATTTTTGTCATTTAAATTGACGCAAAGCGTTGCCTAAGGGGAGTCAAAAGGGGCATGATATCCCAGCCTCAAAAGAGGTCCCTGACCTACAAGATAATCCACCAATATGTGTAATATTTTTTAAATTTAAACATTGTTATAATTAAAATGATAGCTCTAGCAATTAAGCTTGCTAATTTGGGTGCCATTTTGTTTTGGATTTATTGTTTTTATCTTCTTTAGAACTTCAATAACATAGTATTTTGGTTGATTTTTGTAAAATACTCGTGCAGTTTGATCTGAAATTACTTAAATGCAGTTTTAGTGGGTTAATTATTATATTAGTTTCCTTGGCATCCATTGTTTTTGCTTACCAAGGCCCCATATCAAGTTTTTGCCCCAGGCCTTGATCACATCAAATTACTCGAGTTTTTCTTAAATGTTAAATGTTCAAAAATAACATTTAACTCTCTTTTTCAATGAAAACTCTCTTTCTCTTTTCAATGAAAACCAAGAAAAATTAACCTAAATACTCTATTACTGCTCGACTTACTTTCTAACAATCTGCACAGCCTTCTTTCGTTGTTCAGCCTTCTTCTTTGCCAGGAATCTTCGGACCCACTTCTCTATAATGATAGCAGACTCACGCATTTTCAAGTATACTCGTCTTTGCACATACCTCTTCCAATTAGCTTGTATTTTCGTCACTAGTTCGTGCTTTCTTACTTGGAACAAATCTTCGATGTTAAACAGCGTCCTAGCATCACGAATAAATATTTTGGTACTGTGAACAAACAAGCAACATAAAATTTAAGTATATTTTTGCCAATTTTTATCTGGATTTTTGTTTTTTTACTTTGTTGGAGACTAAATAAGTTGTATACGGTGTACTGGTTTACACTCACATTATAAAGGCGACCATTTTTTTGACTATGCTTATTCTTTGATGGATGTCATTAACATAGTTAATAAAACATGCTGATATCCCTGTTATACTTATGAAATGCAGTATAACAGTATTATATATTTATTTTTTTTTAACGTCCGGCTATTGTGCACACTTGGGCTAATGCAGATGATGGGATGATTTATAGCGTATGAAAATGCCAAGCCGTGGCCAGGAATTGAACCCGGGTCCTCAGGATGAAAGCCCAGTACGCTACCAACTAGGCCACCGAGGCGGCTAACAGTATTATACTCTGTTATATATTTATATTAATATATTATATTTATGCAGAATTTATGAAAATTGACATATTTTTAACTTGTAGCTGATTTTGCAAAGAATTTTTTTTAATAATTAAAACATGAAATAATAGGAAGAAAATTGTAAATGTGTCACAGTAGCTTATGTGAAACAACAATAATACAAAATTTAGCAAATATAAACCTTCAGATTCATAAAAAGAGGAATTAAAATAATAAAAGAACAATAAATTTAGTGAACACCTGAATCAGTAATAATCTTATTTAATTAATAGAAAAACTAGATAAATCAAGCCGTTATTATATGATTATATGTGCACACACACACACACACACACACACACACAATGTTTGTATATATAATAGTTTATAATAATTGTATGTAATAATATATATCTTTTGATTATATACCTTTTAATCTTGTTACAACCTGGTTCGTACCATATATAACTTGAATGGTCACTATCACTACCTGAATTATCCGTAAAAAGTTTTATTTCATGCCAATGTGATGAAAATAAGTTCTGAATTATGTTTTACTAATTTGGTTTTCTGAACCATAATCAGTTTGAAGTCATGTTTACAAAAATATCTTGTTTTATTTAAATACTTGAACCTTGCTTAAATATTATTTATTGTAGTTATAGTAAAAGATCAGTTGTTTGATATTAATTCGTAATGATCAGCTGATTTCATTGAACATCCAATAGGCTATAAGTTTTAAGTTATGTTGTTGGCATTTTCATACGCTATAAATCATCCCACCGTCTGCATTAGCCCAAGTGTGCACAATAGTCGGACGTTAAACACAAAAAAAAATAAAATAAAAAAATAAAAGCTAGCGATAGTACAACAATTATTATTGTAAACGTTGCATTAATTTAGAATTTGTTGTAAACGGTACAATGTGCATGTGTTCTTCGATTAAGGAAAAATACCAAAACCAAAGCACCACGTTTTTATATAATATGCATGTACTGTTTTCGAAAAGGAGGATGAAAAATAATAGACATTATTTATTTGTATATAGAGATATATTATAGAAATTGAATGAGGCATTATTCATTTGCTTAGTTCCATTTCATACTTTCATTACATTAAAAAGTTCGAAACACTTTTTCTAATCACTCCTCTCGCCAAAGCTAACGTTAAAATCTTCGCTTGAAGACCAATAGGCCTAAATAAATATTATTATTGTAACATAGCCACCGGACCACATGTTCAAATGATTAGGATTATGACCTATTCTTCCCGTCAGTGGTCTATCCACTCACCTCATAAAGGCTACCGCGATTTCGAAACTCTATTGTTTCATCCTCAGGCCATACAAAATGTTAAATCCCTCTGTCGAGGTTGTCACAAAGTCAAACAAAACATTAAAACACACATCACAAACACTGATCACAATTATACGTTTAAAATATTCATCATGAAATTCGGCTTGGCCAAGCTACACACGCGACTCGTACGTCGTTACATTCTGGCAGTCCGGACTGCCAAGGACTCTAACATAGAGAGTTAGTTCTTTGGACAAGTGCTACTAAAATCTATACTTTAAAACCTACATCTGTATGTAATCTATAAAATATATTATAAACTGCTTATTTTTAGTTCTTACCATACATTGGTTAAAGATCATTGAACGACCTCAGGCCAATACATTCAATTTGAGGGTTAAGACATTTTTTTTTATTACAGCTACTAAATTATTACTACATACTTTTTTACTTACTTTCCCATACTGTAGTCTTTATTATCGTATTTCAGATCAACCAAAAGAGCTCTGACTCCTTCTTTTGCAGGGCCTTTATAATTTGGCCATGTTGAAGGAGATAGACTCTTGTATCTCTCGAGGAACTCTTCGTACCGACGTCTGTAAGCAAACCCAGCTCGCCTGACTCGTAGATTTTCCATTA
>CM040186.1:116537433-116552433 GCA_022606455.1 Callitettix versicolor | reverse complement strand
ACGGCTTCTTTCTTGGTTTCTATTCATCTTGTGAATACTCTTCCATCTTTTTGTGATGGATTTGTGCGTAGCTACGCTTCAAATGCTAACAATATGAATTCCGAAGGAAGAAAGTCAAGCATAAAAAGAAAGAAAATACTTTTCACACCTGATACTCAAGATGCAGATGAATATCACCACAAAAAATCATAGAACTCTTCCTGTAATAAATATGACCGCTAAAAATATAAATTAATTATTCTGCTGCCCCTCCTAGCAGTTTCTTTAATGCATTCAAAAGTAGCTTTGCATTTTTAATGACCGTTTGATCATAATTAATAATTAACTCAACGCTTTACATACAGTTTTAGTTCATGATTTTTTTAGTTTAAGTGTAAAATTATTGTAATAGTATTATAACAGTATTTCTTCAGTTAAACCAAAACATTTATAAATAAAAATATATATTCTCTCTTTCTATTATAGCAATAAAAAGTGTTTTCTAAAAGCTCTTAATTTGTTTTTTTTAAATTAAATAAACTGTACCAACATTTCAGATTGTAATGAAAAACGATTCTGAACTATTGGTGCAGCTCAATCGTTACAGCGTCCAAGCTGACAGAGAAACGTTTTTCTATGGATTTTTATTTATTTACTTCATTGTTTTAGTAAAAGTAATTTTATAGCCTACTTTGAATATTTGGAAATTAAAACTTACTTATACTTCAAGTAATAAGAGAATTCCCATTAGAGGTACATTTCCGTACGTAGGTCATTGTGTAAAGCTTCTTACCTTTGTGCTTTTCTTCAATAAGATCACAAATGACCTTGTTGTTGAAGTAAGGGACAGGTTCCCACTCGATTCCTTCTCGCAAATATTCGTCTTGTTCTGACTTCAATGTAAGCTCGATGAAGAGTTGTTGAAGTTTTTCATTGCAATAATTAATGCAAAACTGTTCAAAGCTATGAGTAGAAAAAAATAATTATCTGACACATCGTTGAAATATTTTAAATCAATAATAATGATTGGTATTAACGAGAATGAGGTGATATTATAGTGTCTGTCTGTAGCTTTTTGGTAAATTTTGAAGGAATGTATGCGATTGCTTATATCTATGTTTAAAGGTTAATATTTTTATTATAGCCATATTCAGTAGTGAATGTTACTACGGAATAGCATTAATAAATTTGGAAAAAAGAATCTTAGCTGTCTATTATTATGAACAAACAAACATAAGACGTCACTCATATATTTATGCCAGTAAAGAACTTTATTGAGCAAAGGATTGTTGTTGCATAATAATTTTTTAAAATTGACCATGAAAATTTCAGCTAAAAAGGAGAATAAATGGGATTCTATAGTCAAACCATCTGATTGTGTGTAGTTGTTATCATAAAAATTATAAACCAAATTAATTTTGGTCCTTCCCTACTTCAAAAATGTTAAAAATATCATCTGCGATATTATATTATAATTTTGATTCTTTTAGTATATTGTGGATAATGTCTTTATAATCTTTAGTACTATTAGTACACAACATTCACCATGCAATTATAGAAATATTAACTTTTTGGAATTAAGCTTATATATAAGCACTTATATACATTACTTCAAAAGAGTGATTTATATAAAGTTGTGTGTGAACGCATAGGACAATCTGGAAGAGCTATAAAAACTCGCTTTAAAGAACATTGCAATTGATAAACGTACAAGAAAATTACCCAAATTTTTTGAATCATTTATTAGAATCTTGTCATTCTTTTAATTTGAACAATATTACTGTAATCCATAAAAACTAAATAATTTAGAAATTCTGGAAATATATAGGATCTATTTGTGAAAAGCCTAATTTATATTTAAATGATCAGACTAACTTCAACTCCTTTACCTTATTCAACCTTATTGTTTAGTGGTTTTCCAAATCTACTGGTCATTAATATTCTTAGATATGTCGCTGAATAACAAGGAATTTTTGTGAAAATAATTGTGAATTCTAATTTTTCTTTATATTATGGAGTTTCACTAAGTACTGTGTGTGTGTTTAATAAATAATTTTGAAGCGTTAGCTTCTTGCATTGTGCACTTTGTATTTGTCATTATGCAGTGATTCAGTTTCATCGAGTAGGCTTACAAAGCGTAAGTAACGCGAGTAGGGGAAGTATTACACAGACCCCATCCAGTTCTCAGCTCTTCTCCTTTCTTTCGTCTGCCGGTTCCGACTGAGTTGGTTGCATGCGTATGTATGTTTTGTGCCTGTATGTATATATAGCGTGCATGCTTCTCTCTATCTCTTTTTTTCTCTCTTTCTCTCCACTTTTCTTCTTTTAATGTTCTCGTCGCGTGCACATGAATATGCATAATGATGTTGTCGAGGCGTTTTATTTATTTATTTATATTTATAACCAAAATTCCTTCAAAAATTGTACAATATAATACAAAATATGAAGGACCTACAGGAGGCAGAAATGCCCATACATAGGTTGGTCCTTAAAATTATTCCTTACTTATACATAAATACTTTTAAAAATTGTATCTCTCAAAACTATTATTATAAAATTTTAATTTAACACAAACTCATTTTTATATTATGAAATTAATTAACAAAAAAAAAATCACTTATAAAAGATTTGTACTTAGATCACATTAATTTTTTTAAATTGTCCTTTTAACTTTTTTTAGAGTTATATATATTAAGAAGTTAATGCTTCTGCCGACAGTCCCAATGACTGTGCCATTGTTTTTTTATGTGCTTAGAGATGGTTTTTTATATTATTGAAAATTGTCTGATTTGTTCTGATTGTTTTTTGATTTCTTGGCAAAATCCTTTAAACATCAAATATTGTTGCAACATTTTTTCCTTACTATATATTTTTTTTAATTATGAAAGACACATAAATTTCTACAGTAGTTCCAGGTCCAACTATTTTTGTCTTATTTTAACTATTTTTGTCTATTGTAATAATTTAAACATATATATTTCTATGTTCATTATAAATTATGTTCATGCCTTCCCTAGCTTCATCAATTCTACTTTGAATAGTATATAGATAGGGAATTCGTCAATTCTATCATATAGTATAGATATAGTTTTTGAAGATGGAGGTTCTCCGAAATGCGTCAACAAAAGTAGAATTGACGAAGCTAGGGAAAGCAGATCATTATACTCAACATAGTGATAATAATCCAAGCAGAAAAGAAGAAGAATATATATTTCTCGCAAATAATTTTTCCAATTCGTAAAACTTCAATCTGCATATAATTTTTTGTTAGAAAAAACTGTGGTTGTGGTTGTCTTGAGACCAATAATAACTAAAGATATATTTTTCAAAATTTAATTTAGCGTTTTCTAGCCATGAAATGAATATTAGGGTGGATTTTTACAAAACTATTCCATCTTTTAAAATTTTTCTGCAAAAAATTCAACGACTATTTTGTAGTATCAGTGGTCTTGTTTAATGAAATTAATGTTAAATTTTTCCTACTTAAAATCAATGATTCTTTTAAAAACTTTAAATGGTTTATTGGCAAAAAAAGTGCTTACGATTTTTTTTGTTGAAAAAATGGTACCAAAATAAAAGAATAACCCATGTGTAAAATTTCATTGATGTTATTCTATTCATTTATTATTATTATTATTATTAAAAAGAGCTCTAACCACGTTTCTGAAAATGGATTTTAGTCAAAATCTTAAGGTCGTTTTTTTCACAACCACCATAAAAATACCTAAGAGTTTTGTCTGGCACTCATAGGTTTGATCTACACACGCTCTTTTTGTTAATTATGTATATGAAACTACTTTGAAGATAAAGCAAAGCTCTTCAGAAACAAAACATACATACAAACTGTAGAGTGGAACACATTCGTGTATACAAGAGTTTTAAAATGACAATTCTTAATTAACATATCTATATTTCATGATCTGAAATACATAATGTTTTAGTTTCAGATCTTGAAGAGTATATTAGTATTTGATTTTTCAGTTACTATTATATACTTGAAAATAATTTGCACAAGAAAAGTTGTTTTGTTTTAGCAATTAATTTCCTACTTTTGTAGGCCCTATGCATCTGGAATGATTAGACTAATTTTCTTGTTAAGTACATAATGTAGATACTTATAACAACCAAACACACAGATAAACAAAAGTTTAATATTTAAAACGAAGTAAAATAAATTGATTTGCTCATTTTACAGGTAATATTTTACTCATTAGTGAAAACATTTATGAACCAAATAAGCACATATAAATATTTAAAATTAAAATTTGTTACCTTTTGTTACAGGAAGGGCCAAAAAATTATTGTAAATGAAAACAATAAATTATATTTCATTAGTTATTAGTAACAATTTTTAAAGCAAAGAAAATTTAATTGCTACTGTTACAGGTAATATTGTTTTGTTACTCATTACTGAAAACATTTATCAACCAAGATATGTAAACATTTAAAAATTTTACATTTATTAGCGTTTGTAAATGAATATTCATAAATGAAAACAATAAATTACATTTCATTATACTTATTAGTGCATACTTTTAAAGCAATATTTTATCTTGGTACTTAAAGATATATAGTTTTATGATAAATTCAATTATAATTTACTTTAAAAAAATTATTTCTCAATTTTATGTGTATATCTTAAAATTATTTTCAATTAAAAATCTTTCCTTAGGTAAAAATTCATACCGGTTTGGTTAAAATTTAAAATAGGCTTTAAAAAATCTGAAGTGATTTAAATCGGCATATTATTTAAGAACTTGAATTTTCCTAACAATGACAATTCATGTAAAAGTAAATAGTGAATTAAGTCGTTCAAATTTTGAACAAATTTGTTTAATGTGTTCGATGTTAAACTTCAAATAATTTCTGTGATGAAATAAAAAAACAATTAGCATTGTAAATTGCATCACTCGTGGGCAGCGTAACTTATTTTATCAGTTAATCCTTTGTAATAAAATTCATACAATTATTTGTCAACTGTAATTGTTATAGAAACAAATAATTTGTTTTATTTCTATAAACGACAAACAATTAACATAAAGAAACATTATTTTGTTGTTGGAACAACAATTAACATACATTTTTTTCCTGAAAAATTGTTTAAAAATTTTATGAATGTGAAAAGAAAAAAAATACAAGGTGCTACTCCAAAGTTTGGGGAATTTTCCTGTAAAAATAAAATTTCTTACCATACGTTTCTACTGTCTCCTTCAAAATAGTTCCCTTGAGAATGGATACAGTGATCCCGATGGTTTTTCTATGATTCCACACATCCTTTGAAGTGTGCAAGTTCAAAGCATGTCCTGCGATTCTGCCTCGTTCTCATCAGTTGTGTTGAAACAACAGCCTTTCAATTTTAAATTTATTTTGGGAATCAAAAAAAGTCACATGGGGTGAGGTCAGAAAAATAGGTTGGTTGGGGAATCGCTACGAAATTTTTGGAAGCCAAAACATTCCGAACGGCTAGCGATGTGTGCGCAGGCGCATTATTGTGGTGAAGAACCCAGCTCTTGTTCTCCCACATCATGGATTGTTTGTTTATGATCTGCAACAATAGCCTCTCATACTTTCACAATGTTGTCCTGTGTTATGCTTGTTGATGGCGATCCTGAATGCTCAATGTTGTCAACAAATGTTCATGCATTTGCACCAAAAACGTTTTACTTTGATTCATAGTATTGTCACCAAATTCTTCCACAAACATTCGATGGGTTTCTGCAGCAGGTTTTTAAGCTTGAAGCAAAATTTGATACAGGTTCTTTGTTCATTAAAATCTGCTATTTACACAAGTTTAAAAAAATCGCTGCAACATTAAACACAATGTTGAACAAACACATGAAACTCAAGAATATGCCTTCTCACCATCACAGCTGTTGACACGCTAATTTACAAAGCATACTGTTTGCATACTCTACTGGCAGCAGGTCATACCATAAACAGTTCGTGTGCAAAATTTTAATTTCTTGAACTTTTGGGTAGCACCTCGTATTCTTATTTTTCTTTGTGTTTTTGAGTAGGATAAACTTTGAACAATATCAATAGTATCATTACTTGATTTCTTTAATGAATAATAAGGCTTACCTATTATGTTCAAAAATCTCAAAGCCATAGATGTCCAGTATACCCATGACAGACTTTCTATTTGGAGATTCGCTTTTTGGTTGTAAAGATTTGTTGATGCGCTTAACGAGCCAAGTAAACAGCCTGTCATAAATAGCTTTGGCGAGAGCATCACGAGCATACACAGCCAGCTCTCTGTTTAATGGTGAGGTGACCACATCACCACGAGCATCTATTGTTCTGTGAGTCAGTGCCTGAGCCAAATCCAATTCAGAGCAACCTAGAAGCTGCACAATTAACCCCAAAAATTTGTAAAATAAATAAAAAATATTTGTCATTTTGCTCTCTTACTATAATACAATGTAGGCCTATATAAAAAGTAAAGTTATTTTGGAAAAATCAATTCAAAAAATTGTATAAACTAGTCTTATCATTGTGCTTACCTTTGCAACAATTCCAACTGATAGGCTATTGGTAATTTTTGCTTTGCCTTCTTCCTCTACAAAACCCACATTACCCAAGTGCAAAACACTCGCCACAATTGAAAATATTTCTTCTTGTTCTTCTTTTGTAAGTTCAATGATATCCATTGCTTTTCTAACCTCTTTGTAATGATGATTATCATCAATATTGTCATCTAACCTGGCCTGTGAAAAAATAATTACAGAGTATTGTACCAAGTATTTGAAAATTTTTATTTTTATTTTTCAAAATATAATATCATAAACAAACATTTCAGTATGCAAATATTTTCTTATATTGCAATAAAAATACAAAAATATACCCGAATTACTGACGAAAACCATAAAGTTTTGTAAAATTTTGTAGAAATTAATCAAAACAAAATAAAGTGTGACAGTTGTAATTTTGCTTTTTTACTGTAAAACTTTATTATTTTCAAATTACATTATTAGCAAGTCCTGTATGGTGCTACAACTAGTGGCAATATTGTAAACTACAACAAACACTATTTTATTAGCTAAATACAGAAGTTGTAATATTTATTGTGCAAGTCAGTATTAAGTTAATTTACAGTTTTAATACTATCATAATGAAATTTTGCACAATGTTCCAAAACAAGATGGAAATTGTTACATACTTGAGAAAAAATTACCCTTGCCATTTTCAATCCTATTAAGTAAAGTCTTAATGCATAGTTGTGGTATGGTTTTTGACAAATATCTCAACCAAAGTGGATTTTCAGAAGCCCTTAAAATTAGTTATAAAATATAATTTTTGTCTAGTGAATAGGGTAATTCAGATAGTAAAAGTTAGTAAATGTAAATATTTTTCCAGTGAAACTAGTACACAATTAATTTGTTTTATTTCTAAAGCGTAGATACCTACCTTTAAAATTATTTTATTGTATTTTTTACATCTATTTTTAAAAGCATATTTTTTTAACTTGAAAATTAAAACTTGTGTCCACTGTGTGTTTCTTAATATTAAATAACCCAGCCAACTTACAATATTGCTGATATAGTTGTATCTGGTCATGTCCCGGTCCAACTGTAGTTGAGCCAATAATTCATCATCTGCTCCTTTCAACAATTGATGGAAGATGTGGAAGTTCCTTTCGCCAGGGTTCTGGTGAACCACTCTGGATTTTTCCAGAAGATAATTTAAAATATTCCCTCCAACAGGATCTCCCTAAGTGGAAACAAACAGTAGAATTGTCAAATTCTCGTATTAAAAAAGTATACATTTTATATACTTCCTACAATATTTCCTTTGTAATATATTTGTTTGAAGAATATTATTTGATTAATTTGTAATCTATTATTTGTCTTTAAAAAAATATTGTGCAATCACCAGAGATATGTAAGATGTATATAGATAATTTATTGTATTGTTTATCAAACATATGTTTTGAATTAAAAAAAAATGGTTATTATTTATCTGTTAGGTTGAGATAAATTTGGATCGCTAGCTTAACCTATTCAAATTTTCCAAATTTTGAATACAATTTTCCAAATAGCAGTGAACAACGATTATGATTTAAGAATTATAAGAAATCTGTTACAAAGAATTAAAAGAAAGAGAGAGGAAGAAAACAGCGATAAAAGAGAGGATAAAAAACGAAAATGGGCTAAATTAACATATGCGGGGAAAGAGACATATAAATTTAAAAATTTTTTTAGAAAATATGATATAGACATAGCAATGTCTACAAATAATACAATAAGGAATAAACTGACAAAGAATATAGAAGAAAAGGACAAATATAGTAAGAATGGGGTATACAGAATACAGTGTGGATGCGAGGCAGTCTGCATAGGACAAACGGGATGAAAATTTAGAACTAGGTTTAAAGAACATGTAAGATCATTCAAATACGGCAAAAATGATTCAAATTATGCTTCAGATTTAATAAAAGATGGACACATACCTCGAGAAATAGAAAACTCAATGAAGGTACTACATATGGCAGAAAAAGGAAGACGTATGAACATTTTAGAGAACTTGGAAATTTTTAAATCTAAATTAAAGGGAGAAAACATAATAAATGAACAGATATCGTCGCCAGCAGATATTACGTTTAATAATCTAAAAATTTTCAAAAATGAACAGGAGGAACAACCGTTGAAGGGAAAGTTTGAAAGGAGCCAATCAGAAGTGAGTGAAAACGTATGATTTTGATGAGCCGATCAGAAGCGAGCACGTCAGGTTTAATGTACACGTGTTGAATAGAGGAAGGGTACGAGGTGGAGATAGAAAATTATAAATAGGACGGGCCATAATATTGGTAACCAGTATAGATATAGTTTTTGAAGATGGAGGTTCTCCGAAACGCGTCAAAGAAAGTAGAATTGACGAAGCTAGGGAAGGCAGATCATTATACTGTACACGGTATTCAAATTTGGTTGTATCACATTTTTATGTTCAGTGCGGATAAGTGTGTATACATACACTTCGATTTTGTTAACTTTTAAAGCCAATATTTCAATTTGCCAACATTTCAATCAAACATAAGAAGTAAATCTATTCCATAAATACAAAAATGTTCTAGTAAGAGAGAAACTATCATTGTTGCTTTACAATGATAGATGACGTTGAGGTAATGTCAACTAAAACAGCTGATTTAACTTCACAACTATTCATTTAATTGACCGTGCAAAGATTAATTTAATTTATTTAATTGAGATGTCTCTGATTCAACTCAAACGTTCGACATTTGGGTTGTGTGTTTGTTTTGTTAAGAAGTTTTGGCCAGACAGACTGATTATTTTTAAAATTTGGTGTTAAGGTACCTTTTATAAAGCTCAAACGACGTATGTGTCAGACTTTTTTTCATTCATTCCCATTTCAAGGTATCACCTTCTGATCAAACGATGATATTTACAGTTGCTGGTTATTTCTTGTAATACTGAATGAACGGATTAATGGAGAAAAATCATACATTTTCAGTAACGTTCAGTAACATTTTTCATAATTAAGCGTATTGGTTAAATTGGCAGAAAATATTGTAAATGCGTGAGAGCCCTGCCATGCAGCTACGGTCTTGCAATTAATTAATTATACTGCTATGTGTATTGTCTTTTGAACTACTAATACTAGGTTAGGTTCACCGTCGTTATTTACTGTGAATGTAAATAATAAAAAAACCCTCATTATTAGTAATTGTATTTTAATTGTTCCTGTTTCAATATTTATGTATTTATGAATACAAACAAGTAAAGTGATTATTGTAATTAATGCGTATTAATTAACATCGTGGTGGGTAATTATATTGTTTGAGCTTAAATAGCGTTAATGGAACTGTTTGGCACTTGAAAGTTAGTTTATAATCAATGATTTATTTAGTGAAAAATAACTGTTAACGAAAAGTACTTTTCACCTGAATTAACAACTGTGAGATGAAATTCAACAGTTTCAAAAAATAACATTAAAACTAATTTTTAATTTGTAGAACATTTTCTCTCTTTATTTGTTTCACCCAACTTTGGGGTACACGAAATCAATCACTTTTTAATGTTCTGTGCCTTCCTCGTAGCCCAGTATTGCTTCATTCGTTGTGATCTTGCTTTTCTTTCTTCGTCAGAGATTTGGATCGTTCGCTTGGATTTGACTTTGCCTTGGAACCGTTGCTTCTTGTCTTTGGTTATTGTTTTGGCTGTTCTGTCCATGAGCATAGTATCAGTGATCTGCAGTTCTGTTATGTCTTTCTATAAACCAAAGTGGTTTGGCTCTTCTACTGCGAAAGTAGTCAAATATTTTTTTGGTTAGTCTATTTTTGTCCATTCGGAGGATGTGCCCATAAAAAACAATTCTCCTTTTTTCTTATTGTGTTTCAGTTTTTTGGTAAAGAGTTTCATTACTGATGTGGAGTAATTGGTTGTTACGGAATTTGGGGCCTAAGATTTTTCGTAATACTTTCTTTCTTTGGTTGTGAGAGATAATGTTTCAGCTGCATATAAGGCTTCTGGTTTAATTACCGTATGATAATGCCTTATCTTTGTATTCCAGGAGAGGGACCTCTTGTTGTATGTGTCCTTGGTAAGTTGGAAGGCTAATTCAATTTTATTTCTTCTAGATTCCGTAGCTTTTTTCAGCTGATCCATTCCCCAAGATATTTGAATTCTTTGACTGTCTCAATTTATTGTTCTCCCACTTGAAGCTTTTTTGGTGGTGTAGAACATTTTATTATATATAGTTTTAAAAAATATTGTTTTTATCAAGAACTTTAGGAATTAAAAAAATTTAGTTACATATAGTTTTAAAAAACATTGTTTCTATCAATAACTACAGGAATTAATAAAATTTAGTTACATATAGTTTAAAAAAATATTGTTTCTATCAAGAACTACAGGAATTAATAAAATTTAGTTACATATAGTTTAAAAAAATATTGTTTTTATCAAGAACTACAGGAATTAATAAAATTTAGTTACATATAGTTTTAAAAAACATTGTTTCTATCAAGAACTACAGGAATTAATAAAATTTAGTTACATATAGTTTAAAAAAATATTGTTTCTATCAAGAACTACAGGAATTAATAAAATTTAGTTACATATAGTTTTAAAAAATATTGTTTCTATCAAGAACTACAGGAATTAATAAAATTTAGTTACATATAGTTTTAAAAAATATTGTTTCTATCAAGAACTACAGGAATTAATAAAATTTAGTTACATATAGTTTAAAAAAATATTGTTTCTATCAAGAACTACAGGAATTAATAAAATTTAGTTACATATAGTTTTTAAAAACATTATTTTTATCAAGAACTTCAGGAGTTAATAAAATTTAGTTACATATAGTTTTAAAAAATATTGTTTTTATCAAGAACTTCAGAATTAATAAAATTTAGTTACATATAGTTTTAAAAAAACATTGTTTTTATCAAGAACTTCAGGAGTTAATAAAATTTAGTTACATATAGTTTTAAAAATATTGTTTTTATCAAGAACTTCAGAATTAATAAAATTTAGTTACATATAGTTTTAAAAAAACATTGTTTTTATCAAGAACTTCAGGAGTTAATAAAATTTAGTTACATATAGTTTTAAAAAATATTGTTTTTATCAAGAACTTCAGAATTAATAAAATTTAGTTACATATAGTTTTAAAAAAACATTGTTTTTATCAAGAACTTCAGGAGTTAATAAAATTTAGTTACATATAGTTTTAAAAAATATTGTTTTTATCAAGAACTTCAGAATTAATAAAATTTAGTTACATATAGTTTTAAAAAAACATTGTTTTTATCAAGAACTTCAGGAGTTAATAAAATTTAGTTACATATAGTTTTAAAAAAATATTGTTTCTATCAAGAACTACAGGAATTAATAAAATTTAGTTACATATAGTTTTAAAAAACATTGTTTCTATCAAGAACTACAGGAATTAATAAAATTTAGTTACATATAGTTTAAAAAAATATTGTTTCTATCAAGAACTACAGGAATTAATAAAATTTAGTTACATATAGTTTTAAAAACATTATTTTTATCAAGAACTTCAGGAATTAATAAAATTTAGTTACATATAGTTTTAAAAAAACATTGTTTCTATCAAGAACTACAGGAATTAATAAAATTTAGTTACATATAGTTTTAAAAAATATTGTTTCTATCAAGAACTACAGGAATTAATAAAATTTAGTTACATATAGTTTTAAAAAATATTGTTTCTATCAAGAACTACATTAATTAATAAAATTTAGTTACATATAGTTTTAAAAATATTGTTTCTATCAAGAACTACAGGAATTATAAAAGTTCTAGATTTGATTTAGACCTAATTCAAAGCGTTCACTAATTGTTAGTTTTTTCTGAATGCCTATTAATTATACCAGTTAGATTAATGATGGTAAGGTAAGGGATTAGCGTTAATGGAAAGATTAAACTGCTGGCAGTAACAGAAACTACGAACTTGAAGTGCACAAGTCAAATAGTTGCAACAGACTAACTGATGCCTTAACACGTCGAACACGTTATCCTAACATGCATTTGTTCGGTAATCATACTAACCAGAAAATTAAATTGGATGTCCATGTATTTCCCAAACCGACTGGAGTTGTCGTTCTTGTTGGTTTTGGCATTTCCGAATGCCTCCAGCAGAGGGTTGGATTGCACCAATTTGTCCTTGACGACCTCTACTTGACCTCTGTGGTTTGAAGCTACTGCTATGAACTGCAACACTTTTTTCGACGCTTCCGTTTTTCCAGAACCAGACTCGCCTGGAATTATAATATTTTTACTTTGTATTATGCTGCCACGATTTGTTTTGTTTTCCCGAGTCTAACACACACTTACACTTACAACTCTATACTTACGACTTTAACACTTACATTTAGGGAGGCGATAATAGCGTCAATGTGCTTTTCACCTTAAAATATCAAAAAAAAAATTGTTTTCTTTGTTTTTTTTTTAAATACAAGTATTTTGACTGCTCTGATTACACAGATATACAGATTCTACATTCCGATACCTCCTCATTCCATTTCATACGCTATAAATCATCCCATCGTCTGCATTAGCCCAAGTGTGCGCAATATTCGGACGTTAAAAAAAAAAAAAAAAAAAAAATCCATACACTATTTATTTTGGTGAATTTTTGGTATACTACTTTACCTTCTGCTTTTCATTTTTTTTACATAATTCAAAAACTCTAGGTATTATTTATTGAACACATAGCCAGTACTTGGTTAAACTCCATAATATCCAGGAAATTAGACTACTTATATAGTTTACAAAAATTTTCCTTTATTCAGTGACATATGTTTCGCCGTTACGCATCTTCAGGCATCTATGTCTCCAGATGCTTAACGGAAAACTAGATTTTGTAGCACAAGATATATAATTTTTTTTAAGCCCATATTGGAGCACACACGGTCAATTTAATTAAGTCTTTTGGTTTTTCTACGTTCTTCCCAGTATTTTTTTAATCTTATTGATCTCTGAGTTCTTCCGAATATGCTACGTTTCGTGGACGTTTTTCCCTAAACTGTACTCGGGTTTCCTGACTTTTTAAAATCGCTTTTTCCCTTCTTCCTGCCAATTGCTCCTTGGTTATTCCTAGTTCCTCCAAGTCCTGTTCCACCTCCTTCAACCAGTTGTTCTTAACTTTACACTTCAGTTGGTAGTCTAATAATCTCCTCGTAAGTCTACTCTCTGGTAATCGAGTTAGGTGTCCAAAGAAGGCCAATTTTCTTTTCCTAAAAATGTTAGTGAGCCGTTGTTCCGATACAAGACCACATTCGGCAATAGTCTGTACTGTCCCCCCACCAAATGTTTCTTATTATTAATTGTTCGGAGTACTCTCCTTTCCATTCTCTGGAGCTCCTCCGTTTTATTTTGGCTCTTTGGATTAAATAGGGTCTCCGAGGCGTAAGTTACGTTTGCCCTTATGACCGTGTTACAATGCTTAAGTTTAGATTTTATAGAAAGCGATTTTTTTTGTAGGTGTTCTGGGTCAAATAGAAGGCAGATCTTAATTTAGCTACTCTGTTAAATATTGCTGGTTTTTCTCTGAGGTCTCTGGTAATAGTTTCTCCCAAGTACTTAAATTTATCGGTAATCTTTAACCGGTCGTTACCGATTTTTACGAACTTTTGTTCTGTCTTTCTTATTGCCATCTCTGTTTTCCTGAAGGATATTTGAAGGCCGACTTTTCTTGCGATGTCTCTTAGTGATTCAATTTGGTGTGTTGTGTCTTCCCAGCTGTTCGATAAGAGTACCAAATCGTCCGCAAAGGCTAAACAATTTAACCCTTTGTTCCAATTTTGATTTGCCCATTAACCTTGTTCCACTCTCTAATAACTTTCTCCAAAACACAGTTAAATAAGAGGGGGAAAGACCGTCTCCCTGCCGTAATCCTGTTTTCATCTCAAAAGGTTTCTGAGACTTCTCCTCGGAACCTCGCTTTAGATATAGTGTTCTGGAGAGTTAGTTTCACAAGGTTAATTAATTGCTGGTGCAAGCCAAATTCCTTGAGGGTGTTTAGGAGAGATTCCCTGTGGATACAATCATACGCCTTCTTAAAGTCTATGAAAGTTACTATTAAGTTCTTATTTCTTTTCTGTATAATTATTTTATATTTATAATATAATTATTTTACTACACATAATTTTTTTTCTGTAATATTGGCACACATTTTATTACCTTTTTACGGAAATTTTTACAGATTTAAATAATTAAAACAGCAAAATCGTTTATAAATTATCATAGATAACACATTTAACAAAATAATTTTAATTTTGCGTATTTGAATCATAGAATACGTGTTCTGAAATTGAAACATACTTAAATTAGCTCAGTTTGTTAAGCGAAATATTTATGACCATTCAATAATTATGTCGAAAGGTAAAGAACAATCAGAAAACATAATCAACAGGATATTTGATGCAATAAAGTTTACGATTGATTGTTAATACCTCAGCTGACGATAACAGCTGATAGGAAAAGTCACATGATATTACTACTCAACCGACATATTGATTAACATGAAAGTGTT
>CM040186.1:116524933-116532433 GCA_022606455.1 Callitettix versicolor | reverse complement strand
TGAACTACGAGGTGCAAGAGTATCATTTATCTGGATTCCTGGTCACTGTGGAATATTTGGAAACGCTGCAGCGGATAATGCGGCATAGGAAGCAACTTTTCTGCCGCCATGCACTCAACGTGTAATCTTATCTGACTTTCTTTGTCACGTAAAACATTTAATTCTTCTACAGTGGGAAAATGAATGGGCTACAAGCAGTAACAAATTGAGGGTAATTAAAAATACTGTTCGTCCTTGGGGGGTCGTCAATACGTGCAAGTCGTAGAGAAGAGGTGGTGATCACCCACCCGCCTTCGCATTGGTCACTCCACGTTAACGCATGGATTTCTGATGGAACGCTGGGACCCACCTGAATGCGAGTTCTGTAGGGAAGCCATCACAATAGAACATATATTGCTCGATTGTGATGGTTTCAACATGGTTCCAGTAACATGCCTCCTAAATATTACGGTTGCCGGTTATATTGGCGGAAAAGTTTATGAGCGTGTTTTTTTTTTTTAACATCCGACTATTGTGCACACTTGGGCTAATGCAGACGATGGGATGATTTATAGCGTACGAAAATGCCAAGCCCTGGCCGGGAATCGAACCTGGGTCCTTGGGGTGAAATCCCGGTACGCTATCAATTAGGCCACCGAGGCGGCCTAGCTCCACCCCAGGCTAGATATAGGCGAGGGGCTACGAACGTGTCAAAGCGCTGTCGTGGAGCGTTAGTCGGGCAATTAAGTAAGAATGCACTGCGAGGCCTACTGTTCTTTGAACTTCATTAGATTAGTTACGTCGCTTGACTGCGCGAAATAATTGCGAACTCAATTTGCTCAATTGCTCAATTTGCTCAACTCAAATTGCGGACGTGAGTGTTTTAAAACACACACGCACATGCACACACTCTCTCTTTCTCTCTCTCTCACACACACACACACACACACACAAACACACAAAAAAACGCTCTGTCTCTCTCTCTCTCTCTCTCTCTCTCACAGACACACACACACACGCGCACACACATACACACACACTCTCTCTCACATACACATACACACACACAAACACACAAAAACACATACATACACTCTCTCTCTCACACACACACGCACACACACGCGCGCGCGCACACACACACACACACTTACACACACTTACACACACACACACACACACACACACACACACACACACACACACACACACACACACACACACACACACACACACACACATTGCGAATAAGACATGCAATTCTTGATATAACCTAATCTACCGCAAGGAATCAAATATTTACTGAGTTGGGTCTACTAATACATGTCGTTGCATTATCCCTCTTCACTCAGTACGGAATGCTTGTTAACTTCTTAATGCTTTTAGACTATTCACTGACGACGCTTGGAGTACATTATAGTTACTGATGGACACTTTAAATAATCGCTTCACGCAGCTGTCTCGCTCACGTGATACAAGAGAATTTCCGGAAAGTATTTTTCTTTGTCCTACCTTTTCCGAAATTCTGATTTCACGGCAGTAATTAGCATTAAAAGCATTTTAAACTTTCAAATTACGTTTATACGAAAATGAACCCTGACCACCGCAAAACAATTATCAATTTAAACAGATTTTGAAAATTCAAAATGCTCTTTGATGCAGGATTTAACGCTGATTACGATGGTGAAATCAGATTTTCGAAAATATATAAGACGAAAGAGCAGAATTGTTGAAAATTTGAAATGACCGCCATTTCGAAATTATTGCATGAATTTGGATGGGTAATGAATTCTTCCATTACACCTTAATCGATTTTTGTGCCAAGTTTGAATTAAATCGGACCAAAACTGTGAACATGAAGGTGCTAAAAACGCCCTCATGTTAATATCACACAGGAAATATGTGTGTGTATGTGTGCATGTGCATGTGTGTGAGTGTGTGTGTGTGTGTGTGTGTGTGTGTGTGTGTGTGTGTGTGTGTGTGTGTGTGTGTGTGTGTGTGTGTGTGTGTGTGTGTGTGTGTGTGTGTGTGTGTGTGTGTGTGTGTGTGTGTGTGTGTGTGTGTGTGTGTGTGTGTGTGTGTGTGTGTGTGTGTGTGTGTGTGTGTGTGTGTGTGTGTGTGTGTGTGTGTGTGTGTGTGTGTGTGTGTGTGTGTATGTATGTATGTATGTGTGTGTGTGCGCGCGCGCGCGCGTGTGTGTGTATGTATGTGTGCATGTGTATGTATATGTGTGTGTGTGTGTGTGTGTGTGTGTGTGTGTGTGTGTGTGTGTGTGTGTGTGTGTGTGTGCGCGCGCGTGCGTGCGCGTGTGTGTGTGTGCGCGTGCGCGTATATATATATATATATATATATATATATATATATATATATATATATATATATATATATAAATGTTAACGATTCCTCAAAAAGTGACCTAAAGGTCAGAATCGGTGTGTGCGTGCGCATGTGTGCGTGCGCGCGTGTATATATATATATATATGTATATATATAAATGTTAAAGATTCCTCAAAAAGTGACCTAAAGTTCAGAATTGGTGCTTATTTCAAGGTCTCTGGTGTGGGTATTACCATGATGGCCTCTAAAATAGCTCGATATTCTCTGGGTAGCAGCTAGTAAATACTTACATGTGAGGTGATGCATCGAAGAAGTGTGTCTTCTGGTAGACAGCGACAGCCGCTGGGGTGTAGATAGGCAGGTTCTTGTAAGGATTAACAGAGATCAGCACTTGTCCGATGTAGGTCTGCAATAAAGGATAAATAATGATGTTACGAGGGTTGATCAAATATAAACGAGACTGACTTTCTAAAAACTTTTCCGTTTGACATTGAACTCTAAAGGGTGGGGTTTCAGGTAGCCTGGGAGGTTTGGGACGGGCGTAGACGGGCAACATTTCCGTTCGGACCCTTCAATATAAAACTATACAATGAGTGAGAGTGAAGTGCACGTTTCTGTGGAGCAGAGAATTATTATTAAGTTTTTGGCTAAGGAGGGGGTCAATCCGACTGAAATCTTTCGTAGATTGACGGCTCAATACGGGGACAGGACCCTGTCAAGAGCTCGCGTTTTTGCTTGGCACAAGGAATTCGCCGAAGGACGGGAAGCAGTAGAAAACCTCAGCCATGATCGTCGCCCGACCACTTCCGTCACGGACGAAAACATTGATGCTGTTCGGAAGCTCCTGGACGAAGACAGACGTATATCGCTGCGATTTATTGCAGATGAACTCCAGTTGAGCTATGGTAGCGTTCAAAAATCGTTACATCAAACCTGGAACTCAGCAAAGTATCTGCAAGGTGGGTTCCACGAATTTTGACCGACGTTCACAAACGGAATCGTTTGGAGATTTGCCAGCGACTATTGACCCAATTTGAACGAGATGGTGAGGCATTATTAAACCGGATTGTCACCTGTGACGAAACATGGGTTCACCATTACACTCTCGAGTCGAAACAGGCAAGTATGGAGTGGCGGAAGAGGGGAGAGAGGGCGCCTCTGAAGGCCAAATCACGATCGTCGGCCGGGAAGGTAATGGCCACTGTATTTTTCGACAATCAAGGCGCCTTTCACGTCGATTTCCTCCATCAACGACGCACAATAAATGCACAATATTATTGCGATGTTTTAGAGGCCGCAAAACAGTCTTTTCGTAGGAAAAGGAAATCTAAACCGGCGAGCAACGTCATTCTTCTTCACGATAATGCCCGACCACATTCGGCGAACGCTACGAGGCTTAAACTCGATCAAATTGGCTGGGAACCAATGGAACATCCCCCATACAGTCCAGACTTATCACCCTGCGACTATCACCTGTTTGGGCCACTCAAAGAGGCGCTTGGAGGCCAGCGTTTCGAAGACGATTTTGCGGTGGAGACCTTCGTGCTCCAATGGCTCAATGAACGCCCGAGAACTTTTTACGAAGATGGAATTAAAAAACTTCCAATCCAGTGGGAAAAATGTGTTACTCGTGCGGGAGACTATGTAGAAAAATAAGTTGTATCAAGAATAATTTGTAAGTAAGCAATAATTTTTTAAAAAAATCAGTCTCGTTTATATTTGATCAACCCTCGTAGAAATACAGAAAAAGAATTAAATAGTGGTTGACATTATTTCCTAATTAATATACGAACGCTCCACGACAGCGCTCTGACGCACTCCTGACACTGTCCGACAATTTAACCGGGAACCGGAATATTTAGGGAAAGTGTTACCGGGCCAACTTAATTGGCCATTATACGCTCTTTCTCAATGAAGCGGTTAAAATTATGATAGGAGCCGCCTCGATGGCCTAGTTGATAGCGTACTGGGCTTTCACCCCGAGGACCCGGGTTCGATTCCCAGCCAGGGCTTGGCATTTTCATACGCTATAAATCATCCCATCGTCTGCATTAGAAAGTGTGCACAATAGTCGGACGTTAAAAAAAATAATTAGGTCTTGCCGTTCAACCAGTATTAAAAGAAATAACCAACAACGTTTGGTCTAATGGCTTGCACTATTAGATAGCAAGCCCGTCATCTAGAAACGGAAGCGAATGACAAAATATCTTACGCATACATCTTTCGAACTTGATACAATGTACCTTCATACCGAATTTCAAAACAATCGGTCAATGCGTTTGGCCAAAACTGCGTAACAAACACACAAACCAAATACCGAAAGGTGTAACAGCTCGCATCGCTAGATCAATTAACATTTTATTATTCTGCTGAAGGGCTTGTTTGTTTCCCTTCTCCAGGACCTTCCATCAAACACGATATCCTCGACTATTCCTCTCGCCTCTCTAATGCCATTATCCCATGACCTAGCTTTATTCTCCCCCCGACTGCAGTCACTGATATATGATTTTTGGCCAACGCTCTTCAGATTTTCATTAGATGATCATACCACCTTTTAAATGTATAAGGGAGTCGGTGGTCGATTTGACTAAAGCACCGGTCAGTCTGCTGCGTCTCTGAACTGCGCATCTTAAGGTTCTTAGTTCTAGCCTCAGTTATTCCCTTTGCTTTTCCTTAACGTTAACGCTGATCCCTCGTCCTCACTGGCGCCAAGTATTGAGGTTAAAAATAAATAAGGCGTTTCTTCACAAAAGCAAGCTCACGAAAACACAAACAGTTCTACGGAATATATAAATGAGGAAGAGCTTGTTCTCTATTGTTACGTTTGTGCAGTTGTTGCTGGGCCTGGGACCGGGTACTGTTGCTTTCCCAGGAAGTCACCGATCCCACACAACACAATGGCTCTGCAGACATTACAAGGCTGACTGAACTTACAGCTACAGTCTGGGGCTGTAAGAGTTCTCTTGAGTCTGTGTACCGCAGTGCAAAGGTTAGTGTGTTTGAATAACTAATTCAGCAAACGTATAATTTGTACACACCTAACAAAGTAACTTTCATTATTGTGTGTGTTTGTGCGTGCGTGTGTGTGTGCGCGCGTGTGTGTGTGTGTGCGTGTGTGTGCATGTGTGCGTATGTGTGTTTATGTGTGTGTGTGCATGTTTGAGTGTATGGGTGTGTGCATATGTGTGTGTGTGTGTGTGTGTGTGTGTGTGTGTATATATATATATATATATATATATATATATATATATATATGTGTGTGTGTGTGTGTGTGTGTGTGTGTGTGTGTGTGTATGTGCAGAGTGTATGTGTCTATATATATATATATATATATATATATATATATATATATATATATATATATATATATGTGTGTGTGTGTGTGTGTGTGTGTGTGTGTGTGTGTGTGTGTGTGTGTGTGTGTGTGTGTGTGTGTGTGTGTGTGTGTATGTGTGTGTGTGTGTGTGTGTGTGTGTGTGTGTGTGTGTGTGTGTGTGTGTGTGTGTGTGTGTGTGTGTGTGTGTGTGTGTGTGTGTGTGTGTGTGTGTGTGTGTGTGTGTGTGTGTGTATATATATATATATATATATATATATATATATATATATATATATATATGTGTGTGTGTGTGTGTGTGTGTATGCGCGTGTGTGTGTGTGCTTCTCAGACTTCAGCGTTGAGAAGCACAACCCTTCTGAAGGAAATCTTGGAAATTACTATCAACCGTAAGAGTTCCTCAAACCATAAGAGGCAGAGAACTGACGGGAAGTCGTAATACAAAAGACTGTAACGGCCAGAAATGTCTGTTAAAGAAGTGGTGGACTTAGGCTGGACCCTATGTAAAGGGCAACTCAGAAGAACTGGGACTTATTACGAGGCAGTGTGATTTGAGGATGAATCAGAACAGGAAAGGAATTTACCGAGGAAAACTGAATGTAGGCTGAGCAGGATAAATGAGTACGTAATCTATGACTGTCTTGCCAGCAGGAGGGGAAGGATGTTTGTTTTCCAGAAACCCAGGAACACCTAGCAGAAATAATGTAGTCTGTAGACTACTCAAAATCATTGAGGTAACCTGTCTACTTAACTATCAACCGTAAGAGTTCCTCAAACCCTAAGAGGTAGAGAACTGACGGGAATCCAAAGACTGAGACAAGACTGCGACGAAAGGACTGACGGGAAGTCGTAATACAAAAGACTGTAGGCCAGAAATGTCTGTTAAAGAAGTGGTGGACTTAGGCTGGACCCTATGTAGATGGCAACTCAGAAGAACTCTGGGAATTATGAGGCAGTGTGATTCGAGGGTGAATCAGAACAGGAAAGTTTTTTTTTGTGTTTAGAGACCGACTATTGTGCACACTTGGGCTAATACAGACGATGGGATGATTTATAGCGTATGAAAATGCCAAGCTCTGGCCGGGAATCGAACCCGGGTACTCAGGGTGAAAGCCCAGTACGCTATCAACTAGGCCACCGAGGCCAGAACAGGAAAGGAATTTACTGAGGAAAACTGAGTGTAGGCTGAGCAGGATAAATGAGTACGTAATCTAGGACTGTCTTGCCAGCAGGAGGGGAAGGGTGTTTGTTTTCCAGAAACCCAGGAACACCTAGCAGAAATAATGTAGTCTGTAGACTGCTCAAAATCATTGAGGGAACCGGTCTACTTAACCTAGCTTCTTAATCTAAGAAGCTAAGTGGCATAACAGATTCTTCAATCATTGTACCACAGGCTACTAAATCCAGTGACCAATCTTACCTAATCCTCTATGATTAAAATGTTTTGACAAGTCAAAATTTGTCAAAACACGAGTCAATTATAACTGCAGCCTTAGTTGGAAGGTTATATAAGGTTATACCACCTGCACAGTTTTATTACCGACGTGATCTAATCAGCAGTCAACACTCTGTGACATTTCCCGGAAGTAAGAGAGGACAATGCTCTGTGCCCAAGTCAAGACAATTACTTAGTTGGCTTGTTATTACTATGTAAACAAAGCTTCGGTTGAAAGACTAAATTGCAACTTAAGACTGGAAGTCTGACTTGAAACTTCAAGTACGCCTCGGTGGCCTAGTTGATAGCGTACTGGGCTTTCACCCCGAGTACCCGGGTTCGATTCCCGGCCAGGGCTTGGCATTTTCATACACTATAAATCATCCCATCGTTTGCATTAGCCCAAGTGTGCACA
>CM040186.1:116512433-116514933 GCA_022606455.1 Callitettix versicolor | reverse complement strand
AATGTGCGTATTCTTTTTAATTAATCAATAATCATTTTCGCTATGAAAACACATTACCGACTTCTGTAAGCTAGTTATTTTGAGATTATTTTTGTCACTTTTATTTCCCCTTTTTCCTAACTGCCCGTTGTTCTCGCGCTTTTATATTTTGGTATTTTTTATGAATATTTACTTTTTAAAACTTTAAATAAACAGCGTACATAAGAAAATTTAAACATTTTAAAATTACTTTCCAACCTATTTGATTTGAAAACAGTTAGACAGTGCCATTGTAATTTCGTCGCACTTCGTGAAAAGCGGTTTGATAAAAAAAAATGCAATTTACAGTAAAAGCAGCAAATCAAATGCACATTACAGTCGCGACACACTTTAGACGTCCAGACAAAACATAACCTCACTTTCGTTTTGTTCCAATTTGCCGGTTTGTTTGGGTATTTGTCTCGCCGTTGTCATTTTACTTTCTTCGCAATTACATTTCGGTATTCGACAGAAAGTGCCGTGAATACGGGAAAGCTGGTGCGCTCTGCCTCTTAGATTTTGTAAGACAGATGAGTCATTTTTAGATTCGAAAGTGAATGATATAAACATAGCTTGTAAGCATTCCAATCTTCTTTCACTTATTATGCTAAGCATTTCGATCGGTTTTGTAGCGAAATAAAGACCTGCATTATTGAAACTAAAAAACTAAACATATGTGGTACTTAAAAAAAAATAAAACCGACTTAAAACCGATAAACGATTTATAAACAAAATTCCACAAGCTGTCTAAAGCGTTCCGTGAGAGTGCAGCACAATGCAGGCATAGGAGACAAATAATTTTTTTGCGTGTATCAAAACAGCTGATTGCTAAAGAAAAATGTTGAAAGTAGTATTTAAATTATCACTTAAATAATTATTGACTGAGGCTTATAGAGTAATCAAAGATCGTTTTCAAGTACCTGACTGAATATTTGAAGAACTAGAAATTAAGCTTAGATGCATAGGTTTGTTTTCAGTTCCTAGTATTTTAACATAGGCCTAGCCATTTAAGGTTATGTAGCGAAATAAGGACCTGCGTTATTGAAACTAAACATATGCGGTACTTACAAAAAAACCGACTTAAAACCGATAAAAGATTTATAAACAAAATTCCACAAGCTGTCTAAAGCGTTCCGTGAGAGTGCAGCACAATGCAGGCATAGGTGACAAATAATTTTTTTGCGTGTATCAAAACAGCTGATTGCTAAAGAAAAATGTTGAAAGTAGTATTTAAATTATCACTTAAATAATTATTGACTGAGGCTTATAGAGTAATCAACGATCGTTTTTAAGTACCTGACTGAATATTTGAAGAACTAGAAATTAAGCTTAGATGCATAGGTTTGTTTTCAGTTCCTAGTATTTTAACATAGGCCTAGCCATTTAAGGTTATGTAGCTAAATAAGGACCTGCGTTATTGAAACTAAACATATGCGGTACTTACAAAAAAACCGACTTAAAACCGATAAACGATTTATAAACAAAATTCCACAAGCTGTCTAAAGCGTTCCGTGAGAGTGCAGCACAATGCAGGCATAGGTGACAAATAATTTTTTTGCGTGTATCAAAACAGCTGATTGCTAAAAAAAAATGTTGAAAGTAGTATTTAAATTATCACTTAAATAATTATTGACTGAGGCTTATAGAGTAATCAACGATCGTTTTTAAATACCTCACTGAATATTTGAAGAACTAGAAATTAAGCTTAGATGCATAGGTTTGTTCTCATTTCCTAGTATTTTAACATAGGCCTAGCCATTTAAGGTTATGTAGCGAAATAAGGACCTGCGTTATTGAAACTAAACATATGCGGTACTTACAAAAAAACCGACTTAAAACCGATAAACGATTTATGAACAAAATTCCACAAGCTGTCTAAAGTTCCGTGAGAGTGCAGCACAATGCAGGCATAGGAGACAAATAATTTTTTTGAGTGTATCAAAACAGCTGATTGCTAAAGAAAAATGTTGAAAGTAGTATTTAAATTATCACTTAAATAATTATTGACTGAGGCTTATAGTGTAATCAAAGATCGTTTTCAAGTACCTGACTGAATATTTGAAGAACTAGAAATTAAGCTTAGATGCATCGGTTTGTTCTCATTTCCTAGTATTTTAACATAGGCCTAGCCATTTAAGGTTATGTAGCGAAATAAGGACCTGCGTTATTGAAACTAAACATATGCGGTACTTACAAAAAAACCGACTTAAAACCGATAAACGATTTATAAACAAAATTCCACAAGCTGTCTAAAGTGTTCCGTGAGAGTGCAGCACAATGCAGGCATAGGCGACAAATAATTTTTTGCGTGTATCAAAACAGCTGATTGCTAAAGAAAAATTTTGAAAGTTGTATTTAAATTATCATTTAAATAATTTTGACTGAGGCTTATAGAGTAATCAACGATCGTTTTTAAGTACCTGACTGAATATTTGAAGAACTAGAAATTAAGCTTAGATGCATCGGTTTGTTCTCAGTTCCT
>CM040186.1:116482433-116509933 GCA_022606455.1 Callitettix versicolor | reverse complement strand
TTAGAGAGAAAAATTAATAGAAATTCGCTGCGTTACGTGAGCGATACAGCTGCGTGCGGTGATTATTTAGAAAGATTTTGTGTTTGATCGAGGAATCGATAGATTACAGAGGTTATTTTCCACAGCTGGCTTGATTAAAAGATAATGTTTGTTTGACTTTTGACAGTTACTTACGTAGATCAAGTCTTCTTGGAAACGTTTCTTCAAGTTATCCACGAAGGCTTTTTCGCTCTTGTAATCCTCTAACAGGACTGAGTCGGGAACGCCGACGCGTTCCCTCTCATGTAAATTCCTTTCCATTCCTGAAACAAGAACATTTTAGATGATGATGGAGTTTTTTTAAAATAATTTTCATAGATATTTCCGGTTTCCGGTTTTTTGAATCGAAAAATTAGTTCTATCCGTTTCGCTCAAACACGTCCATTTAAAGAATGTTTCATGCATGTTTGATCACTGAATTAATTTATGAAAATATATTTTTTCTTGGCAAAAAACTTTGAAAAATTTAGCTTGGACAAGCCTTTAACCAACAAAATCCGCTCAAAAGCTTAAAAATGGCCGCCGTTCCAAACCTAACCTAACCTAAAGTATATCTTATACGATGGGACTCAGATTGTCCTATCATAATCAACGTTAAAAACTGCATAAATTAATATTGTATTATTTTCAAATTCAAAATTGACATGCTAATGTATGTACAATGGTAAAACGAGATTTGTTTGAAAGTATAATGGTATGTTTACTTGGGATACATATAATAGATACAAGTATAATCATAAAAGTCCTTATACGAGGTGTGTTCAGAAAGTAACGAAAATTTTAAAATTTCGCAGGCTTGGAGAGTCCGATTGTCAAACATTTTTTTAATTATGTTGGTATGCATGCCCTTGAAGTATGATAAAACTTTCCGCTGTTTTCATTGTTGACTTTGTCTGTGAGAGCCACTAAGGTTAGACGTGTTTTTATGAGCTTGGCGATTTTCGTTTGTTAAAAGAAATGGTTCAAAGAATTTGTATCAAATTTTGCATAAAAAATGAAATAAAGTGTAACAAAGTGTGTGAAATGTTAACAAAAGCCTATGGTGAGTCTGCTATGAGTAAAGCAAGAGTTTACGAGTGGTATAAGCGTTTCCAAGAAGGCCGTGAAGACGCCGAAGATGACGAACGCCCTGGACGCCCCAGCACATCGACAACCGATGAAAACGTGGAAAAAGTGAAAGAAATGGTTATGAACAATCGCCGAATCACAATTAGAGAGGTCGCTGATGATGTTGGCATATCGATTGGATCATGTCGTGACATTGTTTCCAATGTTTTGTGTATGTACGCGTGGCAGCAAAATTCGTTCCAAAATTGTTGAATTTTGAACAAAAACAGCGGCGAATGGAAGTTGTTCAGAGTCACTAAATGAAGTCAAGGACGATGCAGAATCACTGAAACGTATTATAACAGGTGACGAAACATGGGTTTACGGATATGACGTCGAAACGAATGCTCAATCATCCCAGTGGAGGCATTCTGGCTCGTCAAGACCGAAAAAGGCTCGACAAGTGCGGTCGAACGTGAAGGTTATGCTCACTGTGTTCTTCGATATTAATGGAATCGAATCATGAATTCCTGCCACCCGGTGAAACGGTCAATAAGGAGTACTACCTACAAGTTCAACGCCGTTTGCGTGAAGCAATCCGAAAAAAACGCCCGGATCTGTGGAAAAACAATTCATGGCTTTTGCACCACGATAATGCACCAGCTCACACTTCATCGCTTGTTCGTGAATTTTTTCCAAAAACAGTACTGTAACGATGCCCCAGCCTCCATATTCGCCATGTGACTTTTTCGTATTTCCAAAAATAAAGAGAACCTTAAAGGGCCGTCGTTTTACAGCCGTAGATGACATTAAAAGCGCACCGCTGAAAGAACTAAAGGCTATCTCAAAGATCGAGTTTGAAAAGTGTTTCGAGGATTGGAAGAAGCGCTGGCACAAGTGCATAATCTCCAATGTAGACAATTTTGAAGGCGACAACATCAATGTAGAAGAATAAATAAATATTTTGTTCAAAAAATTAAAATCCTCGTTACTTTTTGAACACACCTCGTATATGCAATTTTTCACTCATACAAAATGTGTGAATGGATCTCATACAATTTGTGTGAGCACTTGCATAACGTGAACTGTCGTGATGCACCGTAATAATATTTGTATTATCATATCTTATAATCTAAAATAACTTCTACTGGAGAAAGTACACATTGTTTATTGGGCTGGACGGCACTATGATGGCCAAGTTAGATTGTGTTAAGAACTTGGGCTCATTGATAGCATTTAATATTATTGGCATTGACTTAAGATAACACTGAAACCTGGCGTCAGCGATAAGTGTAATTGGTCGTTTTGCAAGTAAATACTTATTATTCAATGCCAATACAGATGTTCAGTCGAATACCCGTGCTTCGCTACGATATACAACTATCATTACAAAAATAAAAACAACTTATAAATCCCAATAAGTACGGCCATTTTATTGACCGATTTGCTGGTTATTAGGCCCTATTATTTTTTTAATGATATGCTAGTTAATGGGAAAAAGAAAAGAATAACATAATTAACAGCAAAAATGTGAACAGTGTTATAGCACCTCTTATTCTGTTAAAATAGACGTTATAGTTATGTTTAATACTTGTATGACCTGTTAATAAAGCAGTATAATTCATTATATTTAGCTTATTTAATATAAAAGAGCTTACTTTGTTCTACTTTCGTATTTAAAACTATAACCTATAAAATTAATGACCGAATTCTAACATTGTACCTTATTGAAATATTTACAAATGAAACCTACTATAACCGGATTTTACATTACACCTAAATTATGCTACAGTATTTACTGTTTACTAAAAACAGAACTTTTTATTTAATAACATTTACATATTAGAACTGGCCTAGATTGTCTTACCGATTCTGCTTTCAAAACTTATTTGTGCAATGATTATTTAAGACGAATACAGTAATAATTTAAATATATATGTCAACAGGGTTTCTTTGCAATCAGCTGTTTTGGTACACACGCAATTAATTATTTCTGTCACATATGTCTGCATTGTGCTGCACTCTCGCGGGGAAATTTTATACTGCTGGAATTTCATTTACGAACATTTTGTTGTTTTCTTTTTATATTCTTCTTCTTTTCTGCTAAGATTATTGTCACTATGTTCAGTATAATGATCTGCCTTCCCTAGCTTTGTCAATTCTACTTTCGTTGACGCGTTTCGGAGAACTTACATCTTCAAAAACTATATCTATACTCAATTTTTGTTTATTTTATTGTAAAGGGGGGAAAATGTGAGGCGTGAGAATTCCCTGAAGTTGTGAGTACCCTGTACCACTATAAGTACCCCATATACCTATAATAATTAGAAAATAATATTTACCTCAGCGCAAATAAGGGGATGTGTAATAGCTTAGAGATTTATTAACTTAGAGAATCGTTTTACTTCAACAGTACCGTGTTATAAGTTAGAGATCGATCTGTGTAATAAGATAGAGGTTCCGTACTGTGTATTAACTTAGAGACTACAGTTCCGTCAAGTGTGTTGCACCGTGTGTATATGTTGCCGACGCCGCTGTATCTTTTATCTAACAAGTATACCAGCCTAATCATCACTATTTTCTTTTAGTTTACAGTTGAATATATTGTCAACACTATGGTCAAAAACATATCTAAATGTTTATTTTTGACAATTATCTGTATAGAAAAATAGAAATATTGGTGTTTTATCGAAAAAAAACAACGTACGTTTATATGAATTCATTAATTCATAGTTAATTCTTTAATTTATGGCTGTTTTCTTAATTCAATTCGGATATGGTTTGAATAAAGCAGCCTTCAAACAATATTTTTATATTATTACTATTACTATTACTACTACATATGTAAATTAGTATATATTTACAGCATTGCACATAAGCCTTTAAGAACAAAACCTATCCAAATGAACTTTATATTTTAATAATATATCTTTCTTTAACAAAGCGAATTCTACTTGTTAAATAAATAATACTGAAGCGCCTGCAAGCAGCGACGTCGGCAACATATACACACGGTGCAACACACTTGACGGAACTGTAGTCTCTAAGTTAATACACAGTACGGAACCTCTATCTTATTACACAGGTCGATTTCTAACTTATAACACGGTACTGTCGAAGGGGAAATGAATCTCTAAGTTAATATATCTCTAAGCTATTACACCTTCCCCGCAATAATAATTAGAAAATATTGTGTTGACGTGTTTTTGTGTGTATGTGTTTTCTATTTATACTTTAATGGTCTTTAAATGGTTTTAATGGAAGTTGTTCTATGTCAGCTAGTTAGACCACTTTCTACGTGCGGCATTAGGAGTTTATATAAGGAGCTGTCAGGTGAAAGTTTACTTCAGTTCGGCTTCAGATTTGGAGCGAGAACAACCTCGAAGATGCCACATACGATTTTGGCGAAACAATGTTTTTTTGCTGATTATAATACGTTATACGCATTAGCCGACGGGGGTTGGGCCGCGTAGCGGGCATGGAACACAGCCTTCTAGTTCTAAATAAAAGGAATTAATTCGCAGTTTTTTTAGTAGATCGATGCGGAAAAATAAATTAAACTGAACAATAAATCAATGCTGGTTTTTCTTTCAGTTTCCTGCACGGTTGTAGATTCGAAAAGTTTTATTTATTATAAAAGGCACGTACTATAATGGTCAACTGCGTCTTTACAGTGTGGCAAAACGTATGCTGACAGACGTTGCAAAATTTCAAAGAATGCGCACTGATCTTATCTTTTATCTTGTCGATTAAACTTCGCGAAGATAAGGTATGTATGTAATAATACAGAGGAATATTTAGCCCGCCTGTTCTATTTATAGCCATGGAATTAATTAACCAACGTACATTTGTAAATATCAACAATAACAGACGCATTAAATAATGTTTTCAAAAGTTTGCAGAACTGAAGAAGTTAACGCTTTTAAAACTTGACCGATCGGTCAGTTGTGACATTGTTAGCGAATATCCACTGGGTTATTGAAACGGCCATTATGGTATAACCTAGACCCAGTTTTGATGCCCGCTTATTGATCACGTTTTAAGATTGTTCTACACATTTAGTGTACACTCGCGTTTGCAATTTTAAACCAGTTTGATTCAAACTTGACACTAAAATATCTATTTCTTAATAGCTTGGACTAGTTCTGTACGGGGTAAAATTCGTTTTACAGTTTCAAAATGGCGGCCATTCATCTGTTCATCGTCTAATCAGCGTTTAAACCTGCGTAAATCAGTATTTCCGATTGAAAATCAAAATTTTTGACGGCGGTCAGGGTTAATTTTCGTATTTTCAATGAAATTTGAAGGTTTAATATGTACAGGTTTTAATGCCGATTATGATGGTGAAAACAAAGTTAAAAAAAGGTAAGATAAAGGAAAACACTCTCGGAATTCGCTTCTATCACGTCAGCGAAACAACTGCGTGCCTTTTGTTCAGTACATATTTTTGCCTCTTCTAACTTCAAACACTTTTATATCTATTGACGCGTTTCGGAACGGAATATGTCCATTTTCAAAATAAGTTAGTTCAGTAAAAATTTTGAAAATGGTAATATTCCGAAACGTACAAAATATTTGAAGTTGTGAAAGGCAGAGATATGTAAAATTCGTTTTACAGTTTCAAAATGGCGACCATTTTAAATCTTTTAAAATGCATAGCGTTTTCGTCTTAAATGTTTGTGAAAATCCGATTTCATCGTTTAATCAGCGTTAAACCTGCGTAAATCAGTATTTTCGATTGAAAATCAAAATTTTTGATTTTCAGGGTTTATTTTTGTATTTTCAATGAAATTTGAAAGTTTAAAATGTAATATATACAGGTTTTAATGCCGATTATGATGGTGAAAACAAAAAGATAAGATAAAAGAAAATACTCTCGGAATTCGCTTCTATCACGTCAGCGAAACAACTGCGTGCCTTTTTGTTTAGTACATATTTTTGCCTCTTCTAACTTCAAACACTTTTATACGTATTGACGCGTTTCGGAACGGAATATTTCCATTTTCAAAATAAGTTAGTTCAGTAAAAGTTTTGATTTACACGCGAAACAACTGCGTGCCTTTTTGTTTAGTACATATTTTTGCCTCTTCTAACTTCAAACACTTTTTATATGTATTGACGCGTTTCGGAACGGAATATTTCCATTTTCAAAATAAGTTAGTTCAGTAAAAGTTTTGAAAATGGTAATATTCCGAAACGTATAAAATATTTGAAGCTTTGAAAGACATAGATATGTACTCTACAAAAATACAACATTCCTAGCGGAAAAATTAAGAATTTCAAGTACACATAATATTAACTGTTTCGGTCACACATTGGCAGATGCACTCTTGTGGAAAAATAAGCGTCCTTGATGAATTATCAAGACAAGTCATGTTGTAACGGCTGTTTCCCGTGCAAGTATAAGTACCTACGTTACACCGTAACGGAATAGTTACTCTAAACACTCACCATCAGCCCTGCGTGCGCCCGGGTCGTCCATGGCGGTACTGAGTGTCCATTCGGGTTCGGAATTATATACAACTCGAAACATGACTGCATACACAATGGCGGCGTTTGATAATAAGGTATTATCTGTAGGCTTACAACTTGCGTACAGGTAAGCCAGATAGCAGCACTGGTGTTTCTTTACGTTAATCTCTTTAATATTAATCCGACAATGCAAGTGAATTAACCCAAACATACGTGTCACGGCTGCTTAAATACTGCAATGGCAGTATGAGGTTGTCTTGTTGGCCAGATGATGCAAACTTCCAACATTACGGTATTAAAGAAATTTCCAAAGTGTGTGTGGGGGGGGTGCTTTAGCACGATCACGTTCGCAATTTTGGTCCGATTTAATTCATACTTGGCATGAAAATCGATTTTGATAATATCGTGTACAAGTTCTTCAAACAGCGATTTTCGTTAAACAGTTTCAAAATGGCGGTCATTTCAATTTTTTAAAAATCCATAGACAAAAAAATCTATGAATGTCTAAATTTACGTAATGGCTGTCAACTTTTGGCTCACACATCACGCACACACACGCGCGCGCGCATACACACACACGCGCGCACGCACGCACGCACGCACGCACACACACACACACACACACACACACACACACACACACACACACACACACACACACACACACACACACACACACACACACACACACACACACACACACACACACACACACACACACACACATACACATACATACATACATACATACATACATACATACATACATACACACACGCCCTATATATATATATATATATATATATATATATATATATATATATATATATATATATAGTGATCTAGGTATCAGGATCGGTGATCATTTAAAGGTCCCGGTTCTGGTTCTTATCATGATGGCAGCGCTCAATAGCTCATTTTTCTAATATAAATATCGCTCTATATCATTTCCACCTTTTTTCTTTCTTTTTTAGCATTCGTTTTTCCCTCAGGTTTAGGCTCGCGTATTTCAAAACTGTCAAAATCATAATTTTTTACCGTTTATCGTTTATACGCTGGAGGTATGTTACCGATATACGCACAATCACGCGAAACATATATTTCTTTGTTATATAATTGTTTCAACAATCCCTAAGTTTAATATCGACTGTATCAAGTTGTCACATTTTAAAGGTCCACTGCCTTACTAATCAAATGTCAATGATTCACAAATATTTCTTTGTCAGTGTTTATAATACGGTATAATGTTTCTTTATCTTGGTTTTAAAAATAATTACTTAATGGAGTATTTCCTAGAAATTACCAGCGTTACCTTTGTAGTTGCTTTATCGGTTCATAGATAGCGTCACAAGTCTAGTTTATCAACATTTCTCCTTCACTTACGGAGAAATGACTGAAACACGGCTCTATTCTGTTTATAAACAGAAAGTAAACGCAGAATATTATTGAATTTTTTATAAAAAATTAAAAACATTATTTCTTAGTAATTGTCAACAACACCAAAATTAAGCCTTTTAGAATTCTATATTTAAATAAAATCATTTAATAACTGTAACTATATCCTGTATGTTTTAAAATCTAAATAATCACTTTAAAACTTGAAATTCCACTGAAAGTATAGAAATTATTTAATTTTTTTAACATTCATACTTTACACCAGGTAGACTGCTGGATATCGGCGTGGGGGGAATTTACGGCAGTAACTTCAGTCTCGAACTTACCACCTTGAGGTGTGAAAGTTTGGAAATGCAACTGACTTGGTTCACTTTCATATTGACCTCACTAAGTTTGATCTCAGGCGCTTAAAAAAACTGATATTTATTAGTTTTTCAATTTACCGTTTACACGCTAGAGGTACGTTACCCACAATTCAGATACTAGCGCCAAAACACACGTGTTTCTTTGTATATTTACATATTCTTAAAAAAACAAACACAGAACTGAGTGATTTTACGTCGTTTGAATACGTAGCTATACGGAAGCCAGGCAAGCAGGACCCGCTATTGTTAAGGACACGGAGGTTAGTCAGGAACAAGGACCTCTGTTTGTCGCCATGCAGGATATTCTTGCAATTGTGTGTTTAGGGCATGTAACGAGGCATATAAGCAGTGTGTCATCCTGGGTCACTGCCTTGTTGAAAACAAAAACGTTTTTGTGTTTTAAATCTTATCAGAGACTACAATAAATATGATAATTCTAATATGGCTACCAGAAGAATGACTGACGAAGAAACTCCTAAATTACCAACTCAAGACGAAAGTAAAGAATGAGTGGCTTAAGGAAGTGGAACAGGGCCTAAAAGAATTAGGGATAACGGAGGAACGTCCGAAAGAAGGAAGGGAAAAACCAATCCTTAGGAATAAAAATACTAGATTAAAATTTAAAGAAGGAACAAAAAGAGTTGCCTTTTACTCGGAGGAAGTTAGACTACAGAGATCTATAAGAGTGAAAAAGTATTGGGAGAATCTCAAAAACCTAAAAGAACCAAAGTTGGAAGCCCAAAAGAACCAAAATTGACTAAATGTGCTCCATTGAAGGCTAAAAAAATGACAATTATCAAGACCTATGTTCAGTCAGATTTTTAATGAGTACTTTGAAAATTATTGCAACGAAATTTCAATTAAATTCCAGCAGCACTCGCCTCTGTGTTGTACTGTCGGGTGACTCACGCTATAGACCTACAGAGCGTGACAACCGTTCATTTTAAATTTTATTTACAGTCCAGAGGTCTATAGTGCATACCACGTGACTGTATTCCTGGTGCGCTGCGTTTCAGATTAATACACGAATTTCGTTTTATTTACCTTTACTCGTCAAAAATCTGATTGATTTGTTTTGATAACACTGTTGTAAAAATTACGGACGTCCGTTAAAGAATTGTTACGATAAAGTTACCGGTAACAAAACGAGCGCTTAAAAAAATCACCATAATTTCAGTTTTTGTCAAAAGTTGTTCGAATTCGGCAGAAACATTAACAAATGTCTGTGTCATAACATACTTGAACAGCATTGTTGTGCGGTAAAAATTGACAAAGTTATGCACCTTCAAAGTAGCTAGTTGTAGAAAAACTGGGGTATGTGTGATAGCATAGAGATTTATTAACTTTGGGATTTGTTTTTCCTTCGAACCGTGTTATAAGTTTTAGAGATCGACCTGTGTAATAAGATAGAGGTTCCGTACTGTGTATTAACTTAGAGACTACAGTTCCGTCAAGTGTGTTGCACCGTGTGTATATGTTGCCGACACCACTGCTTGCAGGCGCTTCAGTATCTTTTATCTAACAAGTAGAATTCTCTTAGTTAGGTTATTTTGAACGTAATTTGATCGTGCTGGTATGTGCAGCACTAGTTTTAATGCTGATTACGATGGCAGAATCAGAATGTCAAAAAGGGTGAAATAAAGAAAAATTGTTTTGGAAATTCACTCTATCATGTCAGCGAGACAGCTGCGTGCTGCGAATTTTTCTCATGTTATTTAAACATTGCTAAGTGTCTGTGTTAGAAAATAAAACAAACAGTTCAGAAATGCAGCACAAAATTTCTTGCTTTTAATTATATTTTTCAACAAATCCGGTTTGGATCTTTAAAAAACTGCAGAATTTCTTAATTTCATATATTTTCTAGTATTTTCCTATAATAAAATACTTCAGAAATTATGTTTTAAAATTTTATTATTACTTTATTTTGCCATTCTGGAAGATAGTATAAGACATTTTTTTTTGGTAAAAAGGACTTAACAAGAAAATCCTTAAAATAATAATAATTTGTATAGATTAGACATTAATAAAACCAAATTCATGGTAATTAGTAAAGAAACAGTTGGACGTATTGGTCAACAACATATCTAAATGTTTTAATGTTTATTTTTGACAATTATCTGTACAGAAAAATAGAAATATTGGTGTTTTATCGAAAAAAAACAACGTAAGTTTATATGAATTCATTAATTCATTAATTTAGGGCTGTTTTCTTAATTCAATCCGGATAGAGTTTCAATAAAGCAGCCTTCAAACAATGTTTTTATATTACTATCACTATTACTACTACATATGTAAATTAGTATACATTTACAGCATTGGACATAAGCCTTTCAGAATAAAACCTATCCAAATCAACTTTATATTTTAATAATACATCTTTCTTTAACTAAGCGAATTCTACTTGTTAGATAAAAGATACTGAAGCGCCTGCAAGCAGCGGCGTCGGCAACATATACACACGGTGCAACACACTTGACGGAACTGTAGTCTCTAAGTTAATACACAGTACGGAACCTCTATCTTATTACACAGATCGATCTCTAACTTATAACACGGTACTGTCGAAAGAAAAACGATTGTCTAAGTTAATAAATCTCTAAGCTGTTACACCTTTTCGAAAACTGCGTGAAAATCGTATTTTCGACTTTTTGAAATATAAAATCGACGTTTGAAAATACATTAACGGAACTAACATAGATTTACAGACACGCTTTGATTTGGTGTGTCTGAAATTTCCGTATAATGACCGATTGGAATGTTATAACGTCCTGAACTCGGGTGTTTTCTTTCACAGGCCAAATTGTAACGAAGACGGGGACCGTTGAGGCCGCACGTGTCATTTGTCACGTTTGTCATCATTTGTGTACATGTAAACATTATACGGCTTTTCGAGAGTGTGAATCAACTGTCATGCCGAGCTTAGAACATAAATATAACATTAGAGCCTATGTTAAAGTACTAATGAACGGCGAGACAGATGCGTGCAGCGGTTATACATTATACCAACACTCGGTTATCGAAGAGCCAGTTAGGGCTGTGGCTTTTCCTTTCGTGTTGACTTGATAACGTGCCCGAAGTGAAATTAATCAACACAAGCAAAAAGTTGATTAAGTCAACCGCGCCTTACAATGTCAGGCGCCTGTATTTGGTTTCATTGTTATGATTAAATAATATGCTTTTTTATCTGCCTGTTGTCTGGAGAAAGTGAAAAATGTATTAACTTTCTAACGGGGCGTTTACACTGCGATACATGTATGAGGATTTATATATAGATTTATAGATTTGTATATGTTTATATAGATTTATATATTGTGTGTTTGACGTCCGACTATTATGCACACTTGGTCTAATGCAGACGATGGGATGATTTATAGCGTATGAAAATGCCAAGCCCTGGCCGAGAATCGAACCCGGGTCCTCGGGGTGAAATCCCAGTGAGGATATGAGACACAAGTTAAATTGGAAAATCATGATACATCACCTCATGCAAATGCCCATACAAATTTATGAGCTCCGCATACACTTTGTACGAGAGAAAAATTTGCATATACTTTGCAACTTGTATGAGTTTATTTTCATGTGTTAGCCGCCTCAGTAGCCTAGTGGATAGGCTTTCACCCCGAGGACCCGGGTTCGATTCCCGGCGAGGGCTTGGCATTTTCATACGCTATAAATCATCCCATCGTCTGCATTAGCCTAAGTGTGCACAATAGTCGGACGTTAAACAAAAAAAAAAAAAAAAATCATGTGTTTTATGTTAGGTTATGTTAGGTTATGGCAGTTTTTGCTGTCTATTACATTTAATTAGCTGCCTACCCAGCTCGGTTTTGCTTTTTCGGCAAATTCAGTTGTATTTAAATAGCCTAGCCTATTAAAATTTTTTTTTTGAAAAATGACTAGCTTCGATTTTGAATATTTAATTGTAATGATGAGAGAGATGCAGTCAACAGCCAAAATAGATGATAGAAGTGGCAGTGAAGAAGGCGTGGTGTGCGATCACGTGGTTCCGAGAAGGGGAAGGGGTAGCGGGTCTTTACCGCTTCCTAACAGAAAAGAAAATTCGTTGTTGCAGACACACCAAATCTGTCCACAACACGATATGTTTAAAACAATTCCGTCGTCAAACGGAAATGTCAGGACGGATTAAAGGAGGAGAGGTTCGAAGAGGCGGCCGTCCTTCCAGAGACAAAAGAAATAAAATAACAAATGATTAAAGATCCTATTTTAATCTTTAAAACAGAAATATTGTAGCTTCGAGGAAAAGAATCAAGGAGGCATCTGAGGTCCGAAACCCGTCACATTATTCCGATGTCAAATTGTATGCGCATGACATTTTGTCCGCATGTACATGTGTACGTTTGTGCACTTTGTAACGCTTAGGCCTATAGTGAGGGTGAGAACGGGGTTAGACATTTATATATTTAATGTTGGTTCTTTCTCCTCTTCATGCGTTAACTGTAACTTTAAAACTGATCAAAACGTGGTTGATTGAGGAAATGTGACACTTAACTGGATTTGCTCAGGCTAATGGGGACGAGGGATCAGATTTAACGGTAAGGGTGCAACTGGAGTAACTGCTTCTATATATAAAATATTATGGATAGGAATATTAAGAAGAGAGGAAAGAAGAAAGAAGAAGAAAGAAGAAAGAAGAAGAAGATGAAGAAGAGGAAAAAGAAGAAGAAGAAGAAGAAGAGGAAGAAGAAGAAGAGGAAGAATAAGAGGAAGAAGAGGTAGACGAAGAGGAAGAAGAAGAGGAAGAAGAGGAAGAGTTAGAAGCGGAAGAGTAAGAGGAAGAAGAGGAAGAGGAGGAAGAGGAAGAAGAGGAAGAGGAAAAGAGGAAGAGGAAGAAGAGGCAGAGGAAGAAGAGGAAGAGGAGGAAGAGGAAGAAGAGGAAGAGGAGGAAGAGGAAGAAGAGGAAGAGGAGGAAGAGGAAGAAGAGGAAGAGGAAAAGAGGAAGAGGAAGAATAGGAATAGGAGGAAGAGGAAGAGGTAGAAGAAGAGGAAGAAGAAGAGGAAGAAGAAGAGGAAGAGGAGGAAGAGGAAGAAGAGGAAGAGGAAAAGAGGAAGAGGAGGAAAAGGAGGAAGAGGAAGATTAAGAAGAAGAGGAAGAAGAAGAAGAGGAAGAAGAAGAGGAAAAAGAAGATAAAGAAGAAGAAGAAGAAGGAGAAGAAGGAGAAGAAGTAGAAGAAGAAAAAGAAAAATAAGAAGAAGAAGCATGGTTTCTTAGTAGAATTTTTGTTTAAAACTAGTGGAATTGTAAATAATAATATGAATTGTAAAATAGAATTCTAAAAAAAATAATAAGTGATTTTTTTTTGTCTAAAGTAAAGAAATTTTTATGTTTATTTTATACGCGTATCTGTTCTAAACCTCAAAACAGCTTAACAAAGCTAGCTTTTTAATGTGTTATTTCAAAAATTTTCATCTCCCCAGGGATGCAATCTTATAAGTTGAATCATCCCCACCATAAGTTGAATCGCATTAATCCACCATTAATCGCATTAACCCGTCAGTGTTAGTGTGTTCACAGAAACGGATGTAAGAGCGGCTTTACAATTATCTGAATAAGCCAACACGAGCGCAGTCAGCTGACTGGAACGTACGTTGCTCTAATCTGCTTAGCGTCACTTGGAAGTCTTCTGTCACTCAGTGAAATGTTTACAAAAACATAATTGAATCAGGCATCGTTATCGCACTGTAAATAGCAGTGCTGCCGACCTACTCGAGTTTACTGGAGAAATTACTGGTATCGTGAAAAATCCATTTTAATATTTCTTATCATCATTTCCTTAGCTACTTTTGGGTGTTTCCATTGTTGTTGTTGCTATTTTAAGGCGAAAAGCACATAGAGGCTATTATCGCCTCCCTAAATGTAAGCCCTAATGGTGGCCTAGTTGATAGCGTAATAGGCTTTCACCCCGAGGACCCGGGTTCGATTCCCGGCCAGGGCATGGCATTTTCATACGCTATAAATCATCCCATTGTCTGCATTAGCCCAAGTGTGCACAATAGTCGGACGTTAAACACCACACAAAAAATATTATATTATATTATAAGCCGCCTCGGTGGTCTAGTGGATAGCGTACTAGGCTTTCACCTCGAGGACCCGGGTTCGATTCCCGGCCAGGGCATGGCATTTTCATACGCTATAAATCATCCCATCGTCTGCATTAGCCCAAGTGCGCACAATAGTCGGACGTTAAACACACAAAAAAACCTAAATGTAAGTGTGAGTGTAAAGTGTTAAAGTCGTAAGTGTAGTGTTGTAAGTGTAAGTGTGTTAGTATCGGGTACCGCGAGGGACGTTTAAATCCTCTCAATAGGTGCAGCTAGTCTGCACGCCCTCTGCGGGGTGGGCGTTTCCATTAGTAAGAATATAAGATAGAATGAGCGTGATCTCACCGCACAATATAAAGGTTGGCCAAATGGAGCGAACCTCTGTAATGAAGGTCAAGAGGGAAACAATTGAAAGGGAATTAGCAGAGCATCAGCAAGCACCTCAATAAGGAATTGGGAAGTCACCATTAGAAGTGGAAAACCCATCTTGAATCCTTTAGAAAGATTTTGTAAAGAGACTTGGGCTAGAGAAGGCGCCGTAGCAGAGAATCTCAAGTAAGATGGCACAATAGATCTACAAAGGCCGCAGTGCAATAATAAGATATATTATATATGCATAATATAATATAATACAATATAATATAATATAATATAATATAGGCTAATATTATATTATATTATATAATATAATATAATATAATATTTTTTTTTTGGTGTTTAACGTCCGACTATTGTGCACACTTGGGCTAATGCAGACGATGGGATGACTTATAGCGTATGAAAATGCCAAGCCCTCGTCGGGAATCGAACCCGGGTCCTCGGGGTGAAATCCTAGTACGCTATCAACTAGGCCACCGAGGCGGCTTATAATATAATATAATATATATAATATAATAATAATAATAGTAATAATAATAATAATAATAATAATAATAATAATAATAATAATAATAATAATAATAATAGAATAATATGTGATAATAATATAATGTAATATAATATAATATAATATCCTATATATAATAATAAGATATATATGCATGCAATCATTGAAAAGAAAATTTACACGCAAATAAATAATGAAGTAATTCTCTTATCACCTACTTTAATAACAGATGGTTATATCTTAACAATAACAAATAACAAATTTAGATGTTATGTAATAAATAACATCAACAGAAATAACATAAAATAAATAATAAACAATTTTGTCGCGTCACTTTTAAAACTAAACGAAAATTTTTCAAATTTCATTGAATTTAAAATACAGGCACAATTTGCCAATATTTGAGGACTATGTTTAATATGAACTTATCTCTAACAATATATTCGTGAATTTCGGACAAAATATTCGATCTAAAAGTTTACGAATTTAATTTAACACTTCTTTCTTCGCCGACAATAATACATTGTTAACTTCATAACCAATTAATGGTACCAATTTGTACGCAACAATGTGTAGGTCGATACCAAAGTTGGCAACCCTGCACCAACATAACAGCGAGAATAATGAACTATTCAGATCTTGTGTTATATGGTGTAACAAAGGCGATGGCCTTGGAGTAGACCTGAGCACAACACGAGCTGTCCTCAAGTCGACGGTAAAACTGTAAAGGAAGGAACTGGCTCTAAACCGCAACGAATGGCACCAAGACTACTGTTTAAATGAAAATATCCCTTTTCGGACCACGTGGTATGAGTTGATTTTCACAAAACATTGCTGCTAGGCGAAGCAGATAGGGTACTGTAATGTACCTTAAACTTATAAAATGACAAATAACTAATTTGCACTAACAGAAAATAACTTGTTATTCAACACTGTTTAAAGAACCAGTTCTCAAGTCTAGGTTTAACCAAGATGTTTTCACATTGTATTGGTTTATTGCAATTGTTTAGTTATTTTATCACGCTGTACAGTTGGCGGCGTTAATCTGCGCGCGCAGCCTTTTGTTGTACTAGTCACGCAGAAAACATCGGTCTGTTTAAACTTAAACATAAAAGCGGCTTTATAAAAACAAAATTTCTGGCGGAGGCAGCTGAAGTGAGCAGCTGATGGGCTTAGCGATCCCACCTTACCTCTAGCTCATACTACTCTCACTCATTTATTCAAAACACAGACACAGACACACACACACACACACACACACACACACACACACACACACACATACATACACATACACACACACACATATATATACACACACATACATACATACATACATACACACGCACACACACACACACACACACACACACACACACACACACACACACACACACACACACACACACACACACACACACACACACACACACACACACACACACACACACACACACACACACACACACACACACACACACACACACACACACACACACACACACACACACACACACACACACACACACACACACACACACATGTAAACCGACCCGTGCTAATGGAGTGAAAGACACCAATGTGCTAATGGTGTATCAAACGGAGCACTGGGAGACCTGGCGACCTCCCATTGTACCCATACATGCAGGGCTCTGTATAGGCGGACATCATTTTCCTTAGCTACATGTGGGTATGTTTTAGTTTTCAAGACCCTAGGAATCTTCAGCAGAGTGAGCTAGTCAGTGGGTTGCTGGAACTTATTAGTGGCACCAATCTGTTGAACTAGGTATTTTAAAAGGTTGAGTTGCACAATTGGTTAGTCGATCGCAGTGCCTGGGGTTGAATTACCCTTTCCTCTAGTATATACTAGTATATGCCTAGATTATATATATTGATATTCATTCTGTTCTCGTATTTGAAGAAAGTATTTATAATTATTTGTTCAACTATCGCGTACATTATCCAATGAGTTCGTTATTATTCCTCGTAGCCGCCTCGGTGGCCTAGTTGATAGCGTACTGGGCTTTCACCCCGAGGACCCGGGTTCGATTCCCGGCCAGGGCTTGGCATTTTCATACGTTATAAATCATCCCATCATCTGCATTAGCCCAAGTGTGCACAATAGTCAGACGTTAAAAAAAAATATTTCTCGTGTAATAGACGAACGAAAGATGGCGGAATGGTAGGCAGTTAGTGAGGTTAAGTAGGATGAGTTACAACACGCCAGGATATGACAAAGTTGTTATCTGACCTCATTAATCTCTGTACACCGCTGGACCTGGAAATGTTACAATAGATCCGTGATTTGCTAAGAAAACGTCTGCGGCGGGAACTCTAGTAATTAAATAAACGTACTAGAATGGTGAGCGCTCGCTGCTGGTGGCATCTTACGGCAAAGTGTTCAACTACGTTAAATAGATAATAGTACTGTTTTCTCAAATGTCTCCACCGCCTGCCTTGCAGCGTTCGTAGCGGCAGGTAATTGAATTACTTGGACTTTAGCTTATGTTATCGAGCACGTTTTCTATAATGGTGGTTGTACTTCTAGTCCTTTTATATTCAATGCTCTAGTGTACTTTAGTGGTGGGGCAGAAAACATAAAACTGTTAAAAAAACTGCTTTTCTATAAACGACAAACAAACTGCTTTTTCAAAAGGAAACAAGCAGTTGGATTTGGACTGGTTTATGATTTGTTAAACAAGGAACGGCTTTCCGCACTACCACACCCACGTTCTATTCGAACATTTTCTTCAACCTGCTTTTATGCTTTTTCCCTTTATTCCAAAGTTGCTTATTGCTTGTAGTGAAGTAAGAACTGTTTGGTCAATGTCAACATTTATCTCTATTTTGTTGCGAGTTGTAGTAACAACCTCTCACATTTTGTAAATACAGAGCTTGATTTTATCCAAATATATTTTTTATATTTATTATCAATCATCAATATTTTTTAATCAACTAAAAATATTCTAAATCGTTTGCATTTTGGTAAATATGCAAAGGACTACTTAATTTTTAAGTAAAAAAAAGTGCTTCTATTAGAAATTCATCGCATTTTGTACGTAAAATGGCCTACATAATTATTACGTTTTGATAATGTAATTTAATTATTACTACACTTGTAAGGATTATTTTTATCCTTTATAAATGCTTTATACCCAAAAACAGTTAAGGACATGGTGGCAGTGGGAATGAAAAAGTAGTCTTATAAAACTGAACTTATGTGCTTTATGTTTTAGCTGCTAATACAACTTTGAGTTTCAGTTTTCTAAACCTGTTTTTTTCCAACTGTTTTAAAAAGCAGCTTTTTTCCTCGACAAACAGTTTGTTGACGTTTTGTAAAAATAGCAGAACGCCCTCTAGTATACTTGATGCGCAGTTATTTTGTTGCAGGAATTTTTAACCAGTGCAGTACTTTTACGGTCGTCATGGAACAATAAGTATTTCTGTCAGAACTGTAGCTTTTATACAGTTAGCTACAGTGTAAATTTAGCTGACACTGTAGCTAACATTAATTTTATTACTGAACAGTGCGAAATTTATATTTGTAACTTATAAAACAAGAAGAAAATGTTTTTAGTTCAGAAAAATGTTAATTTAACATTTCTCTTTAAGTCGTAGTACACATACAGTTTATGTTTCTTATCGGTTTTGTGTTCAGAATTTTGCTGACCAACTAACTTGTAGTCATGAAGATACATTTTTCAAAACGTATTCCAAAGGTGATTTTAAAGTTGCTTCTAACTAATTTTCGTATGAATGTCTACTATTATAGGTTATGTTTGAAATTTCTGTGAAAATTATCTTTTATACTAATCGCCCATCTGCTACCGTCGCCCGTCTACTGTGATCACGAGCTTGGGCAACACGAGCTTCAGCCGTATGATGTCCTCACTGACGCTGATCTTCCATCGTTTTTTAGGCGTTCTCTTGTACACCTTTTTGTCTGCTCAAACGTCACTCATATTTTGTACAAAGAGGATCCCTCACAGGTGAGGCCCTTAGGCTAAACAGGACGGATCTGCAGAGAGTGATGGGGTTTCTAGACGCTCCACAGTCACCTACACAAAATGGATTTTTATATGGCAAATCTTTTATGTAGAAAATGTGGCGAAGCTGAGAAAACAGCTCAACACTTTCTTGTTGACTGCCCAGTTTTGGACAGGAACCGATTTGAATTCCTAGACACATCCCTAAGGGTGAATCCCTAGGTCGAACATAAAATAACCTAACCTAACCTTTTTGACTGTCCAGCTTTGGACAGGAACCGATTTGAATTCCTAGGCACAACTAAGGGTGAAAATCCCTAAGAGTGAATCCCTAGGTCGAACATAAAATAACCTAACCTAACCTTTTTGACTGTCCAGCTTTAGACAGAAACCTATTTGAATCTCTATGCACACCTAAGGGTGAAAATCCTTAAGGGTGAATCTCTAGATCGAACATAACCTTTCATGACTTTTTTGACATAACCTTTTTGACTGTCCAGCTTTGGACAGGAACCAATTTGAATCCCTATGCACATATAAGGGTGAACATCACTAAGGGTGAATCCCTAGGTCGAACATAACATAACCTAACCTAACCTTTTTGACTGTCCAGCTTTGGACAGGAACCGATTTGAATTCCTAGGCACAACTAAGGGTGAAAATCCCTAAGGGTGAATCCCTAGGTCGAACATAAAATAACCTAACCTAACCTTTTTGACTGTCCAGCTTTGGACAGGAACCGATTTGAATCCCTAGGCACAACTAAGGGTGAAAATCCTTAAGGGTGAATCCCTAGGTCGAACATAAAATAACCTAACCTAACCTTTTTGACTGTCCAGCTTTGGACAGGAACCGATTTGAATCCCTATGCACATATAAGGGTGAACATCACTAAGGGTGAATCCCTAGGTCGAACATAACATAACCTAACCTAAACTTTTTGACTGTCCAGCTTTGGACAGGAACCGATTTGAATTCCTAGGCACGCATAAGGGTGAACATCCCTAAGGGTGAATCCCTAGGTCGAACATAACCTAACGTAAACTTTTTGACTGTCCAGCTTTTGACAGGAACCGATTTGAATCCCTATGCACACCTAAGGGTGAACATCCCTAAGGGTGAATCCCTAGGTTGAACATAATCTAACCTAACCTCTATAGTGAGGGACAGACAATGGAACAGGGTAACATCATACGAAGCATCTCAAGGTTCTGTAAAGACCTGAGGTTGGATTGGGAAGGTTGAGTCTGTGGACGAGGACGAACAATAAGCTAAATGAGTGGAAAAACCATGATCAAGAAGGTCTTGGCCCTCTAGTGGGAAAAAACCGTCCCTAACTCTTAGAACACGCCTTAACCGTTTTAATATTAACAGTCCTCACAACTTTATATTTTTCTTCCTTCCTACATACTCTTCTTTACTCTACTTCGAGATAAGTGCAATATATATATATATATATATATATATATATATATATATATATATATATATATTCGTTGCCATTTTCCTAAGGATCACACAAGCCGCCTCGGTGGCCTAGTTAATAGCGTACTGGGCTTTCACCCGGAGGACCCGGGTTTGATTCCCGGCCAGGGCTTGGCATTTTCATTCATCGTATGCATTAGCCCAAGTGTGCATAATAGTCGGACGTTAAAAAAAAAACAAAAAAAACCTAAGGATCACTTCTATACGCCACTGCAGGTGTAATTAAGGCATTTCTAAACATCATTGTACGGCTAATTAAGTACTATTTGTTAAGCAAGCAGAATTATGTTAAGCAAGCACTGTTTCCGGTCGGCACTCTTCCTTTTACTTCCAGTATTGGTTGCGGTGTTAACAACAGTCCGCGTGACATAAGCTATGCTTCGCGAGTGTTAATAAACTCTCGTTCTCAAGAGACTAATTTAAAAAAATAAACTTAACAACTAGAACGTAAAAATAGAAGCCTTTGCTTGTATTAAATTACTAAAAACAGAAAAGAAACTCTCTAAACTGAAATACTGAACTGTTGTCGTTACAGACTAATACAAGTATTGAGAAAAACCGCAAGTCTTATTCATTTTAGATTCCTTATGCAGCAGATTCCCAAACTATGGGAGTGTGTTGTATGTGTGTGTGTGTGTCTGTGGTCTGGAGTGTGTTGTGTGGTGTGTGTGTGTGTGTGTGTGTGTGCGTGTGTGTTGTGTGTGTGGTGTGTTGTGTGTATGTGTGTATGTGTGTGTGTGTGTGTGTGTGTGTGTGTGTGTGTGTGTGTGTGTGTGTGTGTGTGTGCGCGCGTGCGTGTGTGTGTGTGCGTGCGTGCGTGGTGTGTGTGTGCGTGCGTGCGCGTGCGTGTGTGTGGTCTGGAGTGTGGTGTGTGTGTGTGTGTGTGTGTGCGCGTGTGTGTGGTGTGTTGTGTACGTATATGTGTGTGTGCGTGTGTGTGTGTGTGTGTATGTGTGTGCGCGCGCGCGCGCGTGTGTGTGGTTGTGGTCTGGAGTGTGTTGGGTGGTGTGTGTGTGCGTGCGTGTGTGTGTGTCTGTGGTCTGGTGTGTGTTGTGTGGTGTGTGTGTTTGTGCGCGCGCGCGTGTGTGTTATGTGTGTGGTGTGTTGTGTATGTGTGTGTGTGTGCGCGTGTGTCTGTGGTCTAGTGTGTGTTGTGTGGTGTGTGTGTGTGTGTGCATGTGTGTGTTGTGTGTGTAGTGTGTTGCGTGTGTGTGTGTGTGTGTGTGTGTGTGTGTGTGTGTGTGTGTGTGTGTGTGTGTGGTGTGGTCTGGTGTGTGTGTGTGTCTGTGGTCTGGTGTGTGTGTGTGTGTGTGTGTGTGTGTGTGTGTGTTGTGTGTGGTGTGTGGTGTGTGGTGTGTGTTGTGTATGTTTGTGTGTGTGTGTGTGTTGTGTTTGTGTGCGCGCGCGTGTGTGTGCATGTGCTGTGTGTGTGTGTGTGTGTGTGTGTGTGTGTGTGTGTTGTGTGTGTGTTGTGTGTCTGTTGCGTTTGTGTGCGCGCGTGTGTGCATGTGCTGTGTGTGTGTGTGTGTGTGTGTGTGTGTGTGTGTGTGTGTGTGTGTGTGTGTGTGTGTGTGTGTGTGTGTGTGTGTGTGTGTGTGTGTTGCGTTTGTGCGCGTGCGCGTGTGTGCATGTGCTGTGTGTGTGTGTGTGTGTGTGTGTGTGTGTGTGTGTGTGTGTGTGTGTGTGTGTGTGTGTGTGTGTGTGTGTGTGTGTGTGTGTGTGTGTGTGTGTGTGTGTGTGTGTGTGTGTGCAGGTAATGGTGGGTCGCTAAACAAAATTTCAGGATGAAAGTGGATTTCACGACAAAAGTTTAGAAACGCTGGACTGTAGTACAGTATTATCGTACAGAGGGAAGGCCCATGTTTCTGCAATTTCTCCTCGCTCTTTTTGTGCGGGTTCAAGATAGATGTTGAACAGCTTTGGTGACAGACAGCAGCCATGTTTCAGTCCTCTTCAGTCCCTGTCGTATCGTTCAATCCTCGCCTTGGAGTGTTCCCTATTTTTATTTCTGTTTGTGATTTTGTACAGGTCTTTAACGGCTCTTATTTGTTTTACATTGATGTTAATTGTCTTGGCAGTGTTCTAAGGCTTAACTGCAGTGATTAATAAATGAAATCAAAATTTTCTAAATAAATAACCGTATTGGCAATAACTTGTTAATGCTAAACCTTTAACCACGTGACATTTTTTCTAAAGAACTATATGTCTACAAATCCTTACAAATTAAGTAATCTTTGCGATAAATAAACTTAACTGTACTCCGCCGTAAGTTTGCTGGCGGAACTAATTAATATATTATTTTAAGTCCAAAGTACTCTACCTAGACATGGTACTCGATTACGCCTACAGATGGCGTTGTTTTGCCGCCATTTATCTCGACGCATAAAACGTTTAAGCATGAGTTACAGTTCTAGCGAGGTTGTCAAGTGACTTTGAACGATTCCAAAGAGATATAAAATTTGCATCGAGGTTGTTACTATCACGAAGTTCCAATTTGCCTTTACGTCTCGACTTCCGTTTGCTTCTTTGTATAAAGAAACATGGTAAATAAATATGTGAAGGTTCTGTAGTCATATTTTTAGATCTAGAGATTGGAGCTTATTTCAAGGCCATGGGTCATATTATATGAAGTTTTTCTTCAACTACTGTCAAAGTTTTAATATAATAGAATATTGCGGTAACAACTAAATCGATAGCCTATCGGTTTGCCTGTGACATTTATTGCCTGTTCGTGTTTTAATCACAGGAAACCATTACACATAAATTGTTTTACTCGACATGCAATTTATCCGAAGTGCATGTGAATCATAACAAAGACTATCTTACTTTTTATTAAAAGGAATTACTTGTGTGTGTGTGTGTGTGAGTGTGTGTGTGTGTGTGTGTGTGTGTGTGTGTGTGTGTGTGTGTGTGTGTGTGTGTGTGTGAGTGTGTGTGTATGCTTGTATGTGTGTTTGTGCTTGTGTGTGTGTGTGTGTGTGCGCGCGCGCGCGTGTGTGTGTTTGTTTTAGGTGTGTGTGTGTGTGTGTGTGTGTTATGTGTTATGTGTTTTGTGTGTGTTTGTTTGTTTTAGATGTGTGTGTGTTTATGTGTGTGTGTGTGTGGGTGTGATTGTTTTATGTGTATGTGTGTGTGTGTGTGTGTGTGTGTAGTGTGCGCGCGTATGTGTGTGTGTGTAATGTGTGTGTTTTGTGTATGTATGAGCGCGCGCGCGTGCGTGCGTGTTTAGTGTGTGTGTGTGTGTGTGCGTGCGTGTGTGTGCGCGCGTTTGTATGTGTGTGTGTGTCTATTGTGTGAAGCGCGCGCGCGCGTGTGTGTGTGTGTAGTGTACGCGCGTATGTGTGTGTGTAATGTGTGTGTTTTGTGTATGTATGTGCGCGCGCGCGTGCGTGCGTGTTTAGTGTGTGTGTGCACGCTCGCGTTTGTATGTGTGTATTGTGTGTGAATGTGTGTAGTGTGTGTGCGCGCGCGCGCGCGTGTGTGTGTCTGTAGTGTGCGCGAGTATGTGTGTGTGTAATGTGTGTGTTTTGTGTATGTATGTGCGCGCGCGTACGTGCGTGTTTAGGGGCTGTGTGTGTGTGTGTGTGTGTGTGTGTGCGCGCGTTTGTATGTGTGTATTATGTTTGTTAGTGTGTGTGTGTGTGTGTGTATGTAGTGCGCACGTGTGTGTGTGTAGTGTGTGTGTGTGTGTGTGTGTGTGTGTGTGTGTGTGTGTGTGTGTGTAGTGTGCGCAGTGTGTGTGTGTGTGTATGTGTGTGTATGTGTGCGCGCGCGTGTGTTTTATGTGTGTATGTGAGCGCGCGTACGTACGTGCCTGTTTAGTGTGTGTGCGCGCGTTTGTGTGTGTATTGTGTGTGTGTGTGTGTGTGTGTGTGTGCGTGTGTGTGTGTATTGTATGTGTGTGTGTGTGTGTGTGTGTTTGTGTGCGCGCGCTCGTGTGTGTGTGTGTGTGTGTGTGTAGTGTGTGCGTGCGAGTGTATACTGTGTGTGTGTGCGCGAGCGCGTATGTAGTGTGTGTTGGTTTAGTAATTTTTCGTAAATATTACGGTTACCAGTTAAATTGGCGGAAAAATTAGGAGCGCTGTCGTGGAGCGTTCTGTGTATTAATTACTGCGAGGTCTGCTGTTCTTTGAACTACTTTTTTATCTAATGAACAAACACCACCGTATGCTCTTTCAGGGAAGCCAGCAAAATCTTTGTTCCAGTATAACCAGCCCGGCTGCACTGAGCACTGAGCGCTGAGCCTTGTCACCAAGCAGAACCTTGACCTCCGCGGCGTCCCACGCGGCACAACCTAGCCTAACCTTGCAACTGACTGTTTTGTGTGACGCTGCCTGTTTTTATTAATGTGGTCGCTTTCCGATGTTTGCAGATTACCAGTTGATAAGTTTCCGTTTAAAATCACGTAGGCTGTGCATTCGTAACAGAGCTAGCCTATGCCTACACAATAAGACGTACAACATATTGTGGATATTAAGTAGGTGGAACGACGAAACCTAAAAGGCTGTTGCAAAAATGCTTATTTAAGTAAAAATTTAATGCTTATAACAAAGGTTGAAGTGATCATTAGCGATCTCACAGAGACAAATTATTTCGTACTTGCAAACGTGTACAAACATGGCTTTTTTAAGCGTTTCAGCTTCAGTGACACTAGAAGTACTGCGGAAAGTACTGAGATGTTTAAATCGTGCTAAAACTAAAGTCATGTTTTCAGATACAATTGTGAATTTGAAAACAAACCAACGACGGTCATGTTTCGTTTTAGTAAATCGCAATTAGAAAAATTTCAATTGCTACTACCTAAATGAACGTTTTAACGCTGACTACAATAGTGATTCAGGATTTTTAAAAGTTACAGTATCTAATCTAATTCATATTATATTTCTGAAAGTTTGTGTGTTTGTTTGTTTGTTTGTTTGTTTGTTATTCAATAACGCTTTAACCACTGGACCAATTGAGATAAAATTTGGTACGTATATGGTTTAAGTATCAGAGATACATATAGGCCTATTCCCGTTTTACAAAACGTCATTATACTACTTACCCAGCCCAAAATAATTATCAGTTTTTAGTTTTGTAACATCTGTTAACTATAGTTAGGTTTAATTACTGTTTACTGAACATGAGATTTAGGCACCTGAGATGGACATAGATCTAATCCCATTTTACAAATCTTAATCTATGTTTTATTTATTGCAAAATTATTGTTTTTAATGTTACATTTTCATCTAATAATCACAATCTGGTATTTTTCATTTAAGACTATTCAATGGTTTTAAAGCAGAGTGCAGAATATATATATATATATATATATATATATATATATTATATACAATTTTATTAGGATACTTTAATTGTAAGGTAGTATATATATTTGTGTAATTACATTATATGAAAAAATGGTAAATATGCAGTGCAGCATCTATTGGAGTTTTCGATATTTTTCTTACTAAAATGCTTTATTATGTGCCCAAAAGCAAAAATCCAAAATATGAAAGCAGGATAAAAATCGAAAATAAAAGTGACCAACATAACCTCAAAATTGCTACCGGCGAAAATCGGTACCGTGTTGTACTGATTTTAGACGTATTTTTATTGTTTTACTGATCTACAGATCAGTAAAACAATAAAAATACGTCTAACACGGGTTTGGGTGATAGGAAACCCATTTTTTAAAAGAATAGTGCGTAACCTAAGTGACACGGTTGTTAGGCGAAACACGGTGATGCGTAAAAAAACCTTTATATTTTTTTAAAGAATACTGCATATCCTAACTGACACGGTTGTTAGGCCTATCACGGTGATGTGTGAAAAAACCTTTAAAATTTTTAAAAGAATACTAAGTATATTAACTGACACGGTTATTAGGCCTAACACGGTGATGTGTAAAAAAACTTTTATATTTTTTTAAAGAATACCTAATCATTGTATACTGATCATTAATCATTAAGAATACTGATATGATTGTTGGGCCTATCATTGTGATGTGTGAAAAAAACCTTTATTTTTTTAAAGAGTATCCAAACCTTAACTGACACGGTTGTCAGGCCTAACATAGTGATGGGTGATAAATCTTTATATTTTTTTAAAGAATACTCCATAAGCTAACTAACATAGTTGTTAGGCCTAACACGGTGATGCATAAAAAAGAACCTTTATTTATTTTTTTCAAAAGAGTACTCCATAACCTAACTGACACGGTTGTTGGGCCTAATACGTTTATGCATGGAAAAAACTTTTATATTTTTTTAAAGAGTACTCCATAACTTAACTAACACGGTGATGCGTGAAAAAACCTTTATATTTTTTTAAAGAGTACTACATATCCTGACACGATTGTTGGACCTATCACGGTGATGCGTCAAAAAACCTTTATATTTTTTTTAAAAATACTAGGCTACATATCCTGACACGGTTGTTAGGCCTAACATAGTGATGCGTGAAAAATCTTTATATTTTTTTACAGAATACTCCATTAGCAAACTAATATGGTTGTTAGGCCTAACACGGTGAAGCATTAAAAAACCTTTATTTATTTTTTTAAAAAGAGTACTCCAAACCTAACTGACACGGTTGTTGGGTTAAACGATGCTGCAGGAAAAAAACCTTAATTCTTTTTAAAGAGTACTCCAAAATTTAACTAACACGGTTGTTAGTCCCAACACGGTAATGCATGATCTTTAATGTATATTATGATTGCGGGAAAAGCCGTGACGGGTAACAGGTAATCATATTATATTTCTGAAAGTTTGTTTTTGTTTATTT
>CM040186.1:116464933-116477433 GCA_022606455.1 Callitettix versicolor | reverse complement strand
GGCGAACAGTGTCAAACAAGTTTTTCAAACAATAATATGTTTGAATACAAACCTTTGATGTTCGTTTGATGTGGACGCGTCTCCGAACAATGTGATCCGGTTTCGTTTGGGGAGGGGGAAACTCCGCCATGTTTGTTCGAGGGATTTGTTCGCTCTTAAGCGAACAAAGCACAAACAATTGCAGTAGTTTTGAGGAATCTGTCGATGAGAGAAGTCCGTATTGTCAGTTATTTTTAAGTGTTGTATGTTTATAGAGTGTATTGTGAGATTATTTTAAGTGAGTTGTGTTTTTGATGTACAGTAAAGATGAGCAAAAAATTCTGGACCCAAGCACAACTTGACTCAGGCATACGAACTACGTCCGTTACTATGGAATACAAGTGACAAACTTTATAAAGACAAATATAAACGAAGAGATGCGTATTCAGAAACGTCTAAAGAGTTAGACATTAATAGTGTTGAAGAAGTGAAGAAATAATTGAATCTCTACTTTCCCAATACCGCGGAGAGAAAAAGATTATTGTAACAAAATCAGGAATGGGTGAAGTGAAAAAACCTTGGTGGGGTTTGAAATATTTAGGTTTTTTGGCTGGCAAAAATACACCCAAGGAAACATAAAACCACCTACGTCGACGTGTTTTGTTAATAACACTTAACCTTCCACAAACATATATCTCTCGTGGAAGTGCTGAAGGAGACTGTTCAAATGCCGAACAAAAAGTTTGTCCGACTATGTTTGCCCCAATATTTTTTGGGGGACAAATTGGAAATGTTCGTAGTTATCTGCGCGAACGTGTTTGGCCAACATGTTTCGGATGTTTGCTTGGTGTGGACGCAGCTTTAACTCATATCGTTTGTCCGTTTTTTTAAATTTTAAAATCAATTCAAAAATCAAAATAACTTTGAGTTGTATTTGTGTACATTTAAGGCCTTGTAGCTGCCTGGATACACGTCCTGACTATGATTCGCTTCTTATGATCTCTTTAGTTACGTATCCTTAGCGACCCTGTTGCATATGGCAAACATTTGATGAAGCATCTTCGAGAAATTGACCAGTTTTCGGAGTTTTTGTCTACAAAACTGAAAAGGAATTGTTTGTACAGATAGCGGAATTTTTTTATTTCGTTTAATTAATTAAGAACTACGTAGCTTAGTTGATTGATTTTTTTTTTGGTGTTTAACATCCGACTTAGTTGATTGATCAATATCGTTCGAGCTTAATTTTAAAAAAATCGATTAAAACAATTATGGGTTTTTATTCCCTCTAAAGAGAGTTTCAAAAAAATGTCAAAATATTTCTTAGGTTTTTGCATAATTTTTTTTGTGTTTAACGTCCCACTATTGTGCACACTTGGGCTAATGCAGACGATGGGATGATTTATAGCGTATGAAAATGCCAAGCCCTCGCCGGGAATTGAACCCGGGTCCTCGGGGTGAAAGCCTAGTACGCTATCAACTAGACCACAGAGGCGGCCGGTTTTTGCATAAAACGGGGAACCGTTTGTGAAGATATCGATATTTATATTTAATTTGGTTACTTTAATGACTACACTTGAGCCGTAAATCAATATCGGTAGAGTTTATTTTGAGAAAATCTATTGTTTGGATAGTTTTTCGCTTTATATTGTGAACATAAAATAATTTTGTGTTCGTAGATTACCTACTGTGAATCACAGATTCACGTAGACAGCATGCAGTGCCAGCTGTTGCCAATCTGTTATTCAATTTGAGGTTATGTTGCACCCACCGCCGTCCTATATTTGGTTAAGCCGTGTTCCGAGAATACTAACACGCCTTGTTCACGCCGACGCCATTTTTAAAAATATAGGTAAGAAGTGGGAAATGATCGAGACACTTTGCCGTTGCTTAATTGTACAAGATAAGCCAAATATTGTGTTAGTTTAGGCTCAGAGGCACTGATACACTGAATTGAATGCGTTATTCACTTCGAAGAAATATCGCCGGTGTGATGCAATAGTTAGGCCAACCATCCAATCACTAAACAAGACCATTATATACAACCAGTAAAATTTAACTATAGAAATAATCACGGCATACAACTGGCTGACGTGATAGTAGCAAATTGACAAAAGTACTTTTCTTTACCTTACACTATTTGAAATTCCTCTTTCACCATCGAAATTGACATTAAAATCTGCGTATAATAGCATTTCACAACTTTCAATTAAAATACAAAAATTAACCTTGACCACCGTCAAAACGTTTCTTTATTTCAATGGATTTTTGAAAAATTAGAAGTACCGATTCATGCATTTTGCGATGGAGAAATCAGACTTTCAATAACTTTATGAATTTTTAAGGATTTTAAAACGGCAGCCATTTTGAAACTCTCAGGCGGATTTTGATGACTGACGAACGTATCTATGTTATCGAAATCAATTTTTTGTGCTACATTTGTAACAGATGTATATATATATTTGTATTTATATATACATTAGTAACACACACACACACACACACACACACACATATATATACCTCTCAAAAACCTCTCAAAAAGTGACCCACAGGCCAGGATTGACGCTTATTTTAAGGTCCCGGGTCTGGTACTATGATGGTCTCAGAAAGCTCATTTTCCATTTTAAATTCACATATAACCGATACATTTTAGACTAATTCTTTACCAACATATTACAGTTTTCATAATAACGTCTTCATTCCATTAGAAAATGAGCTGTTGGAGCTGTCAGCACGATACGAATGAGACCCGAGGATATTGAAATGAGCGCAGATCCTGACCTCTAGTGTGTGTGTGTGTGTGTGTGTGTGTGTGTGTGTGTGTGTGTGTGTGTGTGTGTGTGTGTGTGTGTGTGTGTGTGTGTGTGTGTGTGTGTGTGTGTGTGTGAGTGAGAGAGAGAGAGAGAGAGAGAGAGTGTGAGAGAGTGTGAGAGAGTGAGTGAGTGAGTGAGGAGAGTGTGTATATGTGAGTGTGTGTGTTTGTGTTTGTGTGTATGTGTGTGTGTGTGTGTGTGTGTGTGTGTACGTATATGTGTGTTTGTGTGTGCGTGTGAGGGTGAGTGTTTGTGTGTATGTGTGTGTGTGTGTGTGTGTGTGTGTTTGTGTGCGCGTGTGTGTGTTTGTTTGTGTGTGTGATTGTGTGTGTTTGTTTGTGTGTGTGTGTGTGTGAGAGAGAGAGAGAGAGTGTGTTTGTGTGTTTGTGTGTGTGTGTGTGTGTGTGTGTGTGTGTGTGTGTGTGTGTGTGTGTGTGTTATGGCACTCACACATTTACAATTTGTGTCCGATTCAATTGATTTTCTACAAGTTCTTATCCAGCAAAATCCAATCAATTCTGATTGATACCTTTAAAGGTGCTCAAATTTGTTTTCTTAAAACGGTTTGAAAATACCATTACACCACGATAATCAGCGTTAAAAAAATACATAAAGTAGCATTATTAATTTTCAAAATTCGTTGAAATTAAATGATTTGTACTTGACTTCTGTCAGGGTTTATTTTCATATTTCCAGTGCACAATTTGAAAGTTTGAAAAGCTGATGATGGTGAAATCATAATTTCGGGGAATAAAAATATTTTGGAAATTCGCTTGAAACACGTCAGCGAGACAGCTGCGTGCGGTTGTGGTATTTTTTTTAACAAAACGAATAATACGGTTAAACGAAAAACGTGCAAGTATCGAAAGACCTTGAAAGATAAATTCGATAAATCAATCATCGACGAAAACCATCAATTATCTTTAGCGAAAGTACCGCTTGTATATTATTTCTGTGTATGACATGCTTCACAGATAAGATATTGTTTAGGAAATAGATTAGTATAATTATGTTAGTTACTTTTATAGCTCTTGTGTAAGTGATTGCAGCGTGCCAGTGATTACACTGATTTGAAAAATGTTGATTTTTTTTTGCCAATGTCAATACTTTATTGCGTATTGACTAATGAGGAAGAGGGATCAGCGTTAACGGTAAGGAAAAAGCAACGGGAGTAACTGCGGCTAGAACTAAGAACCTTAAGTTGCGCAGTTCAGTGACGCTGCAGACTAACCGGTGCTTTAGCCAAATCGACCACCGAGTCTCCTGAAAAATGCTGATTCAAAGCGATCAAATATGTTGTTTGTGTTTGGCAAACAAACCAAAGTGTAAATATTGTTTTACAGTACTTATTGTGATAAATTATCGCTGACTTATCGACAATCACATTAACAATTTTACGGCGAAAGCTAATTACATTAAAAACTTAACAATTTATATTAATAAATACTGTTATTGATATTATGATCGAGTTAACAAAGCAGATATAAAAGTGTTGTTCCTTTTGTTCTTTTAATTACTGCCTCGTTGTTAATTACTTAAACAAATACGGTGTGAAAATGAAATGTTCTATTGCGTGCTTTTAAAGTCCTACGAAGATTAGGGAGCGACTGGTTTCAAAAATAAACTACATCGATCAGCTGACTTACGTGTCGTCTATTCTGCTACGCTATTTTATATAACAGTTATTGTCGCAGTTATAGTAGGAGTTACGGTCTCAGTAGCAGTTGCACTTAAGTTTTTGTGGCCTTCATAGTTACGTTACCCGGTGTAACAGTTGCAAGTACCGTTTTGGTCGCCGTGATAGTAATAGTTACGTTTAGGGTAGCAGCTGAAGTTACAAAATTGATAATTGTGATAATAACAGTTACTTTTACGGTAGCAGTCGCACTTTCGTCGCTGTGATAAAAACAGTTACGTTTACGGTAGCAGCTGCAGTTACAAATTTGATAACTGTGATAATAACAGTTACTTTTACGGTAGCAGTTGCACTTACGTCGCTGTGATAAAAACAGTTATGTTTACGGTAGCAGCTGCAGTTACAATTTCGATAGCCGTGTTAATAACAGTTACTTTTAAGGTAGCAGCTGCACTTTCGTCGCTGTGATAAAAACAGTTACGTTTACTGTAGCAGCTGCAGTTACAAATTTGATAGCCGTAATAATAACAGTTACTTTTATGATAGCTGTTGCACTTTCGTCGCTGTGATAAAAATAGTTACGTTTACGGTAGCAGGTGCAGTTACAAATTTGATAGCCGTATTAATAACAGTTACGTTTACGGTAGCAGTCGCACTTTCGTCGCTGTGATAAAAATAGTTACGTTTACGGTAGCAGCTGCAGTTACAAATTTGATAGCCGTGTTAATAACAGTTATGTTTACGGTAGCAGCTGCAGTTACAAATTTGATAGCCGTGTTAATAACAGTTACGTTTACGGTAGCAGCTGCAGTTACAAATTTGATAGCCGTGTTAATAACAGTTACGTTTACGGTAGCAGCTGCAGTTACAAATTTGATAGCCGTGATAATAACAGTTACTTTTATGGTAGCTGTTGCACTTTCATCGCTGTGATAAAAATAGTTACGTTTACGGTAGCAGCTGCAGTTACAAATTTGATAGCCGTGATAATAACAGCTACTTTTATAGTAGCTGTTGCACTTTCGTCGCTGTGATAAAAATAGTTACGTTTACGGTAGCAGCTGCAGTTACAAATTTGATAGCCGTGTTAATAACAGTTACTTTTACGGTAGCAGCTGCAGTTACAAATTTGATAGCCGTGATAATAACAGTTACTTTTATAGTAGCGGTTGCACTTTCGTCGCTGTGATAAAAATAGTTACGTTTACGGTAGCAGCTGCAGTTACAAATTTGAGAGCCCTGTTAATAACAGTTACTTTTACGGTAGCTGTTGCACTTTCGTCGCTGTGATAAAAATAGTTACGTTTACGGTAGCAGCTGCAGTTACAGATTTGGTCACCGTGATAGTAACTGTTACGTTTACTGTAGCAGTTGCAGTTACAATTTTGGTCGTGTGACAGTAACAATTACGTTATCAGTAGCAACTGCAGTTACATTTTGTTGCCGTAACAGTTACGCTTACGTATAAATTGCAATTGCAGTTTTGGTCGCCGTGGTAACAGTTACTTTCACGATAATAGTTGTAATTACCGTTTTTATCGCTGCCATAGTAACAGTTACGGTATTAGTAGCAATTGCAAATTTGGTCACTGTGACAGTAACAATTACTTTTACGGTAACAGTTGTAATTACTGTTTTTATCACCGCCATAGTAACAGTTACTTTATCAATGGCATTGCAGTTACGTTTTGCCGCAGTAACAGTTACGTTTACGGTAGCAGTTTCGGTTACAATTTGGTCGCCGTGATAAGTAACAGTCTGCAGTTGCAGGAGTAAAAAACGAATGATTGCAACGCATGTATACGTGAATGAACTGGTCAACAGATAAACATGTAGGGCTTCCTTGTGCTGTGTCCAAGGTTTAGCTTTTACAGTAATCTATTTAAATTAATCTTTTTACCTTGGTACAAGGCCCTAGACAATTGTCACAGATAACAGAAATAACCTATAGAAAATGTCACTAAAATTTCTGACAAAAAGAAAAAAACCAATGGTGATTTTTTTAACGTCCGACTATTGTGCACACTTGGGCTAATGCAGACGATGGGATGATTTATAGCGTATGAAAATGCCAAGCCCTCGCCGGGAATCGAACTCGGGTCCTCGGGGTGAAAGCCCAGTACGCTATCCACTAGGCCACCGAGGCGGCTAACCAATGGTGAAAACACGCCTCATAAAATTTCATTCAAAAATCGATTTTGGTTGAGCTCGGACATGTTCGTACCCAACGAAATTCGTCAAAAGTTTCAAAATGGCGGCCATTTCAAATTTTGAAAATAATAATAAGTTTTTTCCTACACTTAATCTGACAGACATAATTTAAATGTGATTTGAACTTTAGACGCATATATGTGCAGATTTTAATGTTATGACAATAAAATTACCTGTAAATTTTCCAAAACGATTAAGAAAAAATATAGATGGAAATTCGTTTTTCACCTCACCTGCGAGACAGCTGCGTGCGCGGTTATTTGCAGCTAGATTAGTGTTAGCTACAGAACGTTGTGTTAAAGTCATTACGTTACCAAAGACCAATGACTTTTCAGAGCCGACAAGATTATATCACAGTTTACTACGGCCTGTGATATTTCATCGCCGCTCTGTTTAAAGTGACGTTATTTTCAGAAGGCAGTGGCGTGACGTCACAACGTTAAAAAAACAGACGCACATCTTGTGAATCAATCTGTCTTTTACTTCCGCGGTTATTATTGGCTGGCGACAGTTAAGCTTTCTGTCGTATTTGTTGCTACTGACTCCGGTGCTACAGTCTCGCTGGGAATGGGTCCAAAGTCGGTACAATAAAACTCAGACCCGGGACCATGAGATAAACGCCGATCCTGACCTCTAGATCATTTTTTGAGCGTAGGTCAAACATTTCTGTCTGTGTGTGTGTGTGTGTGTGTGTGTGTGTGTGTATGTATGTATGTATGTGTGTGTGTGTGTGTGTGTGTGTGTGTGTGTGTGTGTGTGTGTGTGTGTGTGTGTGTGTGTGTGTGTGTGTGTGTGTGTGTGTGTGTGTGTGTGTGTGTGTGTGTGTGTGTGTGTGTGTGTGTGTGTGTGTGTGTGTGTGAGAGAGAGAGAGAGAGAGAGAGAGGAGCGCTAGTGTGTGTTAAATGTGTGTGTGTGTGTGTGTGTGTGTGTGTGTATGTATGTATGTATGTATGTATGTATCTATGTGTGTGTGTGTGTGTGTGTGTGTGTGTGTGTGTGTGTGTGTGTGTGTGAGAGAGAGAGAGAGAGAGCGCGCTAGTGTGTGTTAAATGTGTGTGTGTGTGTATTTGTGTGTGTGTATTTGTGTGTGTGTGTGTTTGTGTGAATGTGTGTGTGTGTGTGTGTGTGTGTGTGTGTGAATGTGTATGTGTGTGTGTGTGTGTGTGTGTGTGTTGAATGTGTGTGTATTTGTGTGTGTGTGTGTGTGTGTATGTGTGTGTATGCGCGCGCATGTGTTGTTGAGTGTGTGTGTGTTTGTGTATTTGTGTGTGTGTGTGTGTGTGTGTGTGTGTGTGTGTGTGTTGAATGTATGTATGTGTGTGTGTGTATGCGAGCGCATGTGTTGTTGAGTGTGTGTGTGTTCGTATGTTTGTGTGTGTGTGTGTGTGCGCGCGTGCGTATGTGTTGTTGAATGTATGTGTGTATGTGTGTGTGTGTGTGTATGCGTGCGTATGTGTTGTTGACTTCAGCGAAGCCCACAATACTTTCTGGACAAGAAATTTCACAATAGGACTCATCGTGTATTAAAACATTAATGAGCAACAATTCGCCTAAAGAGACTATTGTATCCAGCTGTCCCACATCCTGGCGCACACCTGTCGTGCTGGTCACGTGTCTGAGGCAGGACGCGTCTAATTACCCTCTTACAACGACACTACTAAAGTTAGTCCTTATATCTGTCAGGTATTAACGTACACAACAGTTATGCAAGGAACATTGTAGCATGTTAAATACAAAAACAAAACCTTTGTGAGATAGATTTGTTTTTTTAAATGATAAGTCATTACGCCCAGATATGTCATCAATCAGGTCATTAGGCATACTATCATTTTCCCCTCAGGGCTTAGCCCCATTGGCTTTCAAAGTTTTTACGTTAGTGTTATAGATGAGTTTTTTTATTAGAAATTTGGTTAAACAGTAGTTCATAAAGTTCACCTCAGAGAGCAGCACTTACGAATGTTTTATTCCCCTATGTTTGCGTTTATGTTTACGTTGATTTTCTACGGCAGGACTCTAGTCTGTTGTGAACAGAATTAGTAACAAACTAATCAAACTACTTTGCCCTGATGTACGTTTCGGTAACGTACGAGGTGTGTTCAGAAAGTAACGAGAATTTTTAAATTTCGCGGGCTTGGAGAGTCCGATTGTCACATTTTTTTTATTATGTTGGTATACATGCCCTTGAAGTATGATAAAACTTTCAGCTGTTTTCATTGTTGACTTTGTCTGTGACAGCCACTAAGGTTAGACATGTTTTTATGAGCTCGGCGATTTTCGTTTGTTAAAAGAAATGGATCAAAGAATTTGTATCAAATTTTGTGTAAAAAATGGAATAAAGTGTAACAAAGGCCTATGGTGAGTCTGCTATGAGTAAAGCAAGAGTTTACGAGTGGTATAAGCGTTTCCAAGAAGGCTGAGAAGACGTTGAAGATGACGAACACTCTGGACGCTCCAGCACATCAACAACCGATGAAAACGTGGAAAAAGTGAAAGAAATGGTTATGAACAATCGCCGAATCACAATTAGAGAGGTCGCTGATGATGTTGGCATATCGATTAGATCATGTCATGACATTGTTTCCAATGTTTTTTGTATGAAACGCGTGGCAGCAAAATTCGTTCAAAAATTGTTGAATTTTGAACAAAAACAGCGGCGAATGGAAGTTGCTCAGGAGTCACTAAATGAAGTCAACGACGATGCAGAATTACTGAAACGTATTATAACAGGTGACGAAACATCGGTTTACGGATATGACGTCGAAACTAAGGCTCAATCATCCCAGTGGAGGCATTCTGGCTCGCCAAGACCGAAAAAGGCTCGACAAGTGCGGTCGAACGTGAAGGTTATGCTCACTGTGTTCTCCGATATTAATGGCATAGTGCATCACGAATTCCTGCCACCAGGTGAAACGGTCAATAAGGTCCTACCTACAAGTTCAACGCCGTTTACGTGAAGCAATCCGAAAAAACCGCCCGAATCTGTGGAAAAACAATTCATGGCTTTTACACCACGATAATGCACCAGCTCACACTTCATTGCTTGTTCGTGAATTTTTGGCCAAAAACAATACTGTAACGATACCCCAGCCTCCATATTCGCCAGACATGACTCCGTGTGACTTTTTCCTATTTCCAAAAATAAAGAGAACCTTAAAGGGCCTTCGTTTTACAGCCGTAGATGACATTAAAAGCGCATCGCTGAAAGAACTAAAGGCTATCTCAAAGATGGAGTTTGAGAAGTGTTTCGAGGATTGGAAGAAGCGCTGGCACAAGTGCATAATCTCCAATGGGGACTATTTTGAAGGCGACAACATCAATGTAGAAGAATAAATAAATATTTTGTTCAAAAAATTGAAAATATCGTTACTTTCTGAACACACCTAGTAACTATCATCTTCAGAGAAAGGGTTAACATACCAGTTTTGACCTCTTGTCCTACTGTCCTGCCTGGATTTGTGTGTGTTCCGGTCAGCAATGAAATATTAACATTAAAAAATTGTAAAAAAGGTAATATAGTCTAAAATTGAAAATTAAATTATGGCAATACTTAAGATTGTATTTGGCCAGAAATTCGTAACAAAGTGCCCAACTCCACCCTTTCTTTCGTTGCATGCACCGTGCATACCCTGACATTTCCGGCGCGGATCGCCTTGACACTAATTGATACACCGTGCGCCATAAAGACTTTCACCGATCAAAGTCACTTCCTACATTCGCAAATATGTTACCTTTATGTACAGGATGGTCGAGAATATACACCAAAATTAGAGGTAATTGTTTTTTAACACATCAAAATAGAAAATTAACTATGTTTTATTTAAAAATTAGTGAAATTTCGAAAAAAAATTGGTACCACACAACTTGTACTTTAGTTTTGTTTTATCGCTGACTTACAGGACAATGTTAATAATCCCGGCACGCAGCTGTCTCGCTGACGTGATTAAAACGAATTTTCAAAAGTATTTTTGAAACATTTTTTAAATATTCTTACTAACTCTTTAAAACTTTTAAATTTCATACATTGAAAATACCAAAACGAACCCTACAGCCTTTAAACTAAAACTTTATTAATTTAAATTTTCTAAATTTAACTTAATCTTCTGTAGCCTTTAAATTTGAAATAACCGCCATTTTGAAACTGTTAAACGAATTTTACTGATCAACGAACCAAGCTATCGAATTTGTGTTATTTTTCAATGAAATTGTGATCATGAGCTTGCTAACCATTATATATTTAAAATTTTCAACGACAAAATAAAATAACCTAGATATCAGGATCGGTGCTCATTTCAAAGTCCCGGCTTTGCCATGATGTTTTCCAGTGGAAATTCACTAAAACGTAATATTGTAAAATATTGTATAAAGGATCCCGTATTTAATTAAATTATTTAAAAAATATTTTAAATATTTTTCTCAACCTCAGGAATAATGTTTACTAGTGTCGCCAAACATTTCTGTTAGCCGCCTCGGTGGCCTAGTTGATAGCGTACTGGACTTTCACCCCGAGGACCCTGGTTCGATTCCCGTCTAGGGCTTGGCATTTTCATACGCTATAAATCATCCCATCGTCTGCATTAGCCAAAGTGTGCACTATATTCGGGCGTTAAACACAAAAAAAAATTCTGTGAAACTACCGACAAATAAAAAAAAAAACACCCTACGGAGGTCAGGGTTCATTTTTATTTTATTCCCTAACTGTGAATATGTTATATTAAATGTCTAGAGCCGCCTCGGTGGTCTAGTGGATAGCGTACTAGGCTTTCACCCCGAGGACCCGGGTTCGATTCCCGGCGAGGGCTTGGCATTTTCATACGCTATAAATCATCCCACCGTCGGCATTAGCCCAAGTGTGCACAATAGTCGGACGTTAAACACAAAAAAAAAAAAAAAAAAAAAAAAAAAAAAAATGTCTATCTACCCTCATTGGATAGATGCATCGAAGCGTATATAGTCTAAAATAGTAACGATATTCGAACAACCGATTTTGAGAAATTACGCTGTTTTTTTGGTTTTTGGCTGTTTCGTTTTTCCTTTTCAAACCTTTAGAATATAATTCACCGGAACGTTTTGTTTTGGTACACTCAAGTTATTTTTGGTCACTTAAATTGCCGTATGTTTGTGTTAACACTGTTAACGATCGTAATTTTGGTCCGTTTGGACGAAAGCAAAAACAGTTGTCCAGCAATATACGTTCCAAACAGTTTCAAAATGGCGGCCTAATGCGTAACTTCGCACGTTTCACCGTCGTAATCAGCGTTGAAATCTGCATAAATCTGTCGGTGTTGCATAAATAATAATTTATGCAGAATTTCAATACTAATTGTTACTGTGAAATAGTTTTAAAATTATCAAAGATAAAAACTAATATCGTTAAATGTTCGCTTCCATCGCGTCAGCGAGACAGTTGCGTGCGAATCCTAATTTCTTGATGCAACACGTTTAACGCAAATCGAATACGAGAGATTAAAACGAAGTATTTGTTGTATTAGACTGAACATTAAAATTTTTAAATTGTAAAAAAATCCGTAGCGTTTAAACAGTAAACCCAGATTTCACGAGTAGTTAGGTTAAGAAAGCTTACCTTGATAATGTGAACTGCTATCCAAATATACACGCGCACGCACAGACACCTCTACACATAATACTGCACGACTAACTCGCCTCCAAGACAAGGTAAGACTAAACCAAACACTTCTCGCCTCTCCTGTCCTGCCCCCCTCTCCCCGCCTCTCCCCGCACTCTTCCGCAGCACTCCCATTGTTCTCGCGATAAATGCACATTTCTCCCGAAAATTTCGGTTTTCAGCAGAATTTTGGAGCTGTTGGAGCGGCCATCATGGTAAAATCCAGACCCGGGATATT
>CM040186.1:116434933-116454933 GCA_022606455.1 Callitettix versicolor | reverse complement strand
AACTTTTTGAATTATTTAACTTTTACAATGTGTACACTCTCGCTGACGTGATAGAAGCGAATTTCTAAATGTATTCTTCTTTATCCTACCCGTTTTGAAATTCTGATTTCACCATCATAATCAGCATTAAAATTTGCTTACATTAGGAACTTTGAAATTATATTGAAAATAAAAAAGTGAACCTCGACCGCCGTCGAAAATTTTTTAATTTCAAAGGATTTTTAAAATTTCACCATTTTTTGACTCTAATTACGATGGTAAAACCGGATTTTCAAAAAAAAATATGAATTTTTAATTATTGAAATGACCGCCATTTTGAAACTGTTGAACGAATTTCGATGGTTAACGAACTGCGCTACGTTTGAACTAAATCGGAATAAAATAGCGTGTGTGAGCACGCTAAAACACACACACGCGCGCGCGCGCGCACTCAATGTCCCCGGCCAGGGTATTACCATGATGGCCGCTCCGATAGCTTCCAGTGAAAATTCGTTGATAAACTAGTTAAAATGTTACTTAAAATTTAGCAGGTTATCAAAATATAACCCAGTGCAACTGAATTATTTAGTATTCAGTTTTGTGATATGTGTTAACTGTAGGCTACAACAGTGACGTTTTAATAATATCTTATACTTCTTAATATAATATTTTAAATTTGAAAGTTTATGTGTGTGTTTTTGTTTGTTATTCAATCACACATTAACTACTGGACCGATTGAGATGAAATTTAAAATGAACATGGTTTAGGTACTTGAGATGGACATAGATGTATTTCCGTTTTAAAAATTTGAATCCTTGTTATTATTTATTGTGAAATTATTGTTTATAAGCAATTTGTAATGATTTTAATTGAAACAATCTTATAATTCCAAACAACCTGCCTTTCCAAATTAAAATATGCAGTTTCCATTGAAGTTGGCATTTACATTGACAATTCATAAGTCACAGGGTCAGATATTAAGAGTAGCAGGAATACATTTGGGACTCTGTGCTTCTCCCATAGCCTATTCTAGTGTCGAGTAACAAAAATCTATGTCTTGGCAAAAACCATAAAATCATATAATATTGTATTTAGAAATATATTAAACTGAAATGAACGTACTCATGATTTTGAAAATCGACTATAAATTTTATTTTGTGGTGTAAAATACACAGCCATAACTCGTGATAAGAAGTAGTCACTTCTGTCGGCAGTCATGCCACTGCCACTTTTTTTATTTGTTCTTTGTCTTTCCCTTGATCTAAAAACGGAATTTAATTCTACAGTATTGTGTGAACTGGTCAGGCAAGATGGTTAGACACTTTTGAGGTTATGTTACGTATTTTATTGTTGTGCTTTATGTATATATCAGTTAATTGTTTGTCGTGTTAGCTGTGGTAGTCAATAATTTCATACTGTATGTTTCTACGTGTACTTTTAAAAGTCCTGGTACTTTTCTTTAAGTTCTTCGAACATTATTCTGAATTATTTCTCATTATTTGTTTATTTCAAAGCTCCTTCAGCCATTTTCAATCAACAACTGACGTTCAGCTTACTCGTCTCGTGTTGACAGATCATCTTCCCAATGTTAATGCGGCTAAACAACAAATGCCAACTTGATCGAGTCGCATCAGCACTCGTATCTTTCGTTCAATAAGCCATATTAATCGCGTGGACACAACACTGCCAGCTGAATTATAATCTAAATATTTTGTTCGTACAATCGATCTCGGCTGTCAGATGACGTGACAAGATCTATAACGTATCTTAATTAACGATCAGCTCTGAGTACAAAACGCCATTAAATTTTGGTTATTGCTAAGTGCAGAGCCATATTGTTCTAAGTGTATGTCGTGTTTATAAACTATGTTAGTAGTAAGTGAAGTAAACAGTACCGAAAACTTACCCTCCCGTTAAAATAATTTCACAAAACATTGCACCACTTTCAATGTTGTTCAAACAAAACAGCACTTATTTTTTATCATCCTACAACCTATATTGTCTGATTTAGGTAAAAATTAATTAACAAGACTTATAGACATAAATAACAGACTATTCGCGGCACACAGCTGTCTCGATGACGTGATGGAAGCTAATTTCAAAAGTAAAATGAACTTATCTTTTTTCTGAAATTCATGATCTATATATATTTGCCTTTTTTAAAACTTTTAAATTATAATGTAAAACAAAAAATTAACCCAGACTAACGTCAATTATCATTTCTTAATTTCATCAGATTTTTACAATTAAAAATGCTAATTTGTCCGTTTTTTAACGCTGATTACGATGGTGAAATCGGATCTTCAAAAAAGTTGTAGCACAAAAGTTATGAATTTTAAAAGATTTGAAATTGCCGCCATTTTGAAACAGTTGAACGAAATTTGCTGGGTTACTATACGAGGTGTGTTCAGAAAGTAACGAGAATTTTAATTTTTTTTAAATATTTATTTATTTTTCTACATTGATGTTGTCGCCTTCAAAATAGTCCCCATTGGAGATTATGCAATTGTGCCAGCGCTTCTTCCAATCCTCGAAACACTTCTCAAACTCGATCTTTGAGATAGCCTTTAGTTCTTTCAGCGATGCGCTTTTAATGTCATCTACGGCTGTAAAACGACGGCCCTTTAAGGTTCTCTTTATTTTTGGAAATAGGAAAAAGTCACACGGAGCCGTGTCTGGCGAATATGGAGGCTAGGCATCGTTACAGTACTGTTTTGGGCCAAAAATGCACGAACAAGCAATGAAGTGTGAGCTGGTGCATTATCGTGGTGTAAAAGTCATGAATTGTTTTTCCACAGATTCGGGCGGTTTTTTCGGATTGCTTCACGTAAACGGCGTTGAACTTGTAGGTAGTACTCCTTATTGACCTTTTCACCTGGTGGCAGGAATTCGTGATGCATTATGTCATTAATATCGAAGAACACAGTGAGCATAACCTTCACGTTCGACCGCACTTGTCGAGCCTGTTTCGGTCTTGGCGAGCCAGAATGCCTCCACTGGGATGATTGAGCCTTAGTTTCGACGTCATATCCGTAAACCCATATTTCGTCACTTGTTATAATACGTTTCAGTAATTTTGCATCGTCGTTGACTTCGTTTAGTGACTCCTGAGCAACTTCCATTCGCTGCTGTTTTTGTTCAAAATTCAACAATTTTGGAACGAATTTTGCTGCCACACGTTTCATACACAAAACATTGGAAACAATGTCATGTCATGATCCAATCGATATGCCAACATCATCAGCGACCTCTCTAATTGTGATTCGGCGATTGTTCGTAACCATTTCTTTTACTTTTTCCCCGTTTTCATCGATTGTCGATGTGCTGAAGCGTCCAGGGCGTTCGTCATCTTCAACGTCTTCACGGCCTTCTTGGAAACGCTTATACCACTCGTAAACTCTTGCTTTACTCATAGCCGACTCACCATAGACCTTTGTTAACATTTCACACACTTTGTTACACTTTATTTCATTTTTACGCAAAATTTGATACAAATTCTTTGATCCATTTCTTTTAACAAACGAAAATCACCGAGCTCATAAAAACACGGCTAACGTTAGTGGCTGTCACAGACAATGTCAACAATGAAAACAACTGAAAGTTTTATCATACTTCAAGGGCATGTATACCAACATAATAAAAAAAATGTTTGACAATCGGACTCTCCAAGCCCGCGAAATTTAAAAATTCTCGTTACTTTCTGAACACACCTCGTAATTTATCCAAGCTGTTACTATCCTATTTGTGTGCCAATGTTTAAATGTAACCGGACCAGAATCACGAACGTAAGCGTGCGGACACACACACTCAAGCACACATTTATAGATAGGGGAGACTGGGGATAAAAGTCACACGGGTTGGTTGTCACAAAGCTTATAAATTTGTCTAATAGGTACCGTTACTGGTGGCGTTCCTCTCCTTAGTCATGTACACTAGAGGTGGGCGTTTCTGCTATTTTTACAAAACGTCAACAAACTGTTTGTTGAGGAAACAAAACTGCTTTTTAAAACAGTTGGAAAAAAACAGGTTTATAAAATTGAAACTCAAAGTTGTATTAGCAGGTAAAACAAAAAGCACATACGTTCAGTTTTCTAACACTACTTTTTCATTCCCATTACCACATGTCCTTAACTGTTTTTGGGTACAAAGCATTTAGAAAGGATAAAAATAATCCTTACAAGTGTAGTAATAATTAAATTACATTCTCAAAACGTAATAATTATGTAAGCCATTTTATGTACAAAATGCAATGAATTTCTAATAGAAGCATTCTTTTTTTACTTAAAAATTAAACAGTCCTTTGCATATTTACCAAAATGCAAACGATTTAGAATATTTTTAGTTGATTAAAAAATATTGATGAATGATAATAAATATAAAAAATATGTTTAAATAAAATTAGGCTCTGTATTTACAAAATGTGAGAGGTTGTTACTACAACTCGCAACAAAATAGAGATAAACGTTGACATTGACCGAACAGTTCTTACTTCACTACAAGCAACAAGCAATTTTGGAATAAGGGGAAAAAGCATAAAAGCAGGTAGAAGAAAAGCAGTTAGCAGGAAAGCAGTTAGCAGGCAAACAGCAGGAAAACAGTTTTAGCGCTTGCGGCAACGTGGTTGTGGTAGTGGGGAAAGTCCGTTCCTTGTTTTACAAATCATAAACCAATCCAAATCAAACCGCTTATTTCCGTTTGAAAAAGCAATTCTTTGTCGTTTATAGAAAAGCAGTTTTTTTAACAATTTGGTGTTTTCTGCCCCACCACTAATGTACACCACACCTGAGTTCTTTGTTGCCTAAAGTGTATGTTTCTGTGTGTGTCTGTTTACTTAGTGGCGTTCTGAATTTTTGCCTTAGTAAAATTTTAGACCTTAACTAGTTATTTTTTAACGTCCTTATGCTGCAAGTTACAAATATTATTTTCAGTTTCGGTTAAATACCATACTTTTAGGCATTCAAATCATATTTTTATTTGCATTGTCATTAGTTCGTTTTCGACTCGTATCACTACCTTAACATAATAGCGCGGCGGGGCTAGTTGTCACAAATGGAAGGGGCTGGTTGCCACATGTGACAACCTACCGTAAAAATATCATTAAAAGGAAAAAATCCATTGCAGAGTTAAGGAAAGAGTTAAACAAGAAGATCAAAAAGAAATTATTTAAAGACAAGCATTCCAAAAAGGCAAATATTGTTAAGAAGACCAAAATAAAAGCTGATGGAATACGGCGTAACAAAAAAATGAAAAGAACGAACAAAAACAGAAAAGTAAAGAAAGTTCTGAAAGCGACGAAGATGAGGAGGAGAATATCTGGTTAATTTGCGTTGAACCGTATTCAAAAAGCAGACCAAACGAATTGTGAGTACAGTGTATGGATTGAAAAAAATGGGCTCACGAAAGATGTAGATATGCCAGGAATGCTACACTTCCTTTGCAAACATTGCGAAAGTGACAACTCAGGCGATAAATATTGTGCTTAGGTTATAAATGAAGAAAATGTAATACAAAAACTTTCTGTAATTATACCTATAAGAATTTTCTGATTTGTTTGTTTAATAACTATTTAAAGGAAAAACTACATAAAAATTTAATTAAGTTTCCTTATTTGTTTCACCCAACTTTGGGGGTACACCAAATCAACCACTTTTTAATGTTCTGTGCCTTCCTCGTAGCCCAGTATTGCTTCATTCGTTGTGATCTTGCTTTTCTTTCTTCGTCAGAGATTTGGATCGTTCGCTTGGATTTGACTTTGCCTTGGAACCGTTGCTTCTTGTCCTTGGTTATTGTTTTGGCTGTTTTGTCCATGAGCATAGTGTCAGTGATCTGCAGTTCTGTTATGTTTTTCTGTTTCTCTAAACCAAAGTGGTTTGGCTCTTCTATTGTGAAAGTAGTCAAATATTTTTTTGGTTAGTCTATTGTTGTCGATTCGGAGGATGTGCCCATAAAAATCAATTCTCATTTTTTTTATTGTGTCCGATAGTGTTTCAGTTTTTTGGTAAAGAGTTTCATTACTGATGTGGAGTAATTTGTTGTTACGGAATTTGGGGCCTAAGATTTTCGTAATATCTTTCTTTCTTTGATCTCCAGCCTTTCAAGTGGGCCCTGGGTTGTGAGAGATAATGTTTCAGCTGCATATAAGGCTTCTGGTTTAATTACCGTATGATAATGCCTTATCTTTGTATTCCAGGAGAGGGACTTCTTGTATGTGTCTTTGGTAAGTTGGAAGGCTAATTCAACGTTATTTCTCCTAGATTCCATAGCTTTTTTCTCTAAGGCGTAAAGAAAACACAATTAACTTTAATATTTCTATATTTGACTTTTCAAATATATTTCAATATTTACTGTATTTCAATACTGTTCAAATGTTTGCAGTACTTCATATACAACAATAAACTGCTTTCGATTTTTCTTGTTTTGAAGTTCTTTTATCCATTTTTCAAAAAAATAATTATTAAACGGAATTATTGTGATCTCGCCGTATAAAATAACGGGGACAACCAGCCCCGCCAGTTGAGACAACTAACCCCGGCCAGGGGGCTGCTTGTCACAGGTGTAAAGCTTTTTTAAAAAATTAAAAAAATACTTCTAGTACATATGTGTGAATGAAAGTTTATTCTACATGTCTCATTGTTTGGTAATTTGAATTTTTGTTTAATAAAATTAGTCTTCTTCTTCTTCTCTTCGTTTCACCCTCTTTGGGGTACGCTGAATCAATCATTTCTTGCGCGCTGTACTTTTCTTTGTTCCCAGTAGCTCTTCATTATTTCCGATCTTCTTTTCCTCTCATCTTCCGAAATGACAGGTTTAGGTCTTATTTTGGTTTTATCTTGGAATCTTATTCTTTCGTCCTTGGTAATTATCTTAGCAGTTTGGTCAAGCAGTGAATTTTCTGTAATTTTTAATTCTATTAGGTCTTTTTCAATTTCCTTTAAACCAGATCGGTTTTGTTTTACGATTATGGAAAAAATCAAACACCTGTTTCGTCAATCTATTGGAGTTCATTCTAAGAAGATGGCCGTAAAAATTTATTCTCCTTTTTCTCATAGTATCTGACAGTTCTTCAATTTTCTTATAGAGAGCTTCATTTCTTAAAATTAGTCTAATTTAAAAAATTAAAATATTTTTTTTTAATTAAAAATTAAATTAAAAAATTTAGAAAATTAAAATAAAAAAAATTAAAATTAAAAGTGTGACAACCATCCCCGGTCTCTCGTATGTAAAATTCGTATAAAATTTTTAACAACCCTCAAAAAGTGACAACGGTCAGGATCGTCTTATATATATATATATATATCGTCTTATATATATTTATATATTTACTGAGTCAGGGTGTTACCACGATGGCATCTCAAATAGTTCACTTTCTAATGAAAAATTTGCTATTACACAATACGCTTTATGGAAAAAATTACAATTTCATTATTTGCTACTTACAACTGCATACAAACAAACTGCATACAGTAATTCTCGTACTTACCATATATATGCTCCAATGTTAAAGCCAGATACCAGCCCGAATACATTGACTGTGTTTATCTGTTCATCTTAATGACTGTATTTGATTAATTGGTACATAAAGTTAATGGCTTGCCTGCAGGCTGGGGAACCAACGACACGTGTCTGATTGAGTAGTAAACCATACTGACCATATTCTAGTGGTGGGGCAGAAAACACCAAATTGTTAAAAAAACTGCTTTTCTATAAACGACAAACGAATTGCTTTTTCAAACGGAAACAAGCAGTTTGATTTGGACTGGTTTATGATTCGTTAAACAAGGAACGGACTGTTCTATTCAAACGTTGCCGCAAGCGCTAAAACTGTTTTCCTGCTAACTGCTTTTCTTCTACCTGCTTTTATGCTTTTTCCCTTTATTCCAAAGTTGTTTGTTGCTTGTAGTGAAGTAAGAACTGTTTGGTCAATGTCAACGTTTATCTCTTTTGTTGCGAGTTGTAGTAACAACCTCTCACATTTTGTAGATACAGAGCCTAATTTTATTTAAACATATTTTTTATATTTATTATCAATCATCAATATTTTGTAATCAACTAAAAATATTCTAAATCGTTTGCATTTCGGTAAATATGCAAAGGACTATTTAATTTTTAAGTAAAAAAAGAATGCTTCTATTAGAAATGCATTGCATTTTGTACATAAAATGGCTTACATAATTATTACGTTTTGAGAATGTAATTTAATTATTACTACACTTATAAGGATTATTTTTATCCTTTTTAAATGCTTTACACCCAAAAACATTTAAGGACATGGTGGTAATGGGAATGAAAAAGTAGTCTTAGAAAACTGAACGTATGTGCTTTATGTTTTAGCTGCTAATACAACTTTGAGTTTCAGTTTTCTAAACCTGTTTTTTCCCAACTGTTTTAAAAAGCAGCTTTTTTTCCTCAACAAACAGTTTGTTGGCGTTTTGTAAAAATAGCAGAAACGCCCACTTCTACCATATTCTTACTAATATATTAACCATATACTTACCAGAGGACAACCTTGTTCGCTTAGCGGACCAACCCCGCTCTACGTAGTGAGCACTACGAACTTTTTGTTATATTTAAATATTTTCCGAAACAATCCAGCCAGAAAGATACGGTCAAACAATCCTGAAAACACTAATTTATCAATTTTTGTTGGTCGAATGTTGGTCATGTCATAATTTGTGTAAAAATTTGAAATTAAAAAAAAATTGCGGTACCTTAATAAATAAAAATTTAAACTTAGTAGCGGTCACTGTTTACTTGTGTTTTTTTAATTCACGAACTCCAGAACTCCAAATTTTTTAACTTCAAAATTTGCATTAGGCCATCAGCTGCGCTGAGCTGAGCCGGGCGGAGCTGAATGAAGATGAGCGGCAACCGGAAGCAGGGTTCAGTCTAAAAAACGCGTTTGTATCTTTTAAATCAAATTATTCAGGCCTACTGCAACGGATTCTAGGAAACTACTGCGTTTAAAACAGTAATTTAGGCAACTGTAACGTAGGTAACGAGAAATAATAAGTTTGGAGGCGTGGTCAGCTTCAAACCGAACCTAGTCAGAGTTGAAGCTACGCCGAGCGGAACCCAACTATACCGCTAGGCTCCGTTACGCTTTCAGGGGCCTCACTTATATTAAAAAAGGGTTACGTTTCGAATGCGTAATCCGCTCCGCTCTTGGTGGCCACTCGGCCTTGATCATTATTTTGTAAGACCAAAATAAGGGCTGATAAAAAATTTGGGGTTAAATTTACTCCAGAACAGAATATTTTCTATATTGTTTATATATATATATATATATATATATATATATATATATATATATATATATATATACATATATATATATATATATATATATATACATATATATACATATATATATATACATATATATATATATATATATATATATATATATATATATATATATATATATATGTACATATATACACATATATATACATATATATATATATATATATATATATATATATATATATATATATGAGAGGTAAAATGGACGGAGGAGCGGAAGAGGGACAGGATGAGGGAGGTGTAGAAGATTAGAAGGAAAAAAGACATGAGTCGGAGTGCTTTGCGTGATCCAACAGGGTCTATACGCAGATAATAATAATAATACATAAAATTCAATAATATGTAAGCCGCCTCGGTGGCCTAGTTGATAGCGTACTAGGCTTTCACCTCGAGGACCCGGGTTTGAATCCCGGCTAGGGCTTGTCATTTTCATACGTTATAAATCATTCCATCGTCTGCATTAGCCCAAGTGTGCACAATAGTCGGACGTTAAACACAATATATATATATATATATATATATATATATATATATATATATATATATGTGTGTGTGTGTGTGTGAGAGAGAGAGAGAGAGAGAGAGAGAGAGAAAGAGAGAAAGAGATGGGTGTATTATTGTGTGTATGTGAGGTATGAGTTTGTGTGCGTGTGTGAACATACTACCGTAGACTAAAGTAACTGTACGACTTCAATGAAATTTGGACAAAATTTAATTCGATCCTAGCAAAAACTGCTTGCGCTAGTTCGGAGATGACTGGTCAGTGTTTTAACTAAATCACATACACTGCCTCCAGAATACGTCAACAAATTCAAACTAAATTTCATGTTTATAGACGCTTTCATGTAATTTTCGATGTACTTTTTTTTGTAGCAATATTATTCGTTTTCAGATTTTGTCACGTGCTGAGAGAATGTGAAAATCTACGAAGAACGGAAATACAGTAAGCAGTGACAATGTGAACTTTACAAGTGCCACTATGATAGCAATGAGGACTCCGCTACAGAGAGGTCGCAGCCCGCCATCACGGCTTCCTAGAGCCGCCAACAGGATCAACTCCAGCAGTGGCAGTGGCAGCAGCTCTGACAGTTACATAGCTAGGGTCGGTTCAAGAGGGAACAGTCCGGGAACGCTACGCTCTAGAGGAAGTGATGAGTGAGTGTTATTTGCCTTCATGTGTGGAATTTTACAGAAGTTAATTAGTAAATAATAGGGACGGACGTGTCCGAGGTGGTTAAGTGCCGAATACGTGGGTTCGGGACTGTAGTTACTGTCGTAAGCTTTTTCTTCGAGTTTAACTCTGATTTCTTATTTTCATTGATTTAATATAGTAAATAATATGTTGCCATTAAAAGGCTCATTCCTTCGTCAGTGCGGTCACTGAAATTATTTCAAAATCTTGAAAAAAAATCTAAAAATTGAGCCACAAACCAAAAACTGTTCAAAATTTTAATTTTTGTATTTTTGAAAGGACTTAAAGCTGATTACAATGACGAAACGGATTTTCAAAAAATGCTTGTGATAGAATTGTTGCGAAGTTTTTATGACTAAAAATAGCGGCCATTTTGAAATGTTGTACGAATTTTTTGCCGGGTAACGAACTAGTCCAAGCTATCGTTTGTTAAACGTATCAGATAGAAATTGAAAACACTTGAGTTCTATACAAATCTATTCAGCTATTTTTCTAAAGGCATATCTTTAGACAAGTACGTATATATTATATAACATTTTTAACGTCTTCATATTCCAGTACCATGTAGCGGGTATATAAACACACTGCCACCTACAATCTATAAATATCAGACAAAAACGCTTTAACCGATTGTTTTGAAATTTTTCGTACGAAGGTACGTTGTGCAAAGACCGAACAACGTGTGCGTTGGATGTTCCCCCCCCCCATTAATTTCTGTTTAAAGATAGCAGCCTCTTATGCAGCTTTGGAAAACATTGATTGACTGTTTTGAAATTTAGTAAGAACGTACCTTGTACAAAGTCCAACGACGTATGTGTAAGATGTTTTCCATTCATTTCAGTTTCAAGATGGCGAGCTCTGAATTAAGGATGACGAGCAGTTTTGGCAAAACGCATTAACCGATTGTTTTGAAATTTCTCGTAAGAAGGTACTTTGTACAAAGACCGAACAACGTGTGCGTTGGATGTTTTCCCCATTAATTTCTGTTTAAAGATGGCGGCCTCTGATTTAAACATGACGAGTGTATGCAGCTTTGGAAAACATTGATTGACTTTTTTGAAATTTAGTAAGAACGTACCTTATACAAAGTCCAACGACGTATGTTAAATGTTTTCCATTCATTTCAGTTTCAAGAGACCTCTGAATTAAGGATGGCGAGCAGTTTTGGCAAAACGCATCAACCGATTGTTTTGAAATTTTTCGTAAGAAGGTACTTTGTACAAAGACCGAACAACGTGTGCGTTGGATGTTTCCCCCATTAATTTCTGTTTAAAGATGGCGGCCTCTGATGCAGCTTTGGAAAACGTTGATTGACTGTTTTGAAATTTAGTAAGAACGTACCCTGTACAAAGTCCAACGACGTATGAGTAAGATGTTTCCCATTCATTTCAGTTTCAAGATGGCGAGCTCTGAATTAAGGATGACGAGCAGTTTTGGCAAAACGCATTAACCGATTGTTTTGAAATTTTTCGTTAGAAGGTACTTTGTACAAAGATCGAACAACGTGTGCGTTGGATGTTTCCCCCATTAATTTCTGTTTAAAGATGGCGGCCTCTGATTTAAACATGACGAGTGTATGCAGTTTTGGAAAACATTGATTGACTGTTTTGAAATTTAGTAAGAACGTACCTTATACAAAGTCCAACGACGTATGTGTAAGATGTTTTCAATTCATTTCAGTTTCAAGATGGCGACCTCTGAATTAAGGATGACGAGCAGTTTTGTCAAAACGCATCAACCGATTGTTATGAAATTTTTCGTAAGAAGGTACGTTGTACAAAGATCGAACAACGTGTGCGTTGGATGTTTCCCCCATTAATTTCTGTTTAAAGATGGCGGCCTCTGATTTAAACATGACGAGTGTATGCAGTTTCGGAAAACATTGATTGACTGTCTTGAAATTTAGTAAGAACGTACCTTGTACAAAGTCCAACGACGTATGTGTAAGATGTTTCCCATTCATTTCAGTTTCAAGATGGCGAGCTCTGAATTAAGGATGACGAGCAGTTTTGGCAAAACGCATCAACCGATTGTTTTGAAATTTTTCGTAAGAAGGTACGTTGTACAAAGACCGAACAACGTGTGCGTTGGATGTTTCCCCCATTAATTTCTGTTTAAAGATGGCGGCCTCTGATTTAAACATGACGAGTGTATGCAGTTTCGGAAAACATTGATTGACTGTCTTGAAATTTAGTAAGAACGTACCTTGTACAAAGTCCAACGACGTATGTGTAAGATGTTTCCCATTCATTTCAGTTTCAAGATGGCGACCTCTGAATTAAGGATGACGAGCAGTTTTGGCAAAACGCATCAACCGATTGTTTTGAAATTTTTCGTAAGAAGGTACGTTGTACAAAGACCGAACAACGTGTGCGTTGGATGTTTCCACCATTAATTTCTTTTTAAAGATGGCGGCCTCTGATGCAGCTTCGTAAAACATTGATTGACTGTTATGAAATTTAGTAAGAATGCATCTTGTACAAAGTCCAACGACGTATGTGAAAGATGTTTCCCATTCATTTCAGTTTCAAGATGGCGACCTCTGAATTAAGGATGACTAGTATTTTTGACAAAACGCATCAACCGATTGTTTTGAAATTTTTCGTAAGAAGGTACTTTGTACAAAGATCGAACAACGTGTGTGTTGGATGTTTCCCCCATTAATTTCTGTTTAAAGATGGCGGCCTCTGATGCAGCTTTGGAAAACATTGATTGACTGTTTTGAAATTTAGTAAGAACGTACCTTGTACAAAGTCCAACGACGTATGTGTAAGATGTTTTCCATTCATTTCAGTTTCAAGATGGCGAGCAGTTTTTGCAAAACGCATTAACTGATTGTTTTGAAATTTTGTTCGGAAATATCTGGTATAAATCCCAAAAGAAGTGTGTAAAATTTTTTCCCATTTTCTTCAGTTTCAAAATGGCGGCTTCTGATTCAGCTACAACGAGTGTAATTGCTGATTGTTTCCTATAATACTGGCTGGACGGCAAAACCTATCGTAATGTTGACCGCTTCACGGAGAATGGGGATAAAATTTCCACTAATGTTGGTCCAGTAACAGTTCCCCTAAGTATTACGGTCACAGGATAAATTGACGTAAAGTTTACGAGCGCTGTCGCGAAGCGTTGGACAGGTAATTAAAAACACACTGCGACAAGTTCTTTGAGCTACTGGAAAGTAAATAATACGTCACCCTGGGGCAGACGTGTGCCATGCGAACTTTCTTTTATTGATTGGAATCATTCATCGAAGCTCAACGACCTCTACGAACTAATTATTTCCGCAAAACGGCATCAGTCAATAAGCCGAGCACTATCGCGGTGTAATTTGTTTTGGTTAGGCGAGGCAAGTCCCGTACGTACGTTTCAGCTGACTCGTAGTCACGTGTAGCATGATTGAACTCCCGCTTTTGTTCTTCCATACCGTAACACTTTTGGCGAATTTGTGACGCGTCCCTGTATTTTAGTTTTGCCGAATTTTCATTGGAAAACAAATTATAAGTGCCATCGTAGGCAGACCCAGACCCAGTACAATAAATTTGCCACGAATTGACCTCTGGACACATTTTCGAAGATTTTTTATCTTGTCATTTTCTTTGAAATGCTGAATTCACGTTCATAATAAGCATATATATATATATATATATATATATATATATATATATATATATATATATATAAACATTTCCCCGCAGGGGCTGCAGACTACCTGCACTTATTGAGGGGATTTAGACGTCCCTCGCGGTACCCGAGTCTAACACACACTTACACTTACAGCACTATACTTACTGCTTTAACACTTTACACTCACACATACAATTAGAGAGGCGATAATAGCCTTAATGTGCTTTTCGCCTTAAAATAACAAAAACAATATATATAAACATTTTACTTTGTGAATATAAATAAATGTATATTTAGGCTGCCTGGGTGGTCTAGTTGATAGCGTACTGGGCTTTCATCCCGAGGACCCGGGTTCGATTCCCGGCCAGGGCTTGGCATTTTCATACGCTAAAAATCACCCCATCGTATGCATTAGCCCAAGTGTGCACAATAGTCGGACGTTAAACAAAAAAAAAAAACAAAAACAAAAAATATTACAGTTGAAATGTCGATTCTATCACGTCAGCGGAAAAGCTGCTTTGGGAAATTGTTAGCGAATTTCTATTGGGGAAATGAGTAATTGGAGCGCCACATGACCTCTAGATCACTTTTTCGAAGAGTTGTTAAATTCCCCGCATATCTGTGTGTGTGTATGTGTGTGTGTGTGTGTGTGTGTGTGTGTGTGTGTGTGTGTGTGTGTGTGTGTGTTTATGTGCGTATGTGTGTGCCTGCGCGCGCGCGTGTGTGTGTGTGTGTGTGCGCGCGTGCGCGCGTGTATGTATATATGCGTGTGCGTGCGTGTGTGTATGTGCGTGTGTGTGTGTATGTGCGTGTGCGCGCGTGTGTATATTGCGTGTGTTTATGTGTGTATGTGTGTGTGTGTGTGTGCGTGTGTGTGTGTGTGTGTGCGCGCGTGCGTGCGCGCGCGCGCGTGTGTGTATTTTAGCACGCTCACGTTCGCTTTTGCTAATAGCTTGAACAAATTCGTTAACCAGCAAAATTCTGTAAACAGTTTCAAAATGGCAGCCATTTCAAATCTTTGAAAAATCGTAACTTCTTTGTTTTATTTTATTTTTTAAATCCGACTTCAACGTCGTAAGCAACGTTAAAAATTGCATAATTAGATTTTCGTATTTGCAATACAATTTGAAAGTTTAAAGTGCTAATATACGCAGACGTTAATGCTGATTATGATGGTGAAAGAAGAATTTCAAGAAGGGTACGATGAAAATAATTTTAGAAATTTGCTTCTATCACTTCAGCGTGACAGCTGCATGCCGCGCTTATCTTAATAATGGCGAAGTAATTTGTCGTCATCAGTTATAAAGTAATTATTCTATGAAAACCTGACGTGCAGAAACAAAGTTCCTTCAACCCTTATTTGTAGAAACCTCCCTTAATATTTACTCAGTTACGCCCTGCCCTACTTCTCCATGCTTGTCTCCGCATGTAATATTCAACGTGAGCCGACAGTTAACGAAGCCGTGGTTCTCTTCTTACTTAATAAATTATTGCCGCTTTCTTGAGCGAACGTTTTTGTTGAGGTTAGGAACAGCTGACACTTTAATACGCCATTTTGTTTGAATGTCAGCAAATGACGTTTCTTGTTGTGGTAGGTGTGACGCGATGACGTCAGCCTAGCTTTCATTACTTCAACGAACAGATAGAATTGTAATCTAATCGCTTGTTGTAAATTTATAAATTTAAAGGGAACATTGCATTAACTTTCTCGAGAAAACAGTGCGCTTAGTTAACCATAGTTCAAAATATTCCTGTTTAAAGAGTTTTTTTTAATACTTAATGCCAGTTAGGGTAATGCGAACAAGGAATCGGCGTTAAGGTTAAGTGAAATGGTTAGGCAGTAATTTGACGTCTTACTGTTGGAGGCAGTTGATGTGAACAGGTGATGGGCTTATCAATTCCACAGTAACTGTAGTTCATACCACTTTCACACATTTACACACAGTTCATACTACTCTCACACATTTACACACAGTTCATACTACTCTCACACATTTATACACAATTCATACTACTCTCACACATTTACACACAGTTCATACTACTCTCACACATTTATACACAGTTAATACTACTCTCACACATTTACATACAGTTCATACTACTCTCACACATTTATACACAGTTCATACTACTCTCACACATTTACACACAGGTCTTACTACTCCCACACATTTACACACAGTTCATACTACTGTCACACATTTACACACAGTTCATACTACTCTCACACATTTACACACAGGTCATACTACTCTCACACATTTACACACAGTTCATACTACTCTCACACATTTACACACAGGTCATACTACTCTCACTTATTTACACAGTTCATACTACTCTCACACATTTACACACAGTTCATACTACTCTCTCACACATTTACACACAGGTCATACTACTCTCACTTATTTACACAGTTCATACTACTCTCACACATTTACACACAGTTCATACTACTCTCACACATTTACACACAGTTCATACTACTCTCACACATTTACACACAGTTCATGTTACTCTCACACATTTACACACAGTTCATACTACTCTCACATATTTACACACAGTTCATACTACTCTCACACATTTACACACAGTTCATACTACTGTCACACATTTACACACAGGTCATACTACTCTCACACATTTACACACAGTTCATGTTACTCTCACACATTTACTACACATTAACACACAGTTCATACTACTCTCACACATTTACACACAGGTCATACTACTCTCACACATTTACTACACATTTACACACAGTTAATACTACTCTCACACATTTACACACAGTTCATGCTACTCTCACACATTTACTACACATTTACACACAGTTCATACTACTCCCACACATTTACACACAATTCATGCTACTCTCACACATTTACTACACATTTACACACAGTTCATACTACTCCCACACATTTACACACAGTTCATACTACTCCCACACATTTACACACAGTTCATACTACTCTCACACATTTACACACAGTTCATACTACTCTCACACATTTACACACAGTTCATACTACTCTCACACATTTACACACAGGTCATACTACTCTCACTTATTTACACACAGTTCATACTACTCTCACACATTTATACACAGTTCATACTACTCTCACATATTTACACACAGTTCATACTACTCTCACACATTTACACACAGTTCATACTACTCTCACATATTTACACACAGTTCATACTACTCTCACACATTTACACACAGGTCATACTACTCTCACTTATTTACACACAGTTCATACTACTCTCACACATTTACACACAGTTCATACTACTCTCACATTTACACACAGTTCATACTACTCTCACACATTTACACACAGTTCATACTACTCTCACACATTTACACACAGTTCATACTACTCCCACACATTTACACACAGTTCATACTACTCTCACACATTTACACACAGTTCATACTACTCTCACACATTTACACACAGTTCATACTACTCCCACACATTTACACACAGTTCATACTACTCTCACACATTTACACACAGTTCATACTACTCTCACACATTTACACACAGGTCATACTACTCTCACACATTTATTACACATTTACACACAGTTCATACTACTCTCACACATTTACACACAGTTCATACTACTCTCACACATTTACACACAGTTCATACTACTCTCACACATTTACACACAGTTCATACTACTCTCACACATTTACACACAGTTCATACTACTCTCATACATTTACATACAGTTCATACTACTCTCACACATTTACACACAGTTCATACTACTCTCACACATTTACACACAGTTCATACTACTCTCCCACATTTACTCAAGACATAAATATTAGCGAAATATTATTAGTTGTTTAGTTTGTAGATTCCAAAAACTTTTATCGCCGATAAAATTTAAACATAAATATCCACTTAATGCATTAATTATATGGAATTATATTAGGGTAGGTGTGTCCGTGGTGGTTAAAAGTCAGTCCGGTGCGTCTCCCAAGTTGCGCAACTCAAGGTCTAGTTACTGCCGGATCCCTCGACCTATGAATCACGTGCAGTGATCGAAGTACAAATGGTTGAAAAGAAAACGCAGAATGAGGACTCCGGGAGTCAGGGCACAATTAATTACGGCAGCAAAGTATTGTTTGGGCGTCCTTGAGGTGGCAAGAAAGTTTGGTCAAGGCTGCCACGCACACTGATGGACGCTGTGACACGATTAGCTACAGTAATCGATACTTATTATTTCATACTACTGTACAAAGTAAATCTTTAAACAAGTATCGATATAGGTTAACATTTGGCGATCAATATACCAAACACGAGATTTCAAAAAAAAACCGTAAATACCCGTTTTAAAGTGAGCTATTGAAATTCTTTTTATATTCTTCTTCTTTTCTGCTAGGATTATTGTCACTGTGTTCAGTTTAATGATCTGCCTTCCCTAGCTTCGTCAATTCTACTTTCGTTAACGCGTTTCGGAGAACCTCCATCTTCAAAAATTCTATCTACACTCTTCTTCTTTTCTGCTAGGATTATTGTCACTGTGTTCAGTATAATGATCTGCCTTCCCTAGCTTCGTCAATTCTACTTTCGTTAACGCGTTTCGGAGAACCTCCATCTTCAAAAACTATATCTACACTCTTCTTATTTTCTGCTAGGATTATTGTCACTGTGTTCAGTATAATGATCTGCCTTCCCTAGGTTCGTCAATTCTACTTTCGTTAACGCGTTTCGGAGAACCTCCATCTTCAAAAACTATATCTACACTCTTCTTCTTTTCTGCTAGGATTATTGTCACTGTGTTCAGTATAATGATCTGCCTTCCCTAGAATCGTCAATTCTACTTTCGTTAATGCGTTTCGGAGAACCTCCATCTTCAAAAACTATATCTACACTCATAGTATAGTATATAGATATAGTTTTTGAAGATGGAGGTTCTCCGAAACGCGTCAACCATAAACATATCATTAAAATGATATGTGTTTAAATAAATTATTTAATTTCGTATATAATTACGAAATTAGCGTTAAAAACCGCGCAAATTTTGAACGTTCAAAATCCGTTGAAATTTAGAAATTTAATTCGACGGCGGTCAGGGTTCGTTTTCGTATTTTCGATGCAATTTGAAAGTTCAAAAATGCATTTTTTTTGCTGTTTATCACGGTGAAAAGAGAGTTAAAAAAGAGGGTAAGATAACAAAAAATAGTTTTGGAAATTCTCTTTCAATAAGTCAGCGAGACTGCTGCGATTATTTTACTTAACTATAAAATAGCTTATTTTCAAAAAAAATTGCTAATAAATTGTTTTAGCCGCCTCGGTGGCCAGTTGATAGCATACTGCGTTTTCACCCCGAGGACCCGGGTTCGATTCCCGGCCATGGCTTGGCATTTTCATACGCTATAAATCATCCCATCGTCTGCCATACAAAATTGTTTTATTTCGTTTTAAACGAGCTACAAACAATTACTAAAACAGTGTACAATGTTAACAAAGCGTGCTTTTATGAAACAATGGCATTTCATTGCAGCTGCCAAATTAAGGCGTTGGTTATGCAAAATGGATACACCCCTGTAGTCAAATCAAAGACTGTACTGGACCTTGGGAAGTAAAGGACTTTGATATTCTGTACTCTATGAGCTTCCCAATGTTTTTGAAGCGGAGCTTTTTATGTTGGCTTTTTTTAGAGGAGTGAATAGAAAAAATGTCCGAACCTTTTTAATGTTACGGAAATATGAAACGGAAACGAGCAAACGAATTTCGTCTCTATTTTTCTTCCTTCTTTTCGATAACAGTAAACGCATATTAAATGAAAACGTTGTGTTGCTTTCGTTTCGGTATTTTTCCTTTGTTGAAGAACACGCGCACGTTGTAACCTTCT
>CM040186.1:116422433-116432433 GCA_022606455.1 Callitettix versicolor | reverse complement strand
TCACTACAATATGAATAGTATCAAAGTGTACATTTAACATGCATCGGAACTGTACCAAATAAACGAGAGACTTGTGCGGTGGGGTAGCAAGGTAGATAGGTGACAAAGTAAGCATCGGTTTTGTGCTATCGTTAATCATGTTGGACAGTTTAACTGCTTTCACAGATAAAATCGAAATATCTCTTCACCCTATTTGTGGTAACATAAATTCCCCGCCAAGTATTCAGTTCGAAAAACATTAAACTTAGCTGAATTCTCGATTCCATGGATTTTAACTCATATTTTACTTCATACGGTGGGAATTGGACTCGGAATAAATATTTGTACTCAAAGTAATAATAAAATGGTCAGAAACGTGCCATTTTAACATGCGCCATGTTTGTGATGCATTTTGCGTGATGCGTACCAGTTGTATCGCACATTGTGACCGCTTCTAAACAGCTGATTTCGCACAGCAGCTGTTGCTTCAGTATCGATTCAATTGAGGTTATGTTAGAAATTCAATTTGTAAATAAAATGGACAGCCGCCTTAGTGGCCTAGTTTATAGCGTACTGGGCTTTCACCCCGAGGACCCGGGTTCGATTCCCGGCCAGGGCTTGGCATTTTCATACGCTATAAATCAACCCATCGTCTGCATTAGCCCAAGTGTGCACAATAGTCGGACGTTAAACACAAAATAAATAAATAAATAAAAAAATAAAATGGACAATAAAAGTATTTATAAAAATGTGTTTTAAATGAAGAACAAAGGTTAAGGGAAATGAACGAGAGAAACAACGACGATTAGAAAATAAACAAAATCGAGAAATCGAGAAAAACGTGATACGATATTTATATTTTCTTTTCGGTAACAAATATTTAATTTTTTGGTTGAAATTTTACCAACATAAGCAACATTAAAATCTGCAAGCATTTCAAACGTTTTCGATTACACAAAATGTACACAAATGAACCCTGACCATTTGTTAACCCTGGCAAAATCAAATTAAATTTCGTAATTTCAACGCATTTCTGAAAATCTTGGTTTTTGAAGATGGAGTTTCTCTGAAACGCGTCAACGAAAGAAGAATTGACTAAACTAGGGAAAGCAGATTATTACACTGGACGTAGTAATAAAGTACTTGTTTATATAGTTGTTAACGATGAAATTATATTTTCACAAGAAAAGTTACGAATTAAAAAAAAATGGCCGCCATTTTCAAACTGTTCTTCGAATTTCATTGATTTACGAACTTGTTTAATTTACAACCAAAGTCGATTGTTGTTCCAAGTTTGAATAATTACGAATACATTGCCGATTGAACTCGTTGCCGAATGAAAGACAACGAAGAAAATTAACTGCAGAATAATGAAATGTACAGCCGATTTTAACTGTAATTTTAAAATGGAAGAATTAACTAGGTCTTTTTCTCGAAATACGTAAGATGAAAGAGTTAAAACTGTGCACTTACTCCCCCCCCTGAAAACAAACGTTAATGACTGCAATACCGTGTCTACAATCAGATAGCGAGGTTAAACTTGGGTAAGTCCGCGTGCGTGGCTGAAGGGTCAAGAACAACTCAAGTTCAATGTTCGCTTTGTTTCTTTCGTACAATCGCCTTCTTCATTTCGTCCATCGTATAATGTCACAGCATTACGGCGGTCAGGGTTCATTTTAACTTGTGTCGTGTTTTAGGGCTGGTTGTGATGTTTGATTTTGCGCGATGCCATATTGCATATAATAGTATATTTAGCGCCTTGCTTGCGTGCGCAAAGTCTTCGTTCTATTTTTTTTTTTTTTTTTTTTTTTTTTTTTTAAGGCGAAAAGCACATTGAGGCTATTATCGCCTCCGTAAATGTATTGTGAGTATAAAGTGTTAAAATCGTGAGTGTAGTGTTGTAAGTGTAAGTATATGTTAGACTCGGGTACCGCGAAGGACGTTTAAATCCTCTCAATAGGCGCAGCTAGTCTGCACTCCCTGCGGGGACACACGTACACACACACACACACACACACACACACACACACACACACACACACACACACACACACACACTTTTTGTTGTTTTAAGGCGAAAAGCACATTGAGGCTATTAATGCATCCCTAAATGTAAGTGTGAGTATAAAGTGTTAAAGTCGTAAGTGTAGTGTTGTAAGTGTAAGTATACGTTAGACTCGGGTACCGCGAGGGACGTTTAAATCCTCTCAATAGGTGCAGCTAGTCTGCATCTCCCTGCGGGGACACACACGTATACACACACATACACACACACACACACACACACACACACACACACACACACACACACACAAACACACAAACACACGCACGCACACACACAAACACACGCGCGCGCACACACATAAACACACACACACACACAAACACACATTTTTTGTTGTTGTTTTAAGGCGAAAAGCACATTGAGGCTTTTTCCCTATGCATCCCTAAATGCATTCCTAAATGTAAGTGTGAGTGTAAAGTGTTAAAGTCGTAAGTGTAGTTTTGTAAGTGTAAGTATGTGTTAGACTCGGGTACCGCGAGGGACGTCTAAATCCTCTCAATAGGTGAAGCTGGTCTGCACTCCCCTGCGGGGCGTTTTATTAATATATATATAAGAAATTATATCTCAATTTAAGTAGCAAATTTGAAATAAAACCGTAGCGTTTGTGAATTAAACGAGGGGAAACCTAAAATTACCACCATCAATTTGTTTAGTTCCTTTCGGTTGTTAGTAATTAATATTATAATTTTAATAATTAGTTTTAAAGATTGTAAACATGGTACAGCCAAAGAGTAAACACTATTGATGAAGACTCAGGAACATTATGAAACTGCTGACATACAGCCTGTTGTTATAAACAAGGTATGTAGAACGGCAGTTTAGATAAAAGCTTGGGGAAGAAGTAGATCGCGGTCAGTCGATTCTGGGTAGACCAGAGGGCCAACTGTACGTCGTGAAGTGACTGGTGCATCAGGAAGACATTCCAGCCGGTGCTGGGGAGACCAGAAGGCCAACTGTACGTCGTGAAGTGACTGGTGCATCAGGAAGACATTCCAGCCGGTGCTGGGGAGACCAGAAGGCCAACTGTACGTCAGAAGTGCCTGGTGCATCAGGAAGACATTCCAGCCAGGCGGTGCTGGGGAGACCAGAGGGCCAACTGTAAGTCGGGAAATGACTGGTGCTCCAGGAAGACATTCGAGCCTGGCGGTGCTGGGGAGACCAGAGGTCAAACTGTACGTCGGGGAGTAACTGGTGCTCCAGGAAGACATTTCAGCCAGGCAATGCTCCCCAGACCAGAGGGCCAACTGTACGACGGGAAATGACTGGTGCTCCAGGAAGATATTCCAGCCAGGCGGTGCTGGGGAGACCAGAGGGCTAACTGTACGTTGGGAAGTGACTGGTGCTCCAGGAAGACATTCCAGCCGGTGCTGGGGAGACCAGAAGGCCAACTGTACGTTGGGAAGTGACTGATGATCTAGGAAGACATTCCAGCCAGGCGGTGCTAGGGACACCAGAGGGCCAACTGTACGTCGGGAAATGACTGATGCTCCAGGAAGACATTCCAGCCAGGCAATGCTGGGGAGACCAGAGGGCTAACTGTACGTCGGGAAATGACTGGTGCTCCAGGAGGACATTCCAGCCTGGCGGTGCTGGGGAGACCAGAGGGCCAACTGTACGTCCGGAAGTGACTGGTGCTCCAGGAAGACATTTCAGCCAGGCGGTACTTGGGAGACCAGAGGGCCAACTGTACGTCGGGAAGTGACTGGTGCTAAAGGAAAACATTCCAGCCAGGCGGTGCTGGGGAGACCAGAGTGCCAACTGTACGTCGGGAAGTCACTGGTGCATCAGGAAGACTTTTCAGCTAGACGGTTTTAGAGGAAACGGATCGGCAGTCTACGGGGGAGGAGGCCAGTTTTTGCGTACACTTCTTCCCCTTTTCTTTTTTGGGTTGAGTAAATTGGGGCCCGACATTCCGGTATGGGTTTTGGAACATTATTTCAGGGAAAGATTTTGGATCAAGTAATACAAGTGTTCATTCTTGGGTTATCAAGTGTAGAAGTAGCCGAAACAATACAAGAATATTGTAATAGAGTTGTGTGTATGAAAATACATTTTTGAACCACCGATAGTTGATTCTTTAGAACCCCGGATAGGAGAGCTTCCAAATTCCTAATACTATTTAGTCAAGACATATAAAATTACCGAGTCGAAAATTCATCATATTTTGGGAACGTGGAGCGTTGAATTTCCGTTATTTTGTTTCTGCCTTACGAACAAGATTTTGTGAAAAATAATTGAATATAATAAAGTTTTTATAATATTTTGCACACCGTACGGTCCCACTTAATCTTGTTTCATATTTAAAACCTTACACGCTCTTACGTATCGTTAAACGTCAGCTGATTTATCAATACAAAATATTCGCTTGATTCTACAAAACGCAATTTGCTTTCAATGAAGCAATAAATAATTTCACTTCAGTTGAGATACGAAGATAACGGCGAAGGTCACGCGATGTGCACATACCTGCTGCGATACTACTGGTTGTTTCAGAGCGAATTTATTATTCATCCATGCCGTCCTTTGTCACCTTTGAACTATTTTATCAATAGCCTCTATCTATTGTAAATAAAACGTATTATACTGTATTTCTGTGAACGATGGCATTCGTTAGTTTTGTTTAGTCGGAATTCTCTGCGTGCAACATCCAAGGCCTTCTCGATATTTGTTTGTTTTTGTTTTTTAATGGAAAACTTTGAATGAAGTATAATCTTATGCATCAGTTTAATTATTATATACGAGTGCAAACAAATATTATATGTTAGACTCGGGTACCGCGAGGGATGTCTAAATCCTCTCAATAGGTGAAGCTGGTCTGCACTCCCCTGCGGCAATATATATTCATTGCTTGTATATTTTTACAGACTTTATATAATAAATTTATCTATGTTAGCGTGGTTTTTAAGAAAAATGAGCTATTTGGATTGGCCATCATCATGAATATTTGCAATTACGGTTCGAGGCACGAAAATCGATAATACCTTAGACCAGGGATCTCCAAACTACGGCCCGAGGGCCACATCCGGCCCGCGGACAGATTTTGTCCGGCCCGCGGAGAGCTTGAAAACTCCTTTTAGAGAACATATTTTTTATAGCAAATTAAATTTAGTTTACTGAAGTATTCTAATTTTATGTTGAATAATTATTAATAAGGAATTATTGAATTATTATTAATATTAAAAATTATTAATTTCATCAGTGGACTATTTCACTTTTTACCACCGGCAACAATGATAATATGGTTTTGGCCCTCGGAACTTACTGGAGTAATCAGTATGGCCCTAAGGCTGGAAAGTTTGGAGACCCCTGCCTTAGACTAATCCGTTAATCAGCAAAAATTATGTTAACAGTTTCAAAATGGCGGCCATTTCAAACCTTCAAAAATTCATAGTTTTGTTTTAAAAACTGCAGTAATTAGATTTTTGAATTTTCAAAATCCTTTGAAGTTAACGAAAGTTTTTGACGGCGTTCAGGTTCGTTTTCATATTTTCCGTGTAATTTGAAAATTGCTAATATAATCAGATTTAAAAAAAGGGTAAGAAAAGGGAAAATATTTTTGGGAAATTCGATTCTATCACGTTAGCGACACGACTGTGTGCCCAGATTATTTGTCCAACTTAGTTTGAAACGAATAATTTATTTTTAAATCTTTCTCACTCGATCGTTGGCGTGCCAGTTGCAGAACTGGAAATGGCGCCACTGTTACATGCATGTGGCATGGCTTTGTTGACGTTTGTTTGTTTGTTTACAGTTCAGCGTACGAGCAGAGCCTCAACGGGTCAGTGAGCAGCTTGGAGACTTACAGCCTTCAAGATAACATAAACGTTGTCGTCAGGTACTGTAACCATCACAGTGCCTACTTGTAATACGATGCTTAAATTGTATGCTAATTTCTATTGGAAAATGTGTTATTGGAGTTGTTAAAATGCAGAACCTGCGACCTTGAAATCACCAAAGATGGGCCGCCTCGGTGGCCTAGTTGATAGCGTACTGGGCTTTCACCCCGAGGACCCGGGTTCGATTCCCGGCCAGAGCTTGGCATTTTCATACGCTATAAATCATCCCATCGTCTGCATTAGTCCAAGTGTGCACAATAGTCGGACGTTAAAAAAAAAAAAATTTCACCAAAGATTACAAATTTTCTATTTACCCCTACTTAAACATTCGTGTGATATATTGGAAAACCTTTTACATGCACCTACAAAGTTTTTTTATTTAGATGCTCAAAACCACTAAGTAAACAATATTCGTAGTCATTAACGTGACCGGTGAGTTTTTCTTTTGTATAATTTAACCACCATTCCAGCAAATAGATTTTACTATCTATCGGGAACTCGGTGGTCGATGCAGCTAAAGCACCGGTCAGTTTACTACGTCTCTGTACTAGCGCACCTTAATTTCCTCAGTTCTAGCCGCAGTTACTCCCGTTGCTGATCCCTCGTCGTTATTTTAACTGGCATAAAGTATGGACACGTTAACCTGTGTTCGGTCAGGGTTCGTTTTCAAAATGTAATTTAAGTTTCCGGGTAAGCACTTACGATACAATTTCATGAACAGCATCGCATATAGGCCTATGCGTAAGGCTTCTAGTAGCTCTAAGTAATACTGAGAGAATGAAGCATCACTTACGTGGGAGGTTGTCAAATGGTGGCTGAAAGACAAGCAAACCTGACAGAAATCATGATATAAGAGGTTCGAAGAAATCGGCGAATAACAAGATAATAAAATTGAATATGTCGGACGTTTTCTGGACACACCATATCTCTTATCACGTTTTGTGGACAGTGGTGTCAAATATAAATTTATAACAACTCGGACTTGTAGAGTAAACCATTGTCTAGGACAGCGGTTCACTGACGTTTTTGTCAGTGGGCCCATCTTAAGACCAAAATTTCGCACCATCTCTCTCTCTCTCTCTCTCTCTCTCACACACACACACACACACACACACACACACACACACACACACACACACACACACACACTACTCCTGGCTGGGGTAGTAAGCTCAGTGCTCCTTTACGGAGCACCGATTTGGAGCCAGGCTAAGACGGTCGCGAGCTATGCGCGCAAGGTTAGTGCGGTGCACCGCCGTGCGTTGGTGCGGGTCGTGAGTTGTTACCGAAGAGTTTCCTACGAGGCTGCATGCGTAGTGGAGCTGATGGCTGATGAAAGAGCGAGGCTCTATTGGAGCAAGCGAAGTGCTGAGCCGCGGTATAGTCATACAATGGCAATTACAGAGGAGCGAAATCGGATCCTGGAGACATGGCAGAGACAGTGGGATGAATCAACAAAAGAACGATACCTACCAACTTATAGGTAACATCCAAGATTGGTGCAACAGGGATCATGGGGAGGTGGACCTCTATCTCACACAGATTCTCACTGGGCACGGTTGCTTCCGAGCTTACTTGTTCCGTTTCGGGCTGGAAACAGACTCGGCTTCCCTCCGTCTTTCAGCAGTGGAGGAAGATGCGGAGCATGTGTAGGAGATTCGACGAGGAAAGGATGAAGCTGCAAACATATCTGCGAGGCAGCGTTACACCGGAAAGTCTGGTTGCGACAACGATGGCTTCAGAGGTCAACTGAAGGGCCATTGCGGGATTCGCTGCAGTGGTCATGAAGAGCATGAGGGCTGAGAATCGAGAAAGGAGAGCCAACGCTGTATACGAGTAGGCGGTCAGCCAGTCCACCTTCCCATGAAGTAATGCCTGGCGTCGGTTCCGTTTGGGGGCGGTTTACAGAAGAGGAATGCTTTTGTTGATTTTTTTAGTGGGTAACAAGATATCTTAACTTGAGTTTGAACTTAATTTGAGTCCCACACTCTGGGGTAGTGCGTACCCTACCCCAGGTAGTCTATAAAAGATTTTAGCCGCCTCGGTGGCCTAGTGGATAGCGTACTATGCTTAAACCCCGAGGACCCGGGTTCGATTCCCGGCGAGGGCTTGGCATTTTTCAGACGCTATAAATCATCCCATCGTCTGCATTAGCCCAAGTGTGCACAATAGTCGGACGTTAAATACCAATAAAAAAAATAAAATAAAAAAAAAATAAAAGATTTTTTTCCACCTTTTTCGGCATCGCAAAACACACACACACACACACACACACACACACACACACACACACACACACACACACACACACACACACACACACACACACACACACACACACACACACACACACACACACACACACACACACACACACACACACACACACACACACACACACACACACACACACACACACACACACACACACACACACACACACACACACACACACACACACACACACACACACACACACACACACACACACACACACACACACACACACACACACACACACACACACACACACACACACACACACACACACACACACACACACACACACACACACACACACACACACACACACACACACACACACACACACACACACACACACACACACACACACACACACACACACACACACACACACACACACACACACACACACACACACACACACACACACACACACACACACACACACACACACACACACACACACACAAACACACACACACACACACACACACACACAAACACACACACACACACACACACAACACACACACACACACACACACACACACAACACACACACACACACACACACACACACACACACACACACACACACACACACACACACACACACACACACACACACACACACACTGACTATCGTATTTTCCGTGGCTGAAATCAATAAAACCATGGAATCAATAAATGAATAGGAATCCATCTCTTTACTGAGTCATTTTCGGAGAAAGAATTTTAAGGTTAGTTTAATGAAGGCTGGGTATTATTGATTTCAGCCACGGAAAATACAACGATAGTCAGCGTGTGTGTGTGTGTGTAAGATTTTTAAAAAAGTAAGAAATAAAAATATATGCATTTTTTAAGATATAGAAATACCGCATTTTAAAAACTGTTGAATTGATTTTACTGCTACGAAATTAATGAAGCTGATACTGTAGTAACAAAATCAATTTTTGTGTTTTTATTTGATACTCAAGGAAAGATGCCAAGGAAAGTACGTGTCAGAAAACAGTTGAGTAAAAAAATGTATTAAAAAAATAAAAATTATGTATCATGGTTTCCTTTTTTTGATTTACCTTAATTTGTTCGTAAACACAATTACACTGAAGAAAAACGTAGTGTATTTGTTATTTAACAAAAGCAATTTAATCTTGATTGAAATATTATATTGTACTTTATTAAATATTGGAAATATTTTTGCATTATTCATATATTTGTTACTTTCTTTGAATTTGTTTCCTTCTACAAAAAAACTTTTGCTTCTCTTTTGCAGAGTGCGGCCTTTGAACTCCAAAGAACAACATGGCATTGACCAAATGGTGGTCACGTTTCCAGGGAACGGACAAATTTTGGTGAGTATTTGTGAGCGTTGTTGTCAACCTATTATTTTTACTAATGGGCCCGTGCGGCCTATTGCAGTTAATGGAGAAATTAAACGAATACATCAATGTATAGTAAGAAGTTACAGCACTTCAAATAATACCATTGCCTGGTATTTAATTACTGCAATACACTAATCTTTAATTCAGTACTTGTATTTTAAGATTACAATACATATCTTCCTACGTAATATCGTTGCAAAACCATGTAGGTCTACTGTTTCTTGTCAATATGAACTTCAGTTACAATAGACGTTATAGTTATACGTTATATCTGTTAATAAAGCAATGCCACTCATTATACATAGGTTACTGAATACAATAGGCCTTACTTTGTTCTACTTTCGTATTTAAAACTATAACCTATAAAATTAATGACTGAATTCTAACATTGTATCTTATTCAAATATTTATAAGTGAAACCCACTATAACCGGATTTTACATTACATGCCTAAATTGCGCTACAGTATTT
>CM040186.1:116397433-116409933 GCA_022606455.1 Callitettix versicolor | reverse complement strand
ATCACAGATTAACCATAACGAAAGTGACATTTGGTGTCATATAACGTGAATATTGAAACGATAAGGTGAACAACTCATCAAACACAGATAATTCAAAGAACTGTTTCGCTAGAGATAAACCAAACAATATCGATCACAGATTAACCATAACGAAAGTGACATTTGGTGTCATATAACGTGAATATTGAAACGATAATGTGAACAACTCATCAAACACAGATAATTCAAAGAACTCATTCGCCAGAGATAAACCAAACATTATCGATCACAGATTAACCATAACCAAAGTGACATTGGGTGTCATATAACGTGAATATTGAAACGATAAGGTGAACAACTTATTAAACACAGATAATGCAAAGAACTGTTTCGCCAGAGATAAACCAAACAATATCGATCACAGATTAACCATAACGAAAGTGACATTTGGTGTCATATAACGTGAATATTGAAACGATAAGGTGAACAACTCATCAAACACAGATAATTCAAAGAACTGTTTCGCTAGAGATAAACCAAACAATATCGATCACAGATTAACCATAACGAAAGTGACATTTGGTGTCATATAACGTGAATATTGAAACGATAATGTGAACAACTCATCAAACACAGATAATTCAAAGAACTCATTCGCCAGAGATAAACCAAACATTATCGATCACAGATTAACCATAACCAAAGTGACATTGGGTGTCATATAACGTGAATATTGAAACGATAAGGTGAACAACTCATCAAACACAGATAATTCAAAGAACTCATTCGCCAGAGATAAACCAAACATTATCGATCACAGATTAACCATAACCAAAGTGACATTGGGTGTCATATAACGTGAATATTGAAACGATAAGGTGAACAACTCATCAAACACAGATAATTCAAAGAACTCATTCGCCAGAGATAAACCAAACAATATCGATCACAGATTAACCATAACCAAAGTGACATTTAGTGTCACATAACGTGAATATTGAAACGATAAGGTGAACAACTCATCAAACACAGATAATTCAAAGAACTCATTCGCCAGAGATAAACCAAACAATATCGATCACAGATTAACCATAACCAAATTGACATTTAGTGTCACATAACGTGAATATTGAAACGAATAACATTGTTGTATCAATAATGTATATTATTGAATTTAGTAAAATCATAATTCTTAGATGGCATGACTAGGACTATGCTGTGCGCTCACATGCAATTCATGCTCAACGTAATTGTTAATGTCACCAGTTTGCTATCATTGCAAATTGTTGTAAATTGTAGCGTGCAAATTTGTAGTTTCCAATTGGAAATAAAACTGTTGCAGTCAGATCACGATAGAAAACTGTAGTTCAAGTTACGTACACTAACTGGAAAAACACGGAAACGCAATTGCAATGCTCGGTTTGATATTTATCCGTCATTAACACCCACATCTCTAGATCTAAAACCGATTGTTATGACATTTGTACCGTATTAGAGAGCAGTTTATTTTAGTCTTCCTGGAATGTTGAGGAGAAGCTGTTATCTCTGGAGTGCAAGTGTCCTTGCTTCATTCCAGCAATACACTTATCCTCCAAACACTCTCGTTGCCTACCCAAGTCGTTTTGGGACTACATTTAGGCCGTTTGCACCTTACCTATTAAAGTTTCTTTGATAACCTTTGGAGCCGCCTCGGTGGCCTAGTTGATAGCGTACTGAGCTTTCACCCCGAGGACTCGGGTTCGATTCCCAGCCACGGCTTGGCATTTTCATACGCTATAAATCATCCTATCGTCTGCATTAACCCAAGTGTGCACAATAGTCGGACGTTAAACACAAACAAAATGATAACCTATCTCTCCCTTTCCGTGCATACTTCGAATCATCTCATACAAGTAGGTCAAAGAATATTAGACCTATCAGTTAATTAATTTACCTAGCCCCGTTTCCAAGACAAGCTGTTTGATTATAAACCGTAATATTTAGAAAAAGATATTAGACCAATTTTCATTTTATGCGCTTTATACGTGAAGAAGTTAAAATTACGATAGGTCTTGCCGTTCAGCCAGTATTACAGGAAACAGTCAACAACTACACACGTCGTCGTTAAATCAGAGGCCGCCATTTTGAAATGGAAGTGAATTGGAAAAAATCTTTCTCGTAGACGTTCGGGTTTTATACAAGGTACTTCCGTACAAAATTTGAAAATAATCGGTCCACAAGTTTGGTCAAAATAGCGTATCAAATAGACACACAAACCAAACGTCGAACGGTCGAGTTGAAACGAAGACGTCACTTCAATTAGCTCCTGAAACGGTCAATATAGGTCTTGCCGTTCAGCCAGTATTACAGGAAACCGTCAACAACTACACACGTCGTCGTTAAATCAGAGGCCGCCATTTTGAAATGGAAGTGAATTGGAAAAAATCGTTCTCGTAGTCGTTCGGGTTTTATACAAGGTACTTTCGTACAAAAATTTGAAAATAATCGGTCCACACGTTTGGTAAAAATAGCGTATCAAATAGACACACAAACCAAACGTCGAACGGTCGAGTTGAAACGAAGACTTCACTTCAATTAGCTCCTGAAACGGTCAAGACGGGTCAAGATAGGTCTTGCCGTTCAGCCAGTATTACAGGAAACAGTCAACAACTACACACGTTGTCGTTAAATGAGAGGCCGCCATCTTGAAATGGAAGTGAATTGGAAAAAACCTTTCTCATAGTCGTTTGGGTTTTATACAAGGTACTTTCGTACAAAATTTGAAAATAATCGGTCCACAAGTTTGGTCAAAATAGCGTATCAAATAGACACACAAACCAAACGTCGAACGGTCGAGTTGAAACGAAGACTTCACTTCAATTAGCTCCTGAAACGGTCAAGATGGGTCAAGATAGGTCTTGCCGTTCAGCCAGTATTACAGGAAACAGTCAACAATTACATTCGTCGTCGTTAAATCAGAGGCCGCCATCTTGAAATGGAAGTGAATTGGAAAAAATCTTCCTCGTAGTCGTTCGGGTTTTATAGAAGGTACTTTCGTACAAAATTTGAAAATAATCGGTCCACACGTTTGGTCAAAATAGCGTATCAAATAGACACACAAACCAAATATCGAACGGTCGAGTTGAAACGAATACTTCACTTCAATTAGCTCCTGAAACGGTCAAGATGGGTCAAGATAGGTCTTGCCGTTCAGCCAGTATTACAGGAAACAGTCAACAATTACATTCGTCGTCGTTAAATCAGAGGCCGCCATCTTGAAATGGAAGTGAATTGGAAAAAATCTTCCTCGTAGTCGTTCGGGTTTTATAGAAGGTACTTTCGTACAAAATTTGAAAATAATCGGTCCACACGTTTGGTCAAAATAGCGTATCAAATAGACACACAAACCAAATATCGAACGGTCGAGTTGAAACGAATACTTCACTTCAATTAGCTCCTGAAACGGTCAAGATGGGTCAAGATAGGTCTTGCCGTTCAGCCAGTATTACAGGAAACAGTCAACAATTACATTCGTCGTCGTTAAATCAGAGGCCGCCATCTTGAAATGGAATTGAATTGGAAAAAATCTTTCTCATAGTCGTTCGGGTTTTATACAAGGTACTTTCGTACAAAATTTGAAAATAATCGGTCAACACGTTTGGTCAAAATAGCGTATCAAATAGACACACAAACCAAACGTCGAACGGTCGAATTGAAAAGAAGACTTCACTTCAATTAGCTCCTGAAACGGTCAAGATGGGTAACAGGAAAAGTTAGAAAATTATAATAGTGGTGGGCGTTAATGTTCTATACTCAGACTGTAGTTGGAATTTATACTCTTTAGTTTCAGTTTGAGTTAGATTTGATCCAGTAAAAATTTGAGCAAAATCGGTCAAAAAGGAAAAACGTGGAATTTTTTTTAAACGTCCGACTATTGTGCACACTTGGGCTAATGCAGACGATGGGATGATTTATAGCGTATGAAAATGCCAAGGCTGGGAATCGAACCCGGGTCCTCGGCGTGAAAGACTAGTACGCTATCAAATAGGCCAACGAGGCGGCGAAAAAAAAACACGTGGGAATGACTGCCTGAGTGCAAGGGTGCTTCAAAAGTTTAAAAAATCACTTTTTTATGTTTCTGAATTATCCTCATATCTGTGTGTAATGTAGTAAAAACTATCATAACCTCAAATTCCAAACAATACGAAAACCAATATTTTTTTATGGAGGGAAAGCCACAAAGATTTTCAAATTGTAAGATGATGGGAGATAAGTATCTGTTACCGAGAGATCTTTACTTCAGGAAAATCAGCAGTAATGGACATGCAGGAAATAACCTATGTGTTATATTTTTTTAGATTTCATTTACATCAATGCACGTGTTGATAAATATAAAAACTTCTTATTACTAGACACGGTTTTATTGTACAAATTTAGAAATTTGCACTTAAAGGTACTGCCGCTGGCCAACATAAATTACCGTTTGAAAAATGGAATGATTATATACAAGAGTAAATGCACGGTGTATTTTTACGAACTATTTGTCATGTATGCGGATTTTATGATCATACAAATTCAGTATGATCTGATTAAAAAGATATGATTTCTTTAAGATTTGAAATGTCATGCCATTGGAAACTGATTTAAAATCCGTTCAAAAAACGTACCTAAGATTTTACAGTAATGTATTTTTTGCGATTTTACGAATTAAAAGAAATCGAAATTAAATTAATTTAATAAAAGCAGCGAAAAGGCTATATGAAAATGCGATAGCCAAGATAAAAATAAAAGGACAAGTGTCACAAGGATTTAAAACGAATAAGGGTCTTAAGCAGGGATGTTGCCTCTCCCCAACATTGTTTAAAATTTACTTAGAACAGACCCTGAAAGGATGGAAAAACAAATGTAAAGGTATGGGCATTCCTCTACAAGATGACAACACTCTATACACGCTATGTTTTGCGGACGACCAGATTGTCCTCGCACAAGGTCATGAGGACCTCGGATATATGGCTCGCAAATTAATAGAGGAATACAGTAAGTGGGGACTTGAAGTGAATCTGGGTGCATTGGTGGACGGCAGAATGACATAATTTTAGAAGATGGACGGAGGATACAGCATTCTCAAAATTATACGTACTTAGGACTTAAAATGTCACAAGATGGTACATTAGATGAAGGAATTAAAGAACGAATAGTATTTGGAAGGAGAGCTTTATCTATGCTGAACGGGGTGTTGTGGGATCAAAACATTTCAAAAGAGAATACAAAAAGAATTTATAACACAATTGTAAAAAACATTATAACATATGGTAGTGAGGTATGGCCAATTAAGAGGAGAACAGAAAGAATGCTGTTGGCTACTGAGACGGACTTTTGGAGAAGAGCGGCAGGAAGATCAAGAAAAGAGAGAGTGAGAAATGAAAGTATACGAAGGATAATGGACGTAAGGCATTCAATTGTAGAAGATATAAGAACAAAACAACTGGTTTGGTACGGGCATGTACAAAGAATGCCGGATGAGCGAATCCCCAAAAAAATCATGCAATGGCGAACACCTGGAAGAAGAAAACGACGAAGGTCGAGACTGAGGGAGTCGAAAAGGAAATAATAAAAAAGGGATCTAACAGAAGACCTGTGGTGGGACCGCGATCGGTGGAGGTTGGAGATCGGAAGACGGCGTAGAACGTTGTAGACCGAATTATAGATAGATAAAAGAAATCGAAATTGTGAACTATAAAACGTAACGATACACACGTGCAAATTTAAATTAAAAAAAAATTTAACTCCTGAAAAGGTGCGTTCATGAAACCGTTTGTTTCCGCTCCGATGGGAATTCAGTAAAGTTATAAAATCAATTTTTGTTGTTATTATTTTAAGGCGAAAAACACATTAAGGCTATTATCTCCTCCCTAAATGTAAATGTGAGTGTAAAGTGTTAAAGTCGTAAGTATAGTGTTGTAAGCGTAAGTGTGTGTTAGTCCCAAGTTTTTATATATTACTTTCAACAATGTTTTTTTATTATTCAGCTATTTTGGTACACACACAATTAATTGTCACTTTTTTTGTTATTTTAAGGCGAAGAGCATATAGAGTTATTGTCGCCCACCTAAATGTAAGTGTGAGTGTAAAGTGTTAAAGTCGTAAGGGTAAGCGTGTGTTTCGACTCGGGTACCGCGAGGGACGTCTAAATCCTCTCAATAGATGCAGTTAGTCTGCACTCCCCCTGAGGGGTTATAAAATCAAAGTAGGCCTACACAGTATAAGAAGTGAAAGTTTAACGAGCCGAATTTATTGTCAAGGTCATGTATTACCTCTGTCGGACTAATTCAGGGTGACTTCTTGGCTGAAGGTTAAACTACAATTTGAGGCAATTTATCGGTTTCGTTTCCCGATTGTCGCGAACTTTATCAAATATTCAACGGGAGGAGTCGATGTTCCACTCCTTAGCAAATATCACTTCGATAATTTACAAGCTTTCGAATTAGATTCTTTCGCTTTTACTGTAAACACGATAGCCTATTCAGATTACCTTAAACATGGAGTAATTATTATAAACGTCGTCCGCCAAATGTATTTACTTTGTTTATTTTTATCTTTATTGTGCTAAGCGTTCCGGTCGGTTTTTTTACAAAAATAAGGACCTGAATTATTGAAACTTCATATATGGAATAAAACCGACTTAAAACCGATAAAAGGTTTGTAAACAAAATTCCAGGAGGTGCACCTGTGAGAGTGCAGCACAATGCAGACATAAGTGACAAATAATTCCCCGCAGGGGGTGCAGACTAGCTGCACCTATTGAGAGGATTTAGGCGTCCCTCGCGGTACCCGAGTCGAAACACACGCTTACACTTACGACTTTAACACTTTACACTCACACTTACATTTAGGGAAGCTATAATAGCCTCTATGTGCTCTTCGCCTTAAAATAACAAAAAAAGTGACAATTAATTGTGTGTGTACCAAAACAACTGGATAATAAAAAGAACATCGTTGAAGTATGTATAAGTGATTAGTATATCCAAGACTTAAATAATTACTGATTTAAACAGTTTTGAAAGTAGAATCGGTAAGACAATCTAGGCCAGTTGTAATATGTAAATGTTATTAAACAAAAGACTGCTTTTAATAAACAGTAAATACTGTAGCCTAGTTTAAGTATGTAATGTAAAATCCGGTTATAGTAGGTTTCATTTGTAAATATTTCAATAAGGTGCAATGTTAGAATTCAGTCATTAATTTTATAGGTAATAATTTTAAATATTAAAGTATATCAAAGTAAAGTATATTGTATTAAATTATTTGAATATAATGAATGATATTGTTCTAATGACAGGTCATAATAATAATAATAATAATAATAACAATAATCGGTTAAAACGTGCAGCGACGTTGTCCGATGCCTAGATTCCACTCTTTCCGATTTTCCCACTGTCCGATTTGTAAATTTCGATCTCTTATTGCTTTACGGATTCCTTCCATCCAGCTCTTTCTTGATCTTCCTCTTGCCCTTTTTAAGGTCGGCACCCACTCCATTGCTTGTTTCGGCCGCGCTTGGCTCATCCGTTGGACATGACCGTACCAAATCAACTGACTCCTCTCAATATCTTTATAATCGTGTCCTATTCCCATCCGTTGACGAATTACCTCATTTCTTATTCTTTGGACTCTCGATATCCTAGCAGATCTTCTCAACGCATCCATTTCTACAGCCTCTGTCCTTTTCTTGTTTTTTTCTTTAATTCTCCACGTCTCAGCTCCGTATATTAAAAAATTCTTAATAATCGCATTATACATATTGAGCTTTTGTGATCTTGTTATATTCTTACTCTACAATACGACATTCAAGCATCCTATTATTTTCCTTGTTTCTGTTATTCTCGATCTTATTTCGTTTTCATCCGTAACGCTTTTGTCGAACTTTACAAACTGTCGAACTTGTATTAACAAGATATAGAAGTATTAAATATAAAATCTGTTTTTAACAGAAGTTCATATTGATAATAAATATTAGGCCTACATGGTTTTGCAACTATTTTACTTGCGAAGAACATAGCTTACAAAGAGATGCTATGACACTGTTCAACTGTCGCTTCTTTTTCCCACTAATTGCGAAAGGTCGCATGGGCCCACTAATATTACTTATAAACACAAATAATCGAATCGTGGCGTGATGGAAGAAAATTTTCATTAGTATTTTTTTTCTACTCACACATTTTGAAAAACATGATTTTGCCATCTATATCAGCATTAAAATCTGCCTTATATTAGCGTTTTGAAAGTTTACATTACTCGTATATCAATTATAAAAATGAACCCTGACCGCTATCAAATTTATTTTCTTGATTTTTAACAAAATTTTAAAAACTCAAAATGTTCAGTCTAAGCAGAATAGTGAAATTAGATTTTCTAAATATTATAAAGAAAAAAAAGTTATGTGTTCAAGATTTTAAACGACCGCCATTTTGAAACTTTTCAACATATTTTTCCAGGTAGCAAATTTATCTAGAACTGAACTCGATTTTCGTGCCAAGTTTCTATTAAATCGGACCAAAATTTTGAATGTGAAAGTACCGGCGTACAAGTATACATGAATTTCAAAAAACTATTTAAGAATTTAACTATAGATCAGGATCAATGCTCATTTCAAGAGGTTGTCTTATCGTGAGACCACTGCAATATTTCATTTTCTATGTAAATTATCTAATAATCTTTTTAGGTCTTCAGGAGGCACGCAACTTTCTAGCTGACGTGATGGAAGCAAATTTTCAAACGTAATTTTTTGTGTTTTTTATAAAGAATTATAATATTAAACATTGAAAATTAAATAACACTGAACAATCAAACGTGAACCTTGACCGCCTTATTTTAAATTGAATTTAAAGCTTCAATATACTAATTCTTTTTATATTCTTCTTCTTTTCTGCTAGGATTATTATCACTGTGTTCAGTATAATGATCTGCCTTCCCTAGCTTCGTCAATTCTACTTTCGTTGAGTACAGATATAGTTTTTGAAGATGGAGGTTCTCCGAAACGCGTCAACGAAAGTAGAATTGACGAAGCTAGGGAAGGCACAGCTTCAATATACTAATTTATGTACTTTTAAAAGTTAATTACCACGGTGAAATCAGATTTTCAAAAACGTATAACATAAAACGAATATGGTGAGGTATTTAAAGATATGTACAGGCCGCAATTTTGAAACTGTTTGAACGGAGTTAGCTGAAAAACGAACTTTTCACGCTACTACCAAAATAGAATTTTGTTCAGAGTTTGAATCGAATTAGTATAATATAGCATAATGAAATTTCAAAATTATAGAATAAAAATACCCTGACCGCCGTCAAATGCTTTTCTTATGGAATTCGAAAAGTTAAGTTAACTCTATTTTCAGGTGATTGATCTTTTAAATCCAGGAACAGCCAGGAAACCTCTGGCGGTAAGGTGGTCTAAGAAGACTCGAGGATTCTTTGTTGAGAACCAGTTCATGGTGGAATGTGAAGAGCTGGATGACCTCCTGGCCGTCCTTGAAGAAGGTATTACAAATAAATAAGAACCATTTTATAGAATAATTATATGACATTATCTTTTCGAAAGGAAAAGTTTTGAATTATTAACGTTATAAGTCAATAATGTAAACGGTGTCAAATAACGCTTGGGAAAATATGTGTTATTTCACGGAATATAGAAAAACTTTCGAACACTAATACCATGAATAACACTCCAACAAGTTAATTTTGACTTGAAGTACTTCTTTTGTTTTCACTCTAGGTTAATAATATAATATGAAAACTTTAATAACATAAAATAAATTATAAAACCAAAGTAATTACTATCTATAATAACATAAAAAAGATAATATTTTGCAAATATTGGTCTATAACATGAGTTACATAATACGTTGCAAGATTTATCTATGGTATAAGTGAATAATATTTCGCGACAATTATATACAAGTAACAATATTCTGTAACAACATTAAATTTATAAGTAACACAATATTTTGCTGCAATTACTTTCTTTTGCAGTTATCTACATAACAATATTTTGGTACAATTAACTAGAACACAAATAACAATACTTGTTTACAGTACCTACAAATAAGTAATATAATATTTTGCTACACTTATCATAATAAGTAACACAATATATTTTGCTACGCTCATCTATAACAAGTAACACAATATATTTTGCTACACTCATCTATAACAAGTAACACAATATATTTTGCTACACTCATCTATAACAAGTAACACAATATATTTTGCTACACTAATCTATAACAAGTAATATATTTTGCTACGCTCATCTATAACAAGTAACAAAATATATTTTGCTACACTCATCTATAACAAGTAACACAATATATTTTGCTACACTCATCTATAACAAGTAACACAATATATTTTGCTACGCTCATCTATAACAAGTAACACAATATATTTTGCTACACTCATCTATAACAAGTAACAAAATATATTTTGCTACACTAATCTATAACAAGTAACACAATATATTTTGCTACACTCATCTATAACAAGTAGCACAATATATTTTGCTACACTCATCTATAACAAGTAACATAATATATTTTGCTACACTCATCTATAACAAATAACACTATATTTTGCTACACTCATCTATAACAAGTAACACAATATATTTTGCTACGCTCATCTATAACAAGTAACACAATATATTTTGCTACACTCATCTATAACAAGTAACACAATATATTTTGCTACACTCATCTATAATAAGTAACACAATATATTTTGCTACACTCATCTATAACAAGTAACACAATATATTTTGCTACGCTCATCTATAACAAGTAACACAATATATTTTGCTACACTCATCTATAACAAGTAACACAATATATTTTGCTACACTCATCTATAACAAGTAACACAATATATTTTGCTACGCTCATCTATAACAACTAACACAATATATTTTGCTACACTCATCTATAACAAGTAACACAATATATTTTGCTACACTCATCTATAACAAGTAACACAATATATTTTGCTACACTCATCTATAATAAGTAACACAATATATTTTGCTACACTCATCTATAACAAGTAACACAATATATTTTGCTACGCTCATCTATAACAACTAACACAATATATTTTGCTACACTCATCTATAACAAGTAACACTATATTTTGCTACACTCATCTATAACAAGTAACAAAATATATTTTGCTACACTCATCTATAACAAGTAACACAATATATTTTGCTACACTCATCTATAACAAGTAACAAAATATATTTTGCTACACTAATCTATAACAAGTAATATATTTTGCTACACTCATCTATAACAAGTAACAAAATATATTTTGCTACACTAATGTATAACAAGTAATATATTTTGCTATACTCATCTATAACAAGTAACACAATATATTTTGCTACACTCATCTATAACAAGTAATACAATATATTTTTCTACACTCATCTATAACAACTAACGCAATATATTTTGCAACAATTAGTAATTTTATTGCGTAAGTAACATAATGTTTTGTTGCAGTTACGTAATATTTTTTTAAAAATTATTTACAAAAAAAACATAATATTTTAGGTTAATATTTTAGTATATATAAGTTAAAAAAATAATAATTTTGCTACAATTATATAAAAACAACAATTTTGTTAAAATGATTTTATAACAATATAGCACATATTCTGCTACAATCACTTAAATATAACAATATTTTGCTATAATTATTAATAACATAAACAACACATATTTTGCATACATTTATTGAAAAAATAAGAAAAAATATTTTGCTACAAATATATATAACATTAACAAAAAATATTTTGCTACAGTTATTTAAAACGTAAGTAACAATATTTTGCTACAATTATCTACAACATAAGCAACACATATTTTGCTAGTTATCTAAAACATAAGTAACAATATTTTGCTACAATTATCTATAAATCCCCGCAGGGGGTTGCAGATTAGCTGGTACTATTGAGAGGATTTAGACGTCCCTCGCGGTACCCGAGTCTAACACACACTTACACTTACAACACTACACTTGCGACTTTAACACTTTACACTCACACTTACATTTAGGGAGGCGATAATAGCCTCAATGTGCTTTTCGCCTTAAAATAAAAAAATATATAACTCAAGTAACACATATTTCGCTAGTTATTTAAAACATAAGTAACAATATTTTGCTACAATTATCTACAACATAAGCAACACATATTTTGCTAGTTATTTAAAACGTAAGTAACAATATTTTGCTACAATTATCTACAACATAAGCAACACATATTTTGCTAGTTATTTAAAACATAAGTAACAATATTTTGCTACAATTATCTAAAACATAAGCAACACATATTTTGCTAGTTATTTAAAACATAAGTAACAATATTTTGCTACGATTATCTAAAACATAAGCAACACATATTTTGCTAGTTATTTAAAACATAAGTAACAATATTTTGCTACAATTATCTACAACATAAGCAACACATATTTTGCTAGTTATTT
>CM040186.1:116232433-116389933 GCA_022606455.1 Callitettix versicolor | reverse complement strand
CGCGGTGGCAGTGTCTACAAGAGGCGATGTAACACAAAGCCGAGGGGTGACGTGATATGCCACCCAACAATAATTTGTTTTCTTATTTATCAAATCGATTACTATACTTCGGTCAGTCAGTGTCCGCCAGCCTAATCCGGCAGTCGGTACTACTCCGGTCATCGAAACATGGGCCAAGTCAGCTGTTTACCGAGGTAGGTCATGTGTTCGAGATTGAAAAGTTTGTAGACTTTTTCCATCCATGTATCCCAGTTAGGCAGGGACGAATTTAGACCATCCGTTGTTATAATTCATTTTAAATTTTCATTATATGTATTTTTAGTATATATATATTTTTATATTATAGTATATTTATTTACTTATATATATATATATATATATATATATATATATATATATATATATATATGTATCCTAGTTAGGCAGGGACAATTTAGACCATCCGTTGTTATAATTCATTTTAAATTTTCATTATATGTATTTTTAGTATATATATATTTTTATATTATAGTATATTTATTTACTTATATATATATATATATATATATATATATATATATATATATCGTCTGTATTAGCCAGTGTGCACAATAGTCGGATGTTAAACACCAAAATATATATAATTATATATATTATTATTACTATTATTATTATTATTATTATTATTATTATTTGCGTATAGACTCTGTTGGATCACGCAAAGCACTCCGACTCATGTCTTGTTCCTTCTAATCCTCCACACCTCCCTCATCCTGTCCCCATTGATCCTCTTCCGCTCCTCCGTCCATTTTACCCCTGGTCTCTTTGGGATTTCATTCTTTGGGATCTTCCAACCGAGCATCTTTCTCCTGTATGCCTGCCTGTCTTCAACGTCTGTTGAGTCTATTCCTGCGTCATGTAGGTCTATTCTGACTTGTGTGATCCACGACGTTGTTGATTTGACTCCTTGTATATACTTAAGGATTCTGTTGGCAAGTCTCGTTGTTGGGAGTCTACTGATGTGTCCATAGAACCGAAGCCTCCTTCTTCCGATATCCGCTGCTAGGTTCGATATCTTCTCTGTGGTCTTCCGGGAGTATAACCTGTATCCATCTTCTGTTAATCTCGGGCCGAGGATCTTCCTCAAGATTTTGCGTTCTTCCTTCAAAATGTCTTCCATGGTACCTTTTGTGTGGAGTGCCAGCGTCTCGCTTGCGTATAATGCCTCCGGTTTTATGACTGTGTTGTAGTGTTTGATTTTTGTGTGCGTCGACATACATTTCTTATTGTAGATATCACGCGTTATACCAAGAGCCCTCTTCAATCTCAGTAGCCGAACCCTTTACGCAGCCATCTCACCACCCGTGGGTTCAAGAATTTCTCCCGGATATATATGGAAACTTTCCATAACTTTCAGAATAAATTATCTATCAACTACCGTAACTTTTTCTTGAAAATAGAGTTCCAATTTCTTGCTTGAGTGGCCCCGGGACTATAACTCAAATATTTTAAATAGTAACATCCTAATTTGTACGATATTTTTTAAAAATTCTATTTAAAGAAAAGAATATTATCAACAAAACGTCGCTACTATGTTTAAAATAACAAAGTGAACTTATGTAATAAATATATAATAAATTGTTTTCAAATAGATATTGACGAAATTTATATATTTTCTGAAATAAGATTTTTTAAGAATCCAAAGTTTATCCGACCGCCATTTTGAATACAAAGGTCGCAACCATTTTTACTGCCTTAAATTGATGTTAACGTTTAAACTATTTTAAGTTAAAACGTCTCAAGAAGTGACTGTATTTCTTATTAAAAGCTAGGGTAAATTATTCTGAAAGTGACACTGTCCCATGGTAAACAGTTTTAAAGTTGAGTGGTTCTTGTATTTTTAACTCGTCCTGTACATTGAAAACATTACACACTCAACACTCAAGCATCACACTCCTGATATTTGGAAGCCTGATATTCTGAAAACCTGATATTTGACGAAATAATTGCGCCACGCAACTGTCTCCTTGACGTGATAGAAGCGAATTTCGCAAAAAAAACGGTTTTCGTTCAACACTTCTGAGAATGCGATTACACCAACTTAATCGGAGTTAAAATGTGTATTAAATTTAACAATGTCAATATTAAATTTAACACAGAGTAGCGTGTTAAATTTTCAAATAACATTGAACATATAGTAGTGAATCCTGCCCTCTTAAAAATGTGGTTTTTACGAGGGCAAGTCTAAAGGTAAAGGGAAATTTTAATTTCCCTCCGAATCACATGTATGTTAGCACTGATTTTTCTGCTGTAACTTATAAAGTCTATCAGCTGTTCATTGAAGGTAATGCAGTATAATATCTTACTGCTTTTCCTTTTCTTCATAGTTGATTTAGTGTTTGTGTGTACAGGTTACTGCATCGCGTCCCTAAGTGACCACAGAAAGAAAGGCGGCCACATCCCTTACAGGGACAGCAAGCTGACTAAACTGTTGGCTGACAGTTTGGCGGGAAACGGAGTTACACTGATGGTAAGCAACACACTACACTATACACTAGAGGTGGGCGTTTCTGCTATTTTTACAAAACGTCAACAATCTGTTTGTTGAGGAAAAAAGCTGCTTTTAAAAACAGTTGGAAAAAAACAGGTTTAGAAAACTGAAACTCAAAGTTGTATTAGCAGCTAAAACATAAAGCACATACGTTCAGTTTTCTAAGACTACTTTTTCATTCCCACTGCCACCATGTCCTTAACTGTTTTTTGGTATAAAGCATTTAGAAAGGATAAAAATAATCCTTATAAGTGTAGCAATAATTAAATTACATTCTCAAAACGTAATAATTATGTAAGCCATTTTATATTTACAAAATGCAAACGATTTAGAATATTTTTAGTTGATTAAAAAATATTGATGATTGATAATAAATATAAAAAATATGTTTAAATAAAATTAGGCTCTGTATCTACAAAATGTGAGAGGTTGTTACTGCAACTCGCAACAAAATAGTTAAACGTTGACATTGACCAAACAGTTCTTACTTCACTGCAAGCAACAAGCAACTTTGGAATAAAGAGAAAAAGCATAAAAGCAGGTAGAAGAAAAGCAGTTAGCAGGCAAACAGCAGGAAAACAGTTTTAGCGCTTGCGGCAACGTTCGAATAGAACAGTCCGTTCCTTGTTTAACAAATAATAAACCAGTCCAAATCAAACTGCATATTTCCGTTTGAAAAAGCAGTTCGTTTGTCGTTTATAGAAAAGCAGTTTTTTTAACAGTTTGGTGTTTTCTGCCCCACTACTACTGTACATGGACTGACACAATGTAGTTATAAACAAAACTATTTTATAAATTTTTCCATGGTAACAAGCTATATTAAAAAGATTGTCATGGTAACAAACTACGTTAAAAAGTCTGTAATAGCTACGAAAAAACGTAATAACGATTGCATGGTAACATATTCTGTTTATAGGATTGTTATGGTCACAAGCTCAAATTGTTAAATTATTTTACCAAAAAAAGCTCGTTTGTCCCAGTAATAAGCTCTGTCATTGTAACAAGGACGGTTTTTCATGTTAACAAACCATGGTTAAGACATTGTTATAGTAACAATGTTGTAACAAGCTTCGTTTAAAAATTACCATGGCAATAAGTTCATTTTGTCATGGTAACAAACTACCTTAAAATATTTGTCCTGTTAAAATATAAGTTGTGTGACACAGTGTCAAGCTCTGTCAAGAATATTGTTATGATAAACTGCGTTAAATTATTTTACCAAATGGTAAAAAGCTCCATTTGCCCTGGTAATAATCTGTCATTGTAACATGGACGGTGTCCTATGGTAACAAGCTTGGTTAAGACATTGTTATAGTAACAATGTTGTAACAAGCTTCGTTTAAAAATTGTCATGGTAATAAGTTCATTTTATCATGGTAACAAAATACCTTAAAATGTTTGTCCTGTTAAAATATAAGTTGTGTTTGACACAGTATCAAGCTCTGTCAAGAACATTGTTATGATAAACTGCGTTAAATTATTTATCAAATGGTAAAAAGCTCCATTTGCCCTGGTAATAATCTGTCATTGTAACATGGACGGTTTCCCATGGTAACAAGCTTGGTTAAGACATGTTATAGTAACAATGTTGTAACAAGCTTCGTTTAAAAATTGTTATGGTAGTAGGTTCATTTTGTCATGGTAACAAACTACCTTAAAATATTTGTCCTGTTAAAATATAATTTGTGTTTGACACAGTGTCAAGTTCTGTCAAGAAAATTGTTATGATAAGCTAGGTTAAATTATTTTACCAAATGGTAAAAAGCTCCATTTGCCCTGGTAATAATCTCTGTCATTGTAAGTAACATGGACGGTTTCCTTTGGTAACAAGCTTGGTTAAGACATTGTTATAGTAACAATGTTGTAACAAGCTTCATTAAAAAATTGTCATGGTAACAAACTACCTTAGAATATTTGTCCTGTTAAAATATAAGTTGTATTTGACACAGTGTCAAGCCCGATCAAGAACACTTATTATAACAAACTACGTTAAATTATTTTACCAAATGGTAAAAAGCTCCCATTTGCCCTGGTAATAATCTGTCATTGTAACATGGACGGTTTCCTGTGGTAACAACCTTGGTTAAGACATTGTTATAGTAACAATGTTGTAAGAAGCTTCGTTTAAAAATTGCCATGGTAATAAGTTCATTTTGACATGGTAACAAACTACCTTAAAATATTTGTCTTGTTCAAATATAAGTTGTGTTTGACACAGTGTCAAGCTCTGTCAAGATCACGGTTATTATAACAAACTACGTTACATTATTTTACCAAGTGGTAAAAAGCTCATTTGTCCCAGTAATAAGCTCTGTCATTGTAACAAGGACGGTTTTTTATGTTAACAAATCATGGTTAAGACATTGTTATAATAACAATGTTGTAACAAGCTTCGTTTAAAAATTGTCATGGTAACAAACTACCTTAAAATATTTGTCCTGTTAAAATATAAGTTGTATTTGACACAGTGTCAAGCTCTGTCAAGAATATTGTTATGATAAACTGCGTTAAATTATTTTACCAAATGGTAAAAAGCTCCATTTGTCCCAATAATAAGCTCTGTCATTGTAACAAAGACGGTTTTTCATGTTAACAAACATAGTTAAGACATTGTTATAGTAACAATGTTGTAACAAGCTTCGTTTAAAAATTGTCATGGTAACAAACTACCTTAAAATATTTGTCCTGTTAAAATATAAGTTGTGTTTGACACAGTATCAAGCTCTGTCAAGAACACTGTTATGATAAACTAGGTTAAATTATTTTACCAAATGGTAAAAAGCTCCATTTGCCCTGGTAATAATCTCTGTCATTGTAACATGGACGGTTTCCCATGGTAACAAGCTTGGTTAAGACATTGTTATAGTAAGAAACTACATTAAAAAAGTGTTACATAATAAAAAGCTGTGGACTTAAAAATTGTATTGTACTTATATTTTTTTTTCTCGTGTACAATTTACATCCCTTTTTATTTTATTTATTTATTTTCTCTAAATAACTTTATTGCTGTTATGTTTATATATACTTTTACGAATTGTTATTAAATGTTATTCACTGTTATTTAGTTCTTAAGTATTCGTTATTGTAATATAGTTATACATGTTATTTAAATTTTTGTTTCATTTAATTTTACTATTATAGTTTGTTGTTTTTTTATACTTTTTTTGCGTAACGGCGATGATAACCTTAACAGTTTTTCGCCGCAAAAAAACTTAAAAATTGTTTGTATACAAACAAATGTTTTATCTTTAAATAAGTCAAATATGAAGATGGATAACGGCAAATAGTTGGTTTGGTAAACGCCGAAGAATTATTACAAATCATTCACAAACATATTAATATTTAATAAATTGCAAAAATTTGTTGTTCGTTAATTACCTTCAACTAGAAACAGCTCCTTGTTTGTTCTGTTGGATATTTTAACTTTTTGAACCTATGACTAAAATCCTATTGATTATATCTAGATGTAAATATGGAGTTTAAGGAAAAAACACTGATCAATAAGTTGTGCCATTGTCTTTATTTTTTTTTTATTTTTTTTTTTTTTAACGTCCGACTATTGTGCACACTTGGGCTAATGCAGACGATGGGATGATTTATAGCGTATGAAAATGCCAAGCCCTAGCCGGGAATCGAAACCGGGTCCTCGGGGTGAAACCCCAGTACGCTATCAACTAGGCCACCGAGACAGCCCTTTGGTGTTTAACGTCCGACTATTGTGCACACTTGGGCTAATGCAGACGATGGGATGATTTATAGCGTATGAAAATGCCAAGCCCTAGCCGGGAATCGAAACCGGGTCCTCGGGGTGAAACCCCAGTACGCTATCAACTAGGCCACCGAGACAGCCCTTTGGTGTTTAACGTCCGACTATTGTGCACACTTGGGCTAATGCAGACGATGGGATGATTTATAGCGTATCAAAATGCCAAACCCTAGCCGGGAATCGAACCCGGGTCCTCGGGGTGAAAGCCCAGTACGCTATCAACTAGGCCACCGATGCGGCTGATGCCACTGTCTTGTAGACATACAGAATATTTAAGCTTAACTTTTAAAGAACGATTAAGAGTGAAAAGTGTTTGTACTATTTTTATTTTCAGATTGCTTGCATATCCCCCGCACGCACTAATGTTAACGAAAGCCTGAACACGCTGCGCTACGCCGCGAGGGCGAAGAAGATTCGGACCAAACCTATAGTTGTCATGGTAAGTGTAACATGGCTGTACGAATTAGTCTTACCGTCGGACTCGGACCATGTAAGCAAGTTCAAATATTTTTTAATAATCTACTGTTGCAAATTGAGTAAACACTTTTATGTTGCCAGGACCCAAGGGAGGCCATGATTGTAAGCCTGAAGAGAGAAGTGGCCGCTCTACAAAACGAGAACGATCACCTTCGTGCAGCACTGCACCTCAGCGCCGAAGCGGTGGCCAACGACCCCAACAGACTTCAAGGTAACGTGCCTATCCTGTCATTACAATTACACGTATTTATGAATTAACAGTAAAGGCCTAATTTATAATGAAACTAAGCTACTAGTAGTTCAAAGAACACTAAAGTCGACAGATGCAGAGAATGCGAGGCAGTTTAAATGTCTTCGCTACTACAGTCCAGTCAGAAAACATCAGTTTTCCACCCCACGTAGAATAAATAAAATATACTTTAGTATTACTGTTATTTAATTAAATTTAACAATGAAGATACTTTATGAATGAATGAATGTTATATTCTATATAGACCTACTATGTATTAATAAGACCTGACTAATTGTATAAGATTAAGTCACACTAACGTGTAAATTAGTTTATTCCATGTCCGTCTAGAGTTCTTAGAAATGGAAAAAAGAAATAAATAAATATGAGGAACACATTATATAAGCAGGTATTTTATTACTGCATACAGTCTAGATATACTGTTATATTGTTAAGTATTACAATACGAGGTGTGTTCAGAAAGTAACGAGAATTTTAATTTTTTGAACAAAATATTTAATTATTCTTCTACATTGATGTTGTCGCCTTCAAATTAGTCCCCATTGGAGATTATGCACTTGTGCCAGCGCTTCTTCCAATCCTCGAAACACTTCTCAAACTCTATCTTTGAGATAGCCTTTAGTTCTTTCAGCGATGCGCTTTTAATGTCATCTACGGCTGTAAAACGACGGCCCTTTAAGGTTCTCTTTATTTTTGGAAATAGGGAAAAGTCACACGGAGCCATGTCTGGCGAATATGGAGGCTGGGCATCGTTACACTCCTGTTTTTGGCCAAATATTCACGAACAAACAATCAAGTGTGAGCTGGTGCATTATCGTGATGCATGAATTATTTTTCCACAGATCCGGGCGTTTTTTTCGGATTGCTTCACGCAAACGGCGTTGAACTTGTAGGTAGTACTCCTTATTGACCGTTTCACCTGGTGGCAGGAATTCATGATGCACTATGCCATTAATATCGGAGAACACAGTGAGCATAACCTTCACGTTCGACCGCACTTGTCGAGCCTTTTTCGGCCTTGGCGAGCCAGAATGCCTCCACTGGGATGATTGAGCCTTATTTTCGACGTCATATCCGTAAACCCATGTTTTGTCACCTATTATAATACGTTTCAGTAATTCTGCTTCGTCGTTGACTTCATTTAGTGACTCCTGAGCGACTTCCATTCGCCGCTGTTTTTGTTCAAAATTCAACAATTTTGGAACGAATTTTACTGCCACGCGTTTCATACACAAAACATTGGAAACAATGTCATGACATGATCCAATCGATATGATCCAAATCCGTAAACCAAAGCGGATAAATCAAGGTCCGTGTATGCCGTAAATTTAAAAAAATTATAATAAAAGACGTAAAAACAAACCTACTCCAACGAATGACAAAACTCAACTGCCAGCTTGGCGCTTAACTAACACGCGACTAGCGAAGGCGAAAAGGGTAGTAGTTTGGCCAAGGTCAACCGTTTCCAGTCGGTTTCCGCCTCGCGTTCTTTACATCGGTGTACTGTAGACCTCACAGTATATTCTTAATACAGAGCTTAACACAGTGCTCATAACCTTTTCCGCCAATTTAATCTGTAACCTTAATATTTACAAATAAATGTTACAAAATAAAATTGCAACAATTGAAAATTGTATGCTTTCTCCATAAAGTATCATGATTACTTATTATGAAGTATTCAAAATTATAATTATGAAGTATTCAAAATTACGATAGGTGCCATTCAGTCAGATTTACAGGAAATAACGAACAACACTCTGAATATTAAATGAGAGCCACCAAATAGACTGCAATCTAGGATATGTAAAAGATAATATATTTATTTATTGTAGCAAGTCGAGTTATCAGCACGCCTCCTGACATAGACCTGGAGAAGGTAGCCAACATGGAACCCACAGAACTGGCCAACCTTGTGCGCCACTACGCCATGGAGAATGAAGCACTCAGGCGGGAAAACGCGGAACTATTCTCCACAAGAGATCTGCTCATCAGAGACCAGGAGCTGGTGTGCAAAGAAAATGAAAGGCTGCTGAAAAAACTGGAGGACGTTAACTCGTGAGTTGGCCATTCTTGTTGTTTCTGTAGTTTTTGTTCGATGATGTCCAATTTTAAAAACATATATTAACAATTTATATTATCAATTTACCAATAAATATTATCAATTCTTTTTATATTCTTCTTCTTTTCTGCTAGGATTATTATCACTGTTCAGTATAACGATCTGCCTTCCCTAGTTTCGTCAATTCTACTTTCGTTGACGCGTTTCGGAGAACCTCCATCTACAAAAACTCTATAGTATAAAGATACTACCTTTATACTATCGCTATCTATAAAGAGTATAGATTTAGTTTTTAAAGATGAAGGTTCTCCGAAACGCGTCAACGAAAGTAGAATTGACGAAGCTAGGGAAGGCAGATCATTATACTGAACACAGACATATTATCAATTATTTTAAACTACATTTTCAAATGAATTATTGATTTACAATTTTTAAGCCTATCGGCTCCTTTGTCCCCATTTTGATCCCTAAACATTTATAATTTATCACCTTGCCTATTTTGGATACAAATTTCCAGGAACACTGCATTCACATATTTTTATTGTCTTAAAAATTCTTTATAACATTATACCACTAAAAATGTATTACTATTTAAAATATTTTATTGATATTCTCTCAGCTTCCTCACAAGATACGCTTGAAATTCATTTTCTCATGAATAGTTGACGCTGACTCACAATTTCTAACTTCAGATGGAAAAGTCACGTGTTTTCATCTGTAACAGGTTTCTGTACGTTTGTCACATCCTGAATAAAAATCACAAATTCAAGTTTGTAACAAATTTTTAAGAAACAAAATTTACTACCCTTGAATGACGAAAAAACAAGATCTGGTCGTGGTTTACTTTGCACGCTCTTATTTTGTTTTAAACTTGGTACACGCAGTATTAAAACATTTGCGTAGTGTCTCGGATTAATTCAGTAAATCAGCTGTTGATTCGCACAAATTGTTGATTTTTTTTAATTTTTTTTTGGTGTTTAACGTCCGACTATTGTGCACACTTGGGCTATGCAGACGATGTGATGATTTATAGCGTATGAAAATGCCAAGCCCTCGCCAGGAATCGAACCCGGGTCCTCGGGGTGAAAGCCTAATACGCTATCCACTAGGCCACCGAGGCGGCCCTTTGGTGTTTAACGTCCGACTATTGTGCACACTTGGGCTAATGCAGACGATTGGATGATTTATAGCGTATGAAAATGCCAAGCCCTCGCCGGGAATCGAACCCGGGTCCTCGGGGTGAAAGCCCAGTACGCTATCCACTAGACCACCGAGGCGGCCCTTTAGTGTTTAACGTTCGACTATTGTGCACACTTGGGCTAATGCAGACGATTGGATGATTTATAGCACATGAAAATGCCAAGCCCTGGCCGGGAATCGAACCCGGGTGTTCGGGGTGAAAGCCTAGTACGCTATCCACTAGGCCACCGAGGCGGCCCTTTGGTGTTTAACGTCCGACTGTTGTGCACATTTGGGCTAATGCAGACGATGGGATGATTTATAGCGTATGAAAATGCCAAGCCCTGGCCGGGAATCGAACCGGGATCCTCGGGGTGAAAGCACAGTACGCTATCAACTAGGCCACCGAGGCGGCTCTTTGGTGTTTAACGTCCGACTATTGTGCACACTTGGGCTAATGCAGACGATGGGATGATTTATAGCATATGAAAATGCCAAGCCCTGGCCAGGAATCGAACCCGGATCCTCGGGGTGAAAGCCCAGTACGCTATCAACTAGGCCACCGAGGCGGCTCTTTGGTGTTTAACGTCCGACTATTGTGCACACTTGGGCTAATGCAGACGATGGGATGATTTATAGCGTATGAAAATGCCAAGCCCTCTCCGGGAATCGAACCTGGGACCTCGGGGTGAAATCCCAGTACGTTATCCACTAGGCCACCGAGACAGCCCTTTGGTGTTTAACGTCCAACTATTGTGCACACTTTGGCTAATGCAGACGATTGAATGATTTATAGCGTATGAAAATGCCAAGCCCTGGCCGGGAATCGAACCCGGCTCCTCGGGGTGAAAGCCAGTACGCTATCAACTAGGCTATCAATTGTTGAACTAGAAAGAATGTTAAAGACTACATTTAAATCTATTTAAATTATATATTTTAAATTCAATAAATTATTATGAAAGAAACTTAGAGAAAATACTTAGACTAGAATAAAATGTTTTTACGAAACTACACTGGCAATATTGAACCTCTGTTAGTGTATCCTCTTCCAGTGTGTGTTGCCGCTCGCCCATCATCCCAGCACGTCCGACGTATTCTGGTGAGCGTAAGGCAGGGTCTGTAAACGGTGACGAAGGGAGCAATGTTTGGGCGAACCCGTTGAGTGCCAGTACAGGATCACTGACAAACCTAATGAATGGACCACGTTTTAAAGTAAGTAGGTTTCTACTGTAGTCCATTGCTGTGTTAAGCTATTTATATTTTAGACTATTTATAAAAGAAATCAAGTGGCCTTTAAATTGAAAGATAACATAGAAATGCAGTTTTGGACAGACTAAAATAATATTATGGTATCGAAAAAAATCAGGTGTGTGTAGCAGAATTAGGCAAGATTCTGCCATCAATCAATCAATCAATCAACCATCAATCAATCTTGCCAGAATCAGCAAGATCTGTACATGTCTTCAATGTTCACAAACAATTCCTTTTTTAAATAGTATTTGGAAGTAAGGAAGTTAGGAAATGTATTGAATATAAGTACAATCAGAATAATTGATTGAGACTTTTGGTTAGGTTCGTTGGATCAAAAGTATTTTTTCTTTTTTTTTTGTTATTTTAAGGCGAAAAGCACATTGATGCTACTATCGCCTCCCTAAATGTAAGTGTGAGTGTAAAGTGTTAAAGTCGTAAGTGTAGTGTTGTAAGTGTAAGTATGTGTTAGACTCGAGTACCGCGAGGGACTTCTAAATCCTCTCAATAGGTGCAGCTAGTCTGCACCCCCCTGCGGGAGGATCAAAAGTAATATTATGTGAATATATTTAGATGCCATCACCAGTAGCATGTACTGTTGGCCCATTGTTGGTATTTTGTTTTCACACACGGTTGGGCAACGGTTGAAATTGGCACAAATGCCTACCAATTAATAACGAACCATTTACCAACATAGGGCCAACAATTAAACATCACCAAAAACCAATAAAGAAATTGTTGACCCAACTTACTCCCAACTAACTTTCAATGGTAACCCTACTAATTACCAACATGTTTAAAGTATTATATTTCTGTTCAATTGATTAGTGAACTTAATAGTAATCATAACTTCTCTACATTCGCGAACATATTTTAATACCTTTTATTAGCAAATGTAGAATATTCTTACTCGAAGTAATATATAATATGTTGCCAACTTTAGCTTTTTAATTGTATATTATAAGTACATATTATTTTGAGTAAGAATACATATTGAATTTGATAAGAAAAGGTATTCAAATGTGTTCGCGAATGTACAGAAGTTATGATTACTATTAAGTTCACTAATCAATTAAATAAAATATAACACTTTAAACATATTGGTAATTAGTAGGGTTAGGCCTACTATTGAAAGTTAGTTGAGTAACCAACATGGCATATTTCGTTACTGAAACAAGGTTATTTTACAAAAAGAGACAAAATTCACAACAAAATTTATTTAAATGGCAATTGTGAAAAGCCAAATCAAAAAATCACTACAGCACCAGATTAAAACTATAACTGTACATGTAGGATCGTACAACTCTTGGTGAGTGACAACAAAGAAGTAAACCAGTAACGGACAAACTTTCACTTTTCCACAGTGCTGGCAATATTTCAAATATTTATTAAGTACATCATAAAATCATCCATAGTAAATGATTATAGTTAAGTAGAAATAAAATAAGATTTTTTAAAATTTTTAATCATTGTAACACTATTGTTAGTATAGTAATTAAAGATATAATATTATTCTGTTCACAATTATGCTTTAAAAAAATTGTTCTGTTGGCAATTCTGTTTAAGTCATCACTTGCGCTTGCACTTTGCAGTAAATTTTACAACATCGATATAATACTATTATACTAACAAATAAGACACTACTTTTAAACTTTTGGAATAATTATACCCTATTTAATTTACGAGATATTTATTTTAACAATATATATATATATATATATATATATTATTATTATTATTATTATTATTATTATTATTATTATTATTATTATTATTATTATTATTATTATTATTATTATTATTATTATTATTATTATTATTATTATTATTATTATTATTATTATTATTATTATTATTATTATTATTATTATTATTATTATTATTATTATTATTATTATTATTATTATTATTATTATTATTATTATTATTATTATTATTATTATTATTATTATTATTATTATTATTATTATTATTATTATTATTATTATTATTATTATTATTATTATTATTATTATTATTATTATTATTATTATTATTATTATTATTATTATTATTATTATTATTATTATTATTATTATTATTATTATTATTATTATTATTATTATTATTATTATTATTATTATTATTATTATTATTATTATTATTATTATTATTATTATTATTATTATTATTATTATTATTATTATTATTATTATTATTATTATTATTATTATTATTATTATTATTATTATTATTATTATTATTATTATTATTATTATTATTATTATTATTATTATTATTATTATTATTATTATTATTATTATTATTATTATTATTATTATTATTATTATTATTATTATTATTATTATTATTATTATTATTATTATTATTATTATTATTATTATTATTATTATTATTATTATTATTATTATTATTATTATTATTATTATTATTATTATTATTATTATTATTATTATTATTATTATTATTATTATTATTATTATTATTATTATTATTATTATTATTATTATTATTATTATTATTATTATTATTATTATTATTATTATTATTATTATTATTATTATTATTATTATTATTATTATTATTATTATTATTATTATTATTATTATTATTATTATTATTATTATTATTATTATTATTATTATTATTATTATTATTATTATTATTATTATTATTATTATTATTATTATTATTATTATTATTATTATTATTATTATTATTATTATTATTATTATTATTATTATTATTATTATTATTATTATTATTATTATTATTATTATTATTATTATTATTATTATTATTATTATTATTATTATTATTATTATTATTATTATTATTATTATTATTATTATTATTATTATTATTATTATTATTATTATTATTATTATTATTATTATTATTATTATTATTATTATTATTATTATTATTATTATTATTATTATTATTATTATTATTATTATTATTATTATTATTATTATTATTATTATTATTATTATTATTATTATTATTATTATTATTATTATTATTATTATTATTATTATTATTATTATTATTATTATTATTATTATTATTATTATTATTATTATTATTATTATTATTATTATTATTATTATTATTATTATTATTATTATTATTATTATTATTATTATTATTATTATTATTATTATTATTATTATTATTATTATTATTATTATTTATTATTATTATTTGCGCATAAACCCTGTTGGATCACGCAAAGCACTCCGACTCATGTCTTGTTCCTTCTAATCCTCCACACCTCCCTGATCCTGTCCCCATGGATCCTCTTCCGCTCCTCCGTCCATTTTACCCCTGCTCTCTTTGGGATTTCATTCTCTGGGACCTTCCAACCGAGCATCTTTCTCCTGTATGCGCGCCTGTCTTCAACATCTGTTGAGTCTATTCCTGCGTCATGTAGATCTGTTCTGACTTGTGCGATCCACGACGTTGTTGATTTGACACCTTGTATATACTTAAGGATTCTGTTGGCAAGTCTCGTTGTTGGGAGTCTACTGATGTGTCCATAGAACCGAAGCCTCCTTCTTCTGATATCTGCTGCCAGGTTCGATATCTTCTCTGTGGTCTTCCGGGAGTGCAACCTGTATCCATCTTCTGTTAACCTCGGGCCAAGGATCTTCCTCAAGATTTTGCGTTCTTCCTTCAAAATACCCTCCATGGTAGCTTTTGTGTGGAGTGCTAGCGTCTCGCTTGCATATAATACCTCCGGTTTTATGACTGTGTTGTAGTGACTGATTTTTGTGTGCGTCGACATACATCTCTTATTGTAGATATCACGCGTTATACCAAGAGCTCTCTTCATTCTCAGTAGCCGAACCTTTTGCGCAGCCTTCTCGCCACCTGTGGGTTCAAGAATTTCTCCCGGATATTTGAAGTGCTTGACTCTGTTTACCTTACCATATTTTGTGTTTAGTTCTTGAATATTTAATTTTGTACAGAAGAATTCGGTTTTTTTAAATGAGATCTGTAGACCGGTACTGTAATCGTGTAAGTCCAGGGTCCCCAGAATCTATATATATATATATATATATATATATATATATATATATATATATATATATAAATTGTTTTTATATTTTCTGCCAACTAAGAATTAATGTTGGGCCAACAGCAGAGGTTTTCATGAATGTAAAAGTTGGCCTAGTAAACAAACAGCTCGTTGGCCCATTGAAGATAATTCGTTGGCGTATTAACTAACCATTGCCCAACTTTGCTGACAAAATCCCAACATTGGGCCATCAGTGTGTGCTACTGGGGACGAAACAATCACAAGATGGCTCCACTCCATTCCACAAATGATTCCATAAACCAAAAGAAATTATTACTGTTCTATTATTTCACATAATAGATTAAGTGCCTTGGGTTTTATCTTGGAAGAAGTAGACAATACTTATTGTCGTTATCTTATCTATTCTCGTTATAAAATATTTAAATATTTTTTACGATAAAAAAATGTGTACTAAAAATTTAAGTCACCAAGAAGTTATTTGCTTTTGCCCTTTGTTTTTATTTCAGTTTCAGTAATCGAAAATAAATGCTGTCAGTTTTGTTTTGTTCTTTTAGTCAGTTGGTTTTTAGCTTTTATAGTTAGTTTTATAGTTAGCTTTTACTTTGTTAAAATTTACTACAATTCAACATGTTTCAACAGGAGTTACTGGATAACAAGAACAAACCACCCCACCGCCTCCCAGACTCGATACAAAAAGAATTGGATAAAAGGCAGATTGGAAAGAAGTAAGGCACAGTTTCCTTTGCTATTGTGAATGCTACGAAGCTATATAAATAAACTCACATAAACCCTTTGCACTCAGAAGGCTAGAGACTACTGTCAGTTAGCTAGGGACATTTTAAGCAATGAAAGTCCTTAGAGGTCGGATGGCCAGCCTAACTGGCCGCTCACGTTTCTGTCAGCTCGGAAGCTACAGTGACTGTGCTGCGCCAACAACTCGGAATTGTTTTTTCACTACAATCTGAAATGTTGGTATAGGGTATTTCATTTTAAAAAAACTAAATTAAGAGCTTTTAGGAAATACTTGTTTATTAATATAAAAAAGACGTGTAGTATATATATATATATATATATATATATATATATATATATTTGTGTTTAACGTCCGACTATTGTGCACACTTGGGCTAATGCAGACGATGGAATGTTTTATAGCGTATGAAAATGCCAAGCCCTGGCCGGGAATCGAACCCGGGTCCTCGGGGTGAAAGCCTAGTGCGCTATCCACTAGGCCACCGAGGCGGCTTGTAATATATATATATATATATATATATATATATATATATATATATATATATATACACACCAAAACATTTATAATATATATATAGAAATGTAACTATAGAAATATTTTTGTAATATTACAATAATTTTATAGCTAAAGTAAAAAATTTAAATAAGAAAAATATAACATTATTATATAGTTCATAAAGCATAATTTTTTACATTAATATATATTACGTACTTTTTAAAAGTATATTTAATACTGAATACTGTTTTTTTTTTAATTTAAGCCTTCAATGGAGCACATTTAGTCAATTTTGGTTCTTTTTGGCTTTCAACTTTGGTTCTTTTGGGTTTTTGAGATTCTCCCAATAATTTTTCAGTCTTATAGATCTCTGTAGTCTAACTCCCTCCGAGTGAAAAGGCATTTTTGTTCCTTCTTTAAATTTTAATCTAGTGTTTTTATTCCTAAGGATTGGTTTTTCCCTTCCTTCTTTCAGACGTTCCTCCGTTATCCCTAATTCTTTTAGGTCCTGTTCCACTTTAAGCCACTCATTCTTTACTTTCATCTTGAGTTGGTAATTCAGGAGTTTCTTCGTCAGTCTTTCTTCTGGTAGACTTATTAGGTGTAGATAGAAAGTTATCTGCTTTGTTTATAATATTGAATTGTTACATAATGCATGGCTAGATTGACACTAGAAAGTCAAATACAGCTGACAGAGTATAATTGAATTTGCCAGAATTAAATTTGAATTGAATTCAGCAACTCCTATAAACCTCCATTAAATAATGTATTGAAAAATAGCAAACTCTTATACACCTCCATTAAATAATGTATTGAAACATAGCAAACTCTTATACACCTCCATTAAATAATGTATTAAAACATAGCAAACTCTTATACACCTCCATTAAATAATGTATTGAAACATAGCAAACTTTTTATACACCTCCGTTAAATAATATATTGAAACATAGCAAACTCTTTAAACACCTACATTAAATAATGTATTGAAACATAGCAAACTCTTATACACTTCCATTAAATAATGTATTGAAACATAGCAAACTCCTGTACACCTCCATTAAATAATGTATTGAAACATAGCAAACTCTTATACACCTCCATTAAATAATGTAATGAAACATAGCAATCTCTTATACACCTCCATTAAATAATGTATTAAAACATAGCAAACTCTTATACACCTCCATTAAATAATGTATTGAAACATAGCAAACTCTTATACACCTCCATTTAATAATGTATTGAAACATAGCAAACTCTTATACACCTCCATTAAATAATGTATTGAAACATATCAAACTCTTATACACCTCCATTAAATAATGTATTGAAACATAGCAATCTCTTATACACCTCCATTAAATAATGTATTGAAACATAGCAAACTCTTATACACCTCCATTAAATAATGTATTGAAACATATCAAACTCTTATACACCTCCATTAAATAATGTATTGAAACATAGCAATCTCTTATACACCTCCATTAAAGAATGTATTGAAACATAGCAATCTCTTATACACCTACATTAAATAATGTATTGAAACATAGCAAACTCTTATACACTTCCATTAAATAATGTATTGAAACATAGAAAACTCCTTTACACCTCCATTAAATAATGTATTGAAACAGTAAACTATTTATATACCTCCATTAAATAATGTATTGAAACATAGCAAACTCAGTACCATGGTAGCTGTTTTAATAGCTCATTTTTCAAATCTTCTTCTTCTTCTTCCAATGGCTCCTTTTGGTTCACACCATTTTGGATCTTGCCTCCCAATACAATCCAGGAAAGTCCCTTCGTCCCTGCCTCTCTATCCAGGCCCTTGCAGATCAGTAAGTGATCCTTGTCCATAACATACACATCTTTTGAACAAATCTTGCACTTGTCAGAGGTCCTATGGAGATGCTTGGCAAGACCAGTTCCAGGCGGAAATTTGCTACAGCTATTTTGCGTGGAAGCATCTTATTGTCCTTAAAAAGATTAAACGTATCATAAGCTTTGTCTTGTAGGTTTTTCTTCATTTCACTAACAAATTTTCGTTGTGAGTCTGTTTTTAGTTTTCTTATAACTGCTTGTAATGACAGGGAGCCTGCTGGCTTTTGAATAATTTTTGTTCCTCTCTTCGCCAAATTATCCGCAGCTTCATTTCCCATCAATCCCAAGTGTGCAGGGACCCACTGCATTGCGATATTACCAACATTATTTCTTACAATCTTGTAATTGTGTCTGATATTTTGTATTACTTTGCTTTTTGGATTATCATTATTGGCTATTGCTTGCAGAGACGATTTGGAATCAACTAAGACCACTATGTTTGTGGTTCAGCCACGGTCACACAATCAGCTGTTCGAGACCTCATTTACAGCTGTTAATTCCGCCTCAAACACTGTAGGCTGCTTAAAGTAATGTAGTGTGAAGTGGTCACAATATATTCCAGCTCCTGTTTCTCCTTCCATTCTAGACCCATCAGTATACAAACTAAATCTTTCAAAAACTAAATTTCAAATTTTAATATTACTAAAATTAAACTATACTCTAGAGCTAATATCATACGTGTTCTTATTTTCAAGCCTAAATGAAACACTCCGCGACCGTACGAACCGTCGCTTATCGTGGGATGTCAAATCAGGCGTTAACAGAGGGTAAGTAAAAATAATAATTCTGAAGTAAAATTTGAATGCTTTGAAGCAAAAGCATGGGTTTGTTTGATGAAATTACAACAAAGCTTGTTTGAAAAAATATTTGAATGTTTATTTAAATAATTTTACAGCAATGTTTCGGCTTTTGCTCAATTTAATTGTGAATTAATATTTTTGCATCCATTTTGTTTGATTTAAAATGGATACCGCGTGTGCAAAACTGTGCAATAAAGTGGTTGATTGCATTTTATTTTTGTATTTATAAAGCTTTATTATGAAAAGTTCATAAAACTAGTGAAGATGAAAGGATTTTATCGTCATGTTTTAAAATGACCAGAGAAGGGATCGCTACCATGTTACAACATACTAGTCATTTTATTGTCTAGGTTCATTTATTATTTGAAAGCAGTTTATATTATTTTTATTTTTAATAATTTGTTATTATATTTCTAACTAGCAGGAACTGCACTGTGTTGTCCATGAAATTTTAATGTTTTCAGTCATTAATCTATCTATAATTCGGTTTTCAACGTTCTACGCCGTCTTCCGATCTCCAACCTCCACCGATCGCGATCCCACCACAGGTCTTCTGTTAGATCCCTTTTTTAATTTCCTTTTCGACTCCCTCTCTCCAGCTCAGTCTCTGCCTTCCTCGTTTTCTTCTTCCAGGCGTTCGCCATTGCATGATTTTTTTGGGAATTCGCTCATCCGGCATTCTTTGTACATGCCCGTACCAAAGCAGTTGTTTTGTTCTCATATCTTCTACAATTGTATGCCTTACGTCCATTATCCTCCGTATACTTTCATTTCTCACTCTCTCTTTTCTTGATCTTACTGCCGCTCTTCTCCAAAAGTCCATCTCAGTAGCCAACAGCATTCTTTCTGTTCTGCTCTTAATTGGCCATACCTCACTACCATATGTTATAATGCTTTTTACAATTGTGTCATGAATTCTTTCTTTATTCTCTTTATTCAGTCATTAATTAATTGAAAAAATAAAATGACCAGCTGTTCATTTACACATCCCAGCAATAATCAGAAATAATAAACATGTGAGCTGTGGAAATATGTTACAATGTTCTCCTTTTGTTGTTGAATTAAAAGTTTTAAAAAAAGCTCTACATAACATTATGTATAATTTTGAGCTGAATAATTTAAATAAATTTAATCAGAAATTTTAAAGTCTGGCTTCGAGTACCTTTTTCTGTCTATGCTAAAAATTTCAGATTTCTGCATGCTGTAGATCTGGCTGTATATGGAAAACACACAGACATTTCCTTCTGTTAGTACAGACAGAAGATAGTGAAAAATGTGTTATAATGGAAAGTTACTTATAACTACAACGTATTGGACTTGATTTAAATTTAAATAACAGTTATTGAAAATCAGAAATCACTCGATCAAACAACTGTCACAGTTAAATAATAATAGAGCAAACGTACTTTATCATTTAATATTTAAACACAGAAATGGTTTTTTTCATTTCAGGCAATCATTAAGCTCTGTAAGATGTTTAATTTTGGCATCCTGATGTACAGGCTTACTGTCTGATAAGAAGAAATAACAGATTTGTTTCCCATAAAGTGTGATTGTGTTATCTGCTCTACACTTAATGATATGTAAACTTTTTAATTACCTTTGTCATAAAGTCACTTTCTGACATTTAAGATACAGGAACAAATATAGTACATAGGATATTGTTTCACTGTTTCACCACTGACTGATGTTGCTCAAATGGCAATTAAGATGGCACTGGTGGTGTGGCAATTAAGATGGCACTGGTGGTCTTAAATTCCTCACTGTATAAGTTCTCCATTTACTACGTGATGACATGATAGTGCCTGTTAATTTTGTAACTAGATACATCATTTCACCGTGCCATTATTCAATAATTCACCACTCAATGCATTATTGTATGTTGCACAAATTTCATTGAATAGTAACACAGTAATACCCCGACTTGATGCTACTCTGTCCAGAGTTATGATTTTTGAATCAAACTTGTTATTATTATTATCAAATCGTTATTTATCCAAATATAGGATAATTTTTCCGCAGGCAAATTATAGTCAGGTAATCGGAGGTATTATATTTGAATCATGAGAAAGGCAAAGTAGTACTTGAAATTTTTTGGTATGGTTGCTGCCCAGGTTTTCCCTCAAGTGTTTCATCAAATATTTCTTTGTTTAATTGTCATTCGTTAGTCAAAATGTTTACTTTTGCGGTAGTAGTTCTGCAAGTTCAATTTGATTCAGTTCAGATTACATGTAGCTCAGTTAATGCATACTTACAATTATGTTATTAGTGTATATTTTATATTGAGTTTGTTATATCTATAGAGACTTGGTAGGCCCTACCATGTCATCCAAATGAACTGATTCTTTTGCATCAAACAAGAAAAAAAATTACCTTTAGAATATAAACTTAACATAATGGAATACTTTGATGCAAAAATTAAAATTTGTGATTAGCAAAGAAGTTTGATCTACCTTTTATATCAAAATAAAGCCTTCCATGTCAAAATAACTTTGGTTCATTTTTCTTGCAATTCGTAATATGTAAAATAATTTGTTGCACTGTATTACCTAATTTAATAACATTTTTTCTTCTAAATTATTGTTTCCTTTAGTGTCTGATCCCGATTAAACATAATTTGTATGTGTTTATACGAGGTGTGTTCAGAAAGTAACGAGAATTTTTAATTTTCGCGGGCTTGGAGAGTCCGACTGTCAAACATTTTTTTAATTATGTTGGTATACTTGCCCCTGAAGTATGATAAAACTTTCAGCTGATTTCATTGTTGACTTTATCTGTGACAGCCACTAAGGTTAGACGTGTTTTTATGAGCTCGGCGATTTTCGTTTGTTAAAAGAAATGGATCAAAGAATTTGTATCAAATTTTGCGTAAAAAATGGAATAAAATGTAACAAAGTATGTGAAATGTTAACAAAGGCCTATGGTGAGTCTGCTATGAGTAAAGCAAGAGTTTACGAGTGGTATAAGCGTTTCCAAGAAGGCCGTGAAGACGTTGAAGATGACGAACGCCCTGGACGCAGCAGCACATCAACAACCAATGAAAACGTGGAAAAAGTGAAAGAAATGGTTATGAACAATCGCCGAATCACAATTAGAGAGGTCGCTGATGATGTTGGCATATCGATTGGATCACGTCATGACATTGTTTCCAATGTTTTGTGTATGAAACGCGTGGCAGCAAAATTCGTTCCAAAATTGTTGAATTTTGAACAAAAACAGCGGCGAATGGAAGTTGCTCAGGAGTCACTAAATGAAGTTAACGACGATGCAGAATTACTGAGACGTATTATAACAGGTGACGAAACATAGGTTTACGGATATAACTAAGGCTCAATCATCCCAGTGGAGGCATTCTGGCTCGCCAAGACCGAAACAGGCTCGACAAGTGCGGTCGAACGTGAAGGTTATGCTCACTGTGTTCTCCGATATTAATAGCATAGTGCATCATGAATTTCTGCCACCAGGTGAAACGGTCAATAAGGAGTACTACCTACAAGTTCAACGCTGTTTTCGTGAAGCAATCCGAAAAAAACGCCCGGATCTGTGGAAAAACAATTAATGCACCACGATAATGCTCCAGCTCACACTTCATTGTTTGTTCGTGAATATTTGGCCAAAAACAGTACTGTAACGATGCCCAGCCTCCATATTCGTCAGACATGGCTCCGTGTGACTTTTTCCTATTTCCAAAAATAAAAAGAATGTTAAAGGGCCGTCGTTTTACAGCCGTAGATGACATTAAAAGCGCATCGCTGAAAGAACTAAAGGCTATCTCAAAGATCGAGTTTGAAAAGTGTTTCGAGGATTGGAAGAAGCGCTGGCACAAGTGCATAATCTCCAATGGGGACTATTTTGAAGGCGACAACATCAATGTAGAAGAATAAATATTTTTAAAAAATTAAAATTCTCGTTACTTTCTGAACACATCTCGTATATGACATTGCATCACGACTTTCTTTAATTCGACTTACACGGTGACAACTTGGTTCCACCTATCATGCAAGTTCGGGGTATTACTGTATTTGATTCCGTAAATCGTTGCAGTTACATTAGATGTTATTTAAACAATCGATTCTTCCAATCAAATGTTATATTGGTGATAAGAAGTGCCAATATTATTAATCTGTAATGGTTTAATTACATTTTAAGCACCATTTTATTGTCAATCTAAAAATAAACTTAACTCTATTTACCATCCCAAATTTCACAACTGTGCTCAAGCACTGAATAGCAGGTCTAAATACAGGTCTGTATTTAACACTGTCAGGAAAAAATTTAATTATTTATATTAAATCATAATGTATTCACAGCTAGTGAAAAGAAAATAAGCCTTGATTACTACTTTCTTATAACAAACAAACATGTTAGGTTTAATATTAAAGCTTGTAACATAATCACCAATATGCTCAATAAACACTGATGTGTTTATCCACTAGAGTGTTTTACTTGTGTTGTTTGAATGCACTGCAAACCATATCCCTCGCACACAACAGTTTTTTATGACATCAAAATCTATTAACTGCAAAACAAAAATTTTTTTAATTACTTCATTTTTTGTTTCATTGTAGGCCTACTGTTGAGTGTTTAGTAAAAACTGGGAATAAGTAATCAAATTTAATACAATCACTTTTTTAAATAAGTCTACTTTAGTAATTTAAGATTTATTTTCTAGTTAGTGATTTTCTTTTACTATGATGTTTGTGAATAAATGTAGTCTCTTATTTTATTTAGTATTGACACAGAATCATAAATTCTTTCTCACTTTAATGCAATGTCTTAACAATATATCAACTATAAACTTTTATTGTATACTTTATGGTAGCCTATTTCATTTTTTTTTACTTTTGTAGAATTGTTATTTAAAATTAGTTTTTTTAATAAAAAAAATGTAGGCCAAAAAAAATGCCTTGATTAATGAAGATAAATTGAATATCTAGTTCAAAATACATTTAATCTATTTAATAATTCGTTATTAGTATTTCACGCTGTAAGGCATAATCTAAAATATTTTTATTAAAGCTTGCCATAGAATTTATAAATGACACATAGTGCCTAATTACTAAGTTTTTAGTATGTTATTCATCGCTGATTGTTGGTTCAGGGATGCTTCTATGGCTTCTGGCAACTCATCTTCTCAGAACCAAAGGAGGCCTCCGACGTCCGACAATACTGACAAATTAAAAGATCCTTTCGGAAGTCTCGTGTCTCTGCGAGATGGCTGATCATAACACTCTGACAAACTAACCTCTATTATGACAATAAATTTAATAATTAACCAATGAAATAAGAGTTACAGAAGGAAATTGTCAAATTTGAATAATCTGATAATGACTTTTCATAGTTTAAAAGTATTAATTACCAAAATATTCTATTTTTTTGTGGAAACACTTTTAGTATAACTTTAAATGTTAAAGGTCAAATTAAGGTTAAATTAAAAAGGTCAAGTGATAGTAATATAGTTAGGTAAACAAAAACTAAATAAAACTAAGTGATTCAGTATACACACATATTATTACTTCTAGTCTGAATTAACTGTAACAATTTTGTAACAAGTCAGTTTTTATGTTTACAAGAATTATTAAACAACAAACATCACTCCATAATGACAGTTAATAGTAATAAATGGGGGAAACTTAGCACAATCTTTCTCATTTGTTGGTAAAAGTTTGGTTTTGAAGCTGTCGAAAAAAATGGAAGGGAATGAACACAATTTCTTAAAATTAGTCGACAGATTTTGCTTGTAAACAAAAATCCGTAACTTATGTTAAGGGATTTTTTTGGCAGAAAAGGCTTTAAAAAAATGTTGAAAAATTAAAAGGTATGACTGAAAAATGCGCGAACTACACGCCAAGCTCGATTTAAATCGGAAAATTAATTTAGTCTCCAAGAATGGACACAGAATAAGAGAGACATCAAAGCACAAAAACAACTTTTATGGGATCAAGAAGCACCTAAAAATGAACATTTCAATATCCCATAAAAATTTCAAAATCAATATTTTTCAAGAATTCCCCAGAAACCCTCACAATCTTTATAGTTTCGAGTCTCTAGAATTCTCAGATCACTAATTACCTCGTCAGCTCTTTGTTTCTTTAATTACCTCAGTTTTAACCAACCTCATAATTAATCATACTTTCAAGTCACTGTAGTTAGTATTTAAAACAAAAATTCTTGATATTAAACTTTTCAAACTGTAACTTACTGCTTGAGGTTACATATTTTTAAATTTTACATTATTTTAATGTCTATACTTCATGCCAGTAAGACTAAAGAGGATGATTCGCCGCCTCGGTGGCCTAGTTGATAGCGTACTGGGGTTTCACCCCGAGGACCCGGGTTCAATTCCCGGCTAGGGTTTGGCATTTTAATACGCTATAAATCATCCCATCGTCTGCATTAGCCCAAGTGTGCACAATAGTCGGACGTTAAACACCAAAAAAAGGATGAGGGATCATCGTTAATGGAAAGGGTAAAGCTTATGACAGTCGTCAAACAATGACCTTGAGGTGCACAAGTTCAGAGACTCAGCAGACTGACCCATGGCTTAGCCACCTTGAACACACTGACCCCTAATATATTCACTGCCAGAGATTTCAGATATAGTACCTACCAGGATAACGTATCCTTTTCTATAGGCCTTCAGTATCAAGAATGCCCTTGTTTGTACTTAATAACAAAATTATAATTTTTGGAAATTAGCAGTAATATTCGGCTATAGACTAAATTATTTGATGATAATAAAACTAATTTATATATATATATATATAGAGAGAGAGAGAGAGAGAGAGAGAGAGAGAGAGCAGGGGTAAAATGGACAGAGGAGCGGAAGAGGATCCATGGGGACAGGATGAGGGAGGTGTGGAGGATTAGAAGGAGCAAGACATGAGTCAGAGTGCTTTGTGTGATCCAACAGGGTCTATATGCAGATAATAATATATATATATATATATAAAACAGGTCAGAATAGACCTACATGACGCAGAAATAGACTCAACAGACATTGAAGACAGGAACGCATACAGGAGAAAGATGCTCGGTTGGAAGATCTCAGAGAATGAAATCCCAAAGAGAGCAGGGGTAAAATGGACAGAAGGGTGGAAGAGGATCCATGGGGACAGGATGAGGGAGGTGTGGAGGATTAGAAGGAACAAGATATATATATATATATATATATATATATATATATATATATATATATATATATATATATTTATATAGTACTGTAAGACATAAATGAAACATGCACTACACATTTCAGACAATAACAAAAATATAACTATGTACATTTACAAATGTTAAAGTAAATTTAAAACAATTTTATATAAAATGTAAAAACTTATAATTAACCATAATTTCCACAAACAAAAACTAAATAAGAGTTCAATTTTCTTTAAAACACTACATATTACGTATCATAAAAATAAATTTTTCACACTAAAAAGATAAAAATAATTTCTAATTACACTCATATATAATAATAATATTATATAATATCATATATTATAATAATTAATTTCTCAATACACTCATTCATGTACGGTGATGACTTTGACTTAGAAGACCGGTAGACTACTGATGTTTATAATTTCCCACGACTCTGACAACGTTTCCCATTGGAAAGCTGCAGAAAGTTTTGAGGTAGTGATATGTTGTTTCTGTAGTAGCACAGATGTATTTATTCACATGTTATGGTAGAAGTAGTTACTCTGTAACGTAGGATCTTAGTAAATTAATTAATCTGTGTTTGTATGATTAGCTAGGTACAATTTTAATTTAAAAAAAACAAATAAAATGAAAAACATTTTACACATATCAAATGCATTTCGTAGGTTATTATTATTTTATTGGATATATTAAAGCAATAAATTTGTTTTAAAATATACAAATTGTATTGAACTGGTAAGTTAAACTTTTTAAATAAAAAATAAATAACATTTTATACATATCAAATGCATTTGAGTAGGTTATTATTATTTTATTGAATATATTAAAGTATTATCAGCTGGAACGCCCTAGAGAAAAAGCTATGGAATCTAGGAGAAATAAAGTTGATTTAGCCTTCCAACTTACCAAAGACACATACAACAAGAAGTCCCTCTCCTGGAATACAAAGATAAGGCATTATCATACGGTAATTAAACCAGAAGCCTTATATGCAGCTGAAACATTATCTCTCACAACCCAGGGCCCACTTGAAAGGCTGGAGATCAAAGAAAGGAAGATATTATGAAAAATCTTTGGCCCCAAATTCCGTAACAACCAATTACTCCACATCAGTAATGAAACTCTTTACCAAAAAACTGAAACACTATCAGACACAATAAGAAAAAGGAGAATTGATTTTTATGGGCACATCCTCCGAATGGACAAAAATAGACTAACCAAAAAATATTTGACTACTTTCACAGTAAAAGAGCGAAATCACTTTGGTTTAGAGAAACAGAGAGACATAATAGAACTACAAATCACTGACACTATGCTCATGGACAGAACAGCCAAAACAATGACCAAGGACAAGAAACAACGGTTCCAAAGCAAAGTCAAATCAAAGCGAACGATCCAAATCTCTGACGAAGAAAGAAAAGCAAGATCACAACAAATGAAGCAATACTGGGCTACGAGGAAGGCACAGAACATTAAAAAGTTGGGTGAAACAAATAAAGAAGATATTAAAGTATTGAATTTGTTTTAAAATACACAAATCTAAATTGAACTGAACTGGTAAGTTAAACTTTTTAAATATTACTTAAATACTTTAATATTTTATAATATGTGGCAACAAACAATTAAATGAATCAATGCATGAACAGTGATTTTAAAATGTCTTTTGTTGAACTTTTTCTATGCTTTACCATCATTTATATTGTTAAACTAGGCTAGTTTGCTGTTAAAATATGATAATAAGTAAGTTTAATGGAGCGAAATGGGGAAATTTACAATCAGTTTTAGAATGAAAAATTTTCACAAACCATATGAAATGAAAAATAAATCCATCTCGATTGTGGCTGTAGGCAAATTAATAAAAATTAGCCCTACAACCACAATATTTATATTAGTAATCATTTTATTTTGCCTACTTGCCTTATTGTGTTTATTTGTATAAGTATCACATTAAAAAAAATATATTAGAATAACTTAGAAATCGCACAAAACTAGATGCACTCTAACGCAACCCTTTATTTCAGTAACATTCAATTTTGTGTAAGTACTTAATTCTACAAGAATATATTTGTAAATTTGTTCCTGTTATGTTTCAGTTCATGAGAGAGATGTATTACAAATGCTTCACCATCGAAGAACACAAAAATGTATCAACAAATGAATCAAACAAAAATGTTCAACCTAGAAAATGTTTAATTTTTAGAAAATTATAATTTTCATAAAAAATCTAAAATTGCCTCCAAATATTGCTTATATTAATATGAGTTCACATATTTATTATCTGTTTACAAGTTAAAAATAAGATAAATTTATTTCTAAAATATTTTTGATATTTTTTAAAAAAATAATAAATAAAATTAGGTTTTTTTCAAATACTACTTACAAAATGTTTTAAGCAGTGTTACCTATTAGGTCAGTATACTTAAGGGGTACCTGCCTACAATCTTTTATCTTATGGGTATTATGTATATACATTGCAAATAATTCAAGTAATTAAAACATTATCTTTTTATCATTTACTACTAAATTTTTATTTCATTTTGAGTAGTATATTTTAATAAAATGTGTGTTGTGATCATTTTAATTCATGATTTAAATTTCTTATAAAGTTTAAGAAATTAAAGTATCTGTATCAAATGGTTCAGATATAGTTATGTAAATAGGGATTGTGTAAATATATTGTTTTAAATTTGTGTTGATTTCATGAATTATTTACCTTTACTACATTGTGTGTGTGTGTGTGTGTGTGTGTGTGTGTATATATATATATATATATATATATATATATATATATAAAACAGTCATAAAACCGGAGGTATAATATGCAAGCGAGACGCTAGCACTCCACACAAAAGCTACCATGGAGGGTATTTTGAAGGAAGAACGCAAAACCTTGAGGAAGATCCTTGGTCCGAGATTAACAGAAGATGGATACAGATTGCACTCGCGGAAGACCACAGAGAAGATATCGAACCTGGCAGCAGATATCAGAAGAAGGAGACTTTGGTTCTATGGACACATCAGTAGACTCCCAACAACGAGACTTGCCAACAGAATCCTTAAGTATATACAAGGAGTCAAATCAACAACGTCGTGGATTGCACAAGTCAGAATAGACCTACATGACGCAGAAATAGACTCAATAGATGTTGAAGACAGGAACGCATACAGGAGAAAGATGCTTAGTTGGAAGATCCCAGAGAATGAAATCCCAAACAGAGCAGGGGTAAAATGGACGGAGGAGCGGAAGAGGATCCATGGGGACAGGATGAGGGAGGTGTGGAGGATTAGAAGGAACAAGACATGAGTAGGAGTGCTTTGCGTAATCCAACAGGGTCTATGCGCAAATAATAATAATAATAATATATATATATATATATATATATATTCCTACTAGAAAAATATTTTATGTATTTTTTACATGTAAGACAAATTATTACAATAATTTGTGTACATATTAAGTACATAAAAGTGTATGCATATTTAGCTTACAGGTAAGAAGCAAAGGATGTTTTTGTTAATAAAATTTTCTGTGTATCACTTATATCACTGTTTATGTCTATGTTCATTATTGATATTAATCACTTTTAAACATTATATCAGGTTCAGACAAAGAGCAATGAAGTCACTCAATTATATTGTCCTCTTTGTTCTGATTAGAACTATGAGAACTATAAATATTATCAATAAGGCATAGTCAAAAATATAAAAGCTAGCATTAACCAACAGTATGCTATTCCAACACTGCAAAATAGCAGAAAACCTGATGAAGTTTGCAAAATGAAGTATTAAATGAAACAAAATAGCTAGGATTTATTCTGTGCCAATTTATAATTACAACCTGAAATACAATCATGTTTTAAATATGCTTACATATATGCAAGTATAGTCCAGCCACTTAGGAAACGGCCTGCGCAAGAATTTCTCGTGCATGTAAGAGAATTCTCCTTAATTCAATGAGTCCAATGACACAGGACGGCCAATCTGAGTCTACAAGTGTTACTACTCAGCGATAGTGTAGGAAAAGAAGGGAGCTGTGATGAGAGAGTTAGGCTCTCTGTAATTTTTTTCTCTCTGTCCCTCATTTTCTCTCTTTGTCCTACTGATGCTCTTAGGAGGCCATTTTCCAAGCTGAAGACCAACAACTCTTGGCAAAAATTAATGGTTGCTTATATATAATGAGCATTTGACTTACGAGAAAAAACAATTTAGGTACAATCGTCAAAAACCCAGAAAAGGTTACTTGACTTTAAAAAAATTTGTTTAATCCTTAACTCTTCTCTCCCATTAAGAAGATTCAAATAAATAGATGAATTATTATCAATGATCAGTTATATATTATCAATTATTATTAATTCAATAATTTTCACCTTGTATATTTTTAAAATATATTTATGTCCGATTTTAAGGTTCTGCAGTTTCATTAGTTGTATTTACTTGTATAAAAGATATTACACCAAAATATAAGCCCTGTTTGTGGCCTATTTTTTTCTCATTTTGTAATGCAAACTTGGAGCATATGTATGATTTTCCTTGAAGTTCTAAATTTAATCTATTCGAAATTAAAACTTTATAACACACTAATTTTTTTTACAGACTTATGGGTCGCAATTTTTATAGCCTTTACGTATAAGTGCCTCCTTTTTTGTTTATTTTCTGCATATGCTGAATGTGTATAAAGACTATACAGTAAATCATTTACTTATTCTCTTTTATATCTATATAATACGCGATGCACTAGTTCAAATTAGGCCACGTGGTCTTAAAACTTTTCTTTTTTCTCCAGTTTACCGCATACTTAAGTTTTCTTGTTACCGGCATCGACCAGTACTCAAGCTCGCACCATGCTTGAGTTCCTTAATACACAAGTATGTTATATTTCCACATACGTGAATCTAGCTTTGGGAAGAAACTCTGTTAAATAACAAAAAAATATTTTTAAATTGATAGTCTTAAAAAGATTATTAAAACCTAGGGTTTAAAAAAACATTATTCAAATCAATAAATAAGTTGTCTCTTGCTTTAAACTAACATATAAGGACTATTAGCAATAAGAGTTCTGGCCAGTAGTTTATCTATAGTTTTGTTGAAAAATTATATACGTATAATATGTACCATAGATTAATTACTGACTTACGCCAATTTATAATTTATTAATCTTGTTTTTTATCTTTCAGGTTTTATAATTCAGGAGACAACGTGTTATATTATTTACGGTTGACAAGAATGTATTATATAGATTAACTAACAATAGTAGTTAATATACGACGCTATCATTTTTTTATATTATATTACTATTTAATTGTATAAACAAAAGATTAGTTTTATTTAATGAAAATTATAGAAAAAAGTATTAGAATCATAAAATTCATAAATAAACTCTTTATTAAAACGTATTTTCAAAACAAAAAGTATTAAATAATGTTTTAATTTTTGCAAATAAAAGAGACAACGAAAACAGTTCGATTTCATATACGTCTATGTTGGTGTTCATTGCACAATCTTCTATGCCATTCTGATAGCATAGAATATTCTTAGTCAGTCTATTTCTAGGCTTAGTCACAAATCAGTCCAATCACCATTGTGTTTTAGGCTACGTTCGGCCATTGTCTTTGTGAAGTGATTTTAAAATAGTTAGTGAAGTGTTTTTGGTACTCAAAAGTGCAAAATAACTAGAAAAATAGGCTGATTTACACGGCCTTTTTGTCCGATGTCTAGTGCTGAAGTGGTGGACAATTCCGTTGATCCCCCAGCCAAGAAGCGGAAAATTGATACAGGAGAGCATACTCCACTAAAATCCGTTTCACAGGCTTCTGCAAATATGGCAAAAAATGGTTCATCTCGTACAAATGAAGACATTGATGAAGGGTTATATTCCAGACAATTATATGTGTTGGGTCATGATGCTATGCGTCGTATGGCAACTTCAGATGTTCTTATTTCTGGCCTTGGTGGTCTTGGAGTAGAAATTGCAAAAAATGTGATACTTGGTGGTGTTAAATCAGTTACATTGCATGATCAGTCTGATTGCACTATTGAAGATTTGTCTTCTCAGTTTTACCTTTCAGAAGCTGACATTGGTAAAAATCGAGCAGAGGCTTGTTGTCAACAACTGTCGGAATTAAATACTTATGTTCCAACTAAAGCCTATACGGGTTCTTTGACCGAAGATTTTTTGAAAAGTTTTCGAGTAGTGGTTCTCACTTGTTGCTCTTTGGAAGAACAATTGCGAATCTCTGAAGTAACACATGCTAATGACATTGCTCTAATTGTTGCAGATACAAGAGGTGTATTTGCTCAAGTGTTCTGTGATTTTGGCAATACTTTTACAGTAGTGGATGTCAATGGCGAAAGTCCAGTATCTGCCATGATTGCTAGTGTATCAAAAGATGGTGAAGGAGTTGTTACATGTTTAGATGATACACGTCACGGTTTAGAAGATGGAGACTACGTGACATTTTCTGAAGTTCAAGGTATGACAGAATTAAATAATTGTGAACCAAAAAAGATTCGTGTCTTAGGGCCTTACACATTTAGTATTGGTGATACTAATTCCTATTCTGATTATGTCCGAGGGGGTATCGTAACTCAAGTAAAAATGCCCAAAATTCTTAATTTTAAACCAATCAATGAAGCTATGAAAGCACCAGATTTTCTCATTACAGATTTTGCCAAATTTGATTATCCAGCGACACTTCATGTTGCCTTTATTTCTCTACATAAATTTATTCAGACTCATGGTAGAGTGCCAAAGCCATGGAATTCTGTAGATTCTGCTGAATTTATTAATTTAGCAAAAGCTTCGAGTTCAGAATTAGGTGAAAATTGTGAACTTAATGTGGAACTGTTAGAAAAATTTTCTAAAGTTTGTGCCGGTAATTTATGCCCAATCAATGCTGCAGTTGGAGGAATTGTTGCACAAGAAGTTATGAAAGCTTGTAGTGGAAAGTTTAGTCCAATTTTCCAATGGCTATATTTTGATGCTGTTGAATGTTTGCCGGATCCGAAAGACATTACTGAAGCAGATTGTCAAGCGAAGAATAGTCGTTATGATGGACAAATTTTTGTTTTTGGAGATACATTTCAGAAAAAGTTAGGTTCATTAAAATATTTTGTGGTAGGTGCAGGCGCCATTGGCTGTGAATTATTAAAAAATTTTGCAATGATGGGTATCGGAGCTGATGGTGGTCAGGTAACTGTAACCGATATGGATCTGATAGAGAAATCTAATTTAAATAGACAGTTTCTTTTCCGTCCTCATGATGTTCAACGACCAAAATCTGGAACAGCAGCAAGAGTTATCAAAAGTATGAATCCCAATATGAACGTCGTAGCACATGAAAATAGAGTGGGCCCTGAGACAGAAAGGGTTTATGATGATTCCTTTTTTGAAAATTTAGATGGTGTTGCAAATGCATTGGACAATGTAGATGCCCGGATATATATGGATAGACGTTGTGTTTATTATCGAAAACCTCTTCTAGAATCAGGTACTCTTGGAACTAAAGGCAATACTCAAGTTGTTGTGCCTTTTCTAACTGAATCATACAGTTCTTCTCAAGATCCACCAGAAAAAAGTATACCCATTTGTACATTAAAAAATTTTCCTAATGCTATAGAACATACGCTACAATGGGCTCGTGACAATTTTGAAGGTTTATTCAAACAGTCTGCTGAAAATGCTGTTCAGTATTTGAATGATCCTAATTTTTATGATCGTACATTAAAGTTGCCTGGAGTTCAACCGGTTGAAGTAATGGAATCCGTAAAGCAAGCGCTTGTAGATGAAAAGCCTCATTCCTTCGAGGATTGTGTCGCTTGGGCTCGTAACCACTGGCAGGAACAGTACGCCAACCAAATAAAGCAGTTGCTGTTTAATTTTCCAGCAGATCAACTAACTTCTAGTGGACAACCATTCTGGTCTGGACCGAAGCGCTGTCCGACTCCATTATCATTTTCAGTACATAATCCACTTCATTTAGATTATATTTTAGCAGCGGCAAACCTTAAAGCTGAAATGTATGGAATTCCTCAAAATAGGAATGTTGATTATATCGCAAGTGCTGTTGAAAAAGTTCATGTTCCTGAATTTGTTCCAAAATCTGGTGTCAAAATTGCTGTTACTGATTCACAAGCCCAAATGGCCAATGGCAGTGGAAATATTGACCAAGATAAAATAGGCCAGATACAAAATGAATTGCCCTCAAGAGATAACTTGAAAGGACTTCGAATTACTCCTATTGAATTTGAAAAGGATGATGATACTAACCTTCATATGGATTTTATTGTAGCGGCTTCCAACTTGAGAGCTGCAAATTATAGTATCCCTGCAGCTGACCGCCATAAAAGTAAATTAATCGCTGGTAAAATTATCCCTGCTATTGCTACAACCACATCTGTCGTAGCAGGTCTAGTATGTCTAGAACTTATTAAATTAGCTAGAGGATATAAAGTATTAGAACCTTATAAGAATGGATTTGTTAATTTAGCTTTGCCATTTTTTGGATTTTCTGAACCTATCGCAGCACCGAAACTGAAATATTATGAACACGAATGGACACTTTGGGATCGCTTTGAAGTTTCTGGAGAAATGACTCTTCGTGAATTTATTGATTACTTCAAAGAGAAACATGGGCTGGAAATAACTATGCTTTCACAAGGAGTGTGTATGTTATATTCCTTCTTCATGACGCCTAGCAAATTACAGGAACGGCTAAATCTCCCACTTTCAGAAGTAGTGAGAAAAGTTTCAAAAAAGAAGTTGGAGCCTCATGTGAAGGCTCTTGTTTTTGAACTTTGCTGTAATGACAATGATGGAAATGATGTTGAAGTGCCGTACGTACGTTACACTCTGCCCTCTCGTGCCTAACCTGTTCTTTCAAGATCTTTGTGTGGTTTGCACTGTTTTCAGCTTACATCGAGATAATTACCGTAAATTAATGTATCTTAAAGAGTGATCTTGCTTTAAATCTTTAACTAAAATAAAACTGCTCTCTTAATTTATATTCCAGTTACTTCAGTGCAGTGTATTTTTGTTTATTTTTGTCTCAAGCTGAGAAGTACATTACTTTAAAAGCAAAATTTTATATTCAGGAGTTATGTTTTCAACACATATATTTGTTTCTAGTAGTTATTTAAACTATGGTTAATAAAATTTGATATTGAAGTTACTTATGTTTTCTGTCATGTAACAATGTTATTTATCATTATGTCCAATGCTTGTGCAATTTATTTCTAAAATCTATATAGTGTAATGCAAGATTGCTGTTGACACATGTATTTAGTTTATAGTTTGAATTTTGAGAATAAAGGTCTGGGCAAGTTTGTAAAACACACTTTTAATTCAAATTTTACATTTTCAATTTTTTTTTAATACTGTAATTTCAAATTTACAATATTAGAATGGGTTATTTTTTGATGCTATAACTGCATTAAGTTAAAATTTTCCGTATTACAATATGCCAGACTGAGTGGTGCTGTTAGATACTATATATTATGTACACGAATAATTTCAAATCCACTGACCTATAAATTAAAGGTGAAACTAGTAAAAGCCTAAATTAACATGACCAACGATATAAACAAAATAATTTCTTTTTTAGAATATGTTTTCCTGAATAAAATGGTAAAAATACTGATGTCATAAAATAATTTTTTTAATCTAATTCTCCTAGTTTCAAAATTATCAGAAAAATTAATGTAACAATCGTTGGTCACACTAATCTAGACTCATACCATAAAACTTTCATACTTTTCAGTATTTCCAGTGCTGCATCTTTTCAAAGTTAACTTATTAAAAATTATTTTTAAGATCTGGCAGGTAGGCCTACACAAGTAGGTCAACAAATATTAAAACAATATTTTCATGTAAATTTAGTATTTATGTATAGTGAGGACTTATGGGGTTGGCTTAAAATTAGTCGCTCTCACAGGTGTGATTGAGGTTAGGAAAATTTCTCTTTTTTTTTGTTAATTTGGTGTTATAAATTATTTCTGCCAAAAAAGTGGTAAGACCCTAATATTGATTGGGCGTATCTAATAGTTTTTTTCAAAAAATGCCATAAGCCCTCATATATATATATATATATATACACCAATTTTTTATTTATGTGGATTAAGACACCTTGTCAAATGTTTGTATATTACCACTGTTTCATCATTGTTATTTATGACATCACAAACCCATTTCAAAGCATAGATACTATTGAAGATTAAACACAGTTATGTGTTATTTGTGTATAAATTCAGGAAGTTTATGTATTGGAAAATAAATATGAAATTTATTATTATCCAGAAATGAATCAAAGTATCAATAATTCTCCTAACTTCTTTAATAGAATAAAGCCAATCAGGTTAGGTTAATCTGAACAGGTAAAAAACAAGAACTTAAAAATTAACATATTTAGTTTCTCTCAAAAACAGCTGTATAGATTTTGATAAAAGTTAAGCAAAGCATGGCTTGTTCATCTCAAAAAATTTGGTTCAAGTGGTATGGGCAAAAACCTAATAAAGGTTCAGGATAATTTCTCAACATCAGTTCATCCAAAATATTCACAACTTAAATGAGTGTACCGTATTTGAAATTGAATTTAAAAAGAAATATACGATAGTGGAGCAAAATGAGAAATCCCTATCACTGTCCAGTTTTTCTTTTATTGATTGTTTGTAATTTTTATTTTTTAGAAAGACAAGTTTTGTTTAAATGTTTCTAAGTCTTTTAGTTAAACCTTTAAAAAAAATCATTTAAATTTGGGAAGTAGTTTGTGCAATGTGTATGCACCATTTATCTGTACTGTCATAAAATATTGTTATTTCTGTATTAAACATCAAACAGTGATTTTTCAGAAAATTAAATTGTGCAACTGCACACAGAAATTATATTTGTTTTCTTTCTCTTCTAATAAAACACTTATATTTCAGTCTTGTTGAGATATGTTTTGCTACATACTTGGTTGTGTTCGTCCAAAACTTAACAAGTAGGGACGATGTTTTGTGACCGCTTTATCAGAATATTCAGCTTGCCTAAGTCAAATGTGTTTATTCAAAAGACTTCTTAATTAATTTTTATTTATTTTGAAATTATTAATGTGTAAAAGTATTCACAGATTAATATTTTGTTCTTTTATTAATTATCATGCCTAACAGTTATTTAAATTCAAAGTAATCTATTAATATTACGTGAACTGAAAGAAAATGTGAACAATGAAACAGTTGGTTTGGCACTAACACAATAAGTTCGTGCATCAAAATTTCATCTATGCGCCATTTTTTTTTATTTAATGTTAGACTTTTTTAAGGATAATCTGTAAAGCATAAAACTACAACAGAAATATAGTTAGTCCTTAAGAAATTGCAATAAAGTAGTAGAGATAACATACAATTTATTCAAATTTTCAGTGAAAATCAATCCTCGATTTAAAGTAGGTAATGAATAAAATTCATAATTTTGTATATATTTAAAAATTAGGTTATGTTTGATTTATCGTTATATTAAATGTAGGTTTGTACTTTGCCCTCTGCTTAACACAGTATCAATAGGTTAATATATGTTAGTGAATTTAATTCTTGTTTATGTGGTGTTATGATTGCTTGCGCATTTTCCTTCTAATTAAAATTAATATCAGGATTTGTTTTTCTAAGTAGTTATTTGTTATGATATATTTATGGTAATTTTATTTCCAATCTAGGTTGTTGTAATTATTAAATGTTTAAAATTTTGTAGGCTCTATAGGTAATCTTACAAACATAAACTGGTGTCAAAAATAAACAAAAGTAGTTACAAATGTTAAAGATTAACGTTTTGAGATTCTGGAAAATCCTGTTAATTATACCAGAGCTCAGTAATAGGCCTACTGATATTTCTTTTTAAATTTGTCTTCAGTTTAGGAATTTCATAGCTCTCATTACATTCCAATTTCATAGTAAGACAAAGAATTATGACAGCATCAAAATTTTTTCTTGTTTTGATAATCTCGAAGTATATATCGAGTTATACATCCAGGTTTAAATTTCATCAGTGGTGCCTCGTCTAATGGGTGACTTTTTTCTGTACACAAATGAAATCCAGACTTTATAATGTCTTTTTTCAACTTTCAAAAACAGTTATATTAAAAAATAAATTGATACAATCATTCACCTACCTTAGCAGTCATATGATAGAAGTGAATTAACAGAAACAGCTGCTTCATTGTTATAATCATACAAGGTTTATAATATGTGATGTTTCCATATGTGTTTCAATCAAAACTAATGTTCAGAGATGGTATGATAACGATAAAAAAGAGTTACAAGTAAATAAAGTAAAGAATAATAAAGTGTATAACCGAAATTTTAAAAGGACAAGTAAAATGTATGTAGCATCAAGGATACTAAGAAAAAAAATATAGCGTATTTATTATTATACTAAACAACATAATGAAAATGACTGAACATCTATCTAAAATGAACAAGTTTGAAAAATAAAATGAAATAACTGCATTTTTTGCGTAATTACACTTCATTAGAAGAAAAGATAAAAGGGTGTGTAAGTAGGTTAAATTTTTAATCACTTTTATACCATTTTCTCCTTTCTTCTGATGAAGACACAAAGAAAATACACTTTTTTGTGCTCCTGGTTTTTCCAATATAAATATGTATGTGTAAGTTATTGTGGGTTGCAAAAAAATTAGACTGAAGGTAAGTCCCATGACAAAAAAGTTTGGGAACCGCTGCTTTAGACATTATGCTATACAAAAATGTATCAATTTTTGAAGGAACACATTGGATGTGAAATAAATACAGTGATGTACTTATTTTCTTTTTAGTAGATGGTACTGAAGGTATTGGCCAAACCATTATTACAATTTGGCAGTTACATTACACTTGACCGATAGTTACAGGGCAGCCACTTCATCTATCTTGTACACTGTAGCTGCCACTGAATTTCAGTATAATTACTGCATGAATTATATATATACACACACACACACACACATTATCGTTTTTTGGTTATTTGGAAAAAAACAATATTACTCTGATCTTTGTATTTTAAATTTTATCGTACATAATGTATGGTCTAACTACAATATTATTAATTACATTTCCTTGCTCATCTACATATTTATTTTAATCATTTTATGTTAAAACAATGCATTTTTTAAGGGCACATATGTGTAAAATGTTTATAATTTTCCTGTCATATCTGTATACAGTAAAACCTCTTGCATCTGGGCCAACTTTCTGTTTTAATGTGGGTTGGAGAAAACCATGTTTTTGAGTTGAGTAGTAATGTGTATAGGAGGTCATTGATTTACACTCTGTTATATCTCAGCTCCTACCTCATGAAGTGTTTCGTCTATATTAGTCGGCTAGGACAGTTACAGCTTTTCTTTCTTATTTACAGTAGTTTGGTGACTGTTATTATAGTCACTTTTTATTCATTAGATCTTGTCTTGTTTTTAATGTGTAAGTAATTAGAGATTTTTTGAACAAATATTTTTCAATTGAAAAAACAGGAAACATTTGTGACAATGGGAAAAGAGATTATTGAATTATATGCAAAAGAATAATTACTGTAGCACTGTATACAACAAGTACAGTGTACCAGGAAAGATTATTGTATTGCTTTTTTTTAAATCAAAATCTAGACTAAATCTTGTTACATCAAGTTCCCTTCAAACCTGAAATGCAATAATCATTGATGTATTTCAACGTGCTTTTGCTGGCTCTTTGTGTGACAACACTGTCAAAGAGTAATTTTATTAAGCTTTATTTAATCGTACTGATACCCAAAAATTTTCTTACCTTGACCACCGAGCGCCTTTAGTCCAGTAATGAGAGGTTTTACTGTATTATGATACTGGATAAAAGCAAAGTACCGATAGCAATAGAGGAAAGTTTTAATGTCATGAAATAACATACATGTAAGTTATTATTTAGGCAAATTTATTGTATTTTAGAGTTATTATGATGAATAAAGCATTTGTATTTCATTGGTTGTGTTTCCACTATTCCGTTCTGGTTAACCTTATTTTATCTTTCCTAGCCTCCAAGGGTTTTTTTTATTTTATCTTTCCTAGCCTCCAAGGGTTTTTTTTATTTTATCTTTCCTAGCCTCCAAGGGTTTTTTTTATTTTATCTTTCCTAGCCTCCAAGGGTTTTTTTTATTTTATCTTTCCTAGCCTCCACGGGTTTTTTTTATTTTATCTTTCCTAGCCTCGAAGGGTTTTTTTTCATTTTATCTTTCCTAGCCTTCAAGGGTCTAGCCTCGAAGGTTTTTTTTTATTTTATCTTTCCTAGCCTCGAAGGGTTTTTTTTATATTATCTCTCCTAGCCTCAAAGGTTTTTTTTATTTTATCTTTCCTAGCCTCAAAGGTTTTATTTTATTTTATCTTTCCTAGCCTCAAAGGTTTTTTTTTTATTTTATCTTTCCTAGCCTCAAAGGTTTTTTTTTATTTTATCTTTCCTAGCCTCCAAGGGTTTTTTTTTATTTTATCTTTCCTAGCCTCCAAGGGTTTTTTTTATTTTATCTTTCCTAGCCTCAAAGGGTTTTTTTTATTTTATCTTTCCTAGCCTCAAAGGGTTTTTTTTATTTTATCTTTCTTAGCCTCGAAGGTTTTTTTTATTTTATCTTTCCTAGCCTCGAAGGTTTTTTTTTATTTTATCTTTCCTAGCCTCCAAGGGTTTTTTATTTTATCTTTCCTAGCCTCCAAGGGTTTTTTTTATTTTATCTTTCCTAGCCTCAAAGGGTTTTTTTTATTTTATCTTTCCTAGCCTCGAACGTTTTTTTTTATTTTATCTTTCCTAGCCTCCATGGGTTTTTTTTATTTTATCTTTCGTAGCCTCTAAGGTTTTTTTATTTTATCTTTCCTAAAAAATAAAAGATCCAACAAAATTACTTCAGGAGAAGACATTTCAGTATTTGAGCAATGTATTTCAGTATTTCCAATTTCCTCCCGTTACATCTACAATAATGAGGACCTGCGATACGGAAGCCATATAGGTGTCTAATTCTAGCATGTGTTTTTCTACTGAGTCTTAAGTTTGCGTGTCCAGTTTGTGTTAACATGGGAAAAAATTTAATTTTAGCAGTCAATAACTTATTTTTAAAAAATAATAATAACTTAGAATTTGTTCTACAAATTAATATTTGTACTTGTTTAAATACTTGTAAATTAATATTTATTTTATTGACATCTTGGGAAAGTATTATTTTTAAGTAAATAAGTTTAATATTCTAGTGTGCTAGAAATAAATTCAAGCAAAATTTATTTTTGAGGGCAATAAGTTTATATGAAATTCAGTGGAAAAATTATTTTTGTCAAATGCAACAAGAACATCAATTGCAATTACCACAAAAATTTTAAGTAATGTTTTAAAACAGATGTTCACATGTAAAAAAAGCCGAGATGGTCATAATCCTTAAAAGCAAAATTTTGACATTTATGTGATGTGGTTGAAATATTAACCAGTTACAGTTTGCAAAAATTCAAGGGAAAGTGAAAATTATATTGTCTATGCTTGGGTCTAATTTTATTGTAAACTGTAATTTATAAATATTCCAAATTTTGTATTCTGACTGGACAGGAGTGAATGAATGGACATGGATGAATAAAATTTGAGCAAAATGTTGAGATGTTATTGAGAAACTTGGTCTCATGTTTTTACCTTTGATATTTTTTCTAATAGATTTTGCATTGGATTTTTAGGAGTGTAGCAATTTATATTTACAGGCTTTGAATTCATGAGAAAGTTAATATTAATGTAATAATTCTAAATTTTGTAAATCTGTCAAACGTAATACAGGAAACCAAGTTCCTTAAAACTTCCTATTTACTTTTTGTTCTGTTAAGACCAACCCATTTATGCATATTGAGAAATTTTCAAGCTGCATTATAACATTCAAATGCACAGTTTTGTAAAACTGTTATTGTTGTTTTTCTGTAAAAAAATCCAAACAAAATTAAAATAATGATTTTTGAGCATGTGGCAGTGACACATTTTAGATAAATTGTGGTTAATTGAAGGATAATAAACAAAAGATTAGATAAGAAACAATTATTCAACTATGAAATCATGTGCCTATCTGATTTTACAAGGAAGTATAATAGAATACTTTAATTTGTAAGCATTGTATATTAATGTATTCAACATGTTGGAAAGTACAGAATCTTTAATATTAATTCAAAATCTGTTTTGGTGGAAAACTGTAACTCTCAACATAAGTTATTGGTCAACTACTTTATCTTTTGGTGAAACCCCCCCCCTCAAGAAGGTAGTTCAGAGGTTGTACCAAATATTTTTAATAATGCACTTAGTACATTAATTTTACAAAAATTATTAAAGACAAAATTTGTTACAAAGTCTGTATCCAAAATGATTACAGGAAAAGCTTTGTTTTTTAAAAAAAATATATTGAATTTAAGAAATTTAAAAGGTGATTATTTTTGTTATAAAAAGTACCAAAAATCTTGCTCAATAAAAACCTTGAAAATGTGTACAAAATAATATCTTATGAAATCTGTGGATACTCAAGAGTAAACCAGCTTTTAGTCTACATAAATGAGGAAAAAAAGTTGCATTAACTTCAAATAGTCTTTAAGGCATTATGACAAACATAATAGACTAGGTGAGCCTGTAAGTGGAAGCATTCAGGTGGTAGGGAGAGAAAAGATAACTTAAATTTTTGTTGAACACAGTTAGCTGGAATCTTGTTATATTTTATCTCTGCTTGGAACTATTGTGACAACTCAAGTCGTGAATGGACAAAGATACGTGTCACAAGACCCTTTGACAATTGACTAACCTAGTATATAATATTATGTCTAATGTATCCATATACCCTAAACTTTACTTTCATTGAGTTTAAATTGTATATAATGTCGTGACTCATCCAAACTGTTATCCTATGAACTCGATCTAGCTACATTATAAACAGCCCACGCAGAATTTCTCGCAAACGTAGGAGAATTCCCCTTTAGCTCCCTCCAATAGTCCTGTGCCGCAGACATTTGCCAATTTGAGTTTACAAACTGTTTATTATAAAAGCTGGGAACTAAACCTACTCAATAGTAGAAAAAGACAGCGGGAAGGAGTTGTGTGGACTCGACCATTCACTTACATATTTATTCCCTTTGTGTTATTGGTGTTCTTAGCATGCCGTATTCTAAGCGGATGACCTATACTTTCCGAATCCTTTGTAAACTATTTATAGGTCAGTCGCTTAGAAAACTGCCTTTTAAGAGCACCAGTGGGGACAGAGAGAGAAAATGTGCAAGAGAAAGGTCAAATACCCACTATCTCACCACAGCTCACTTCTTTTCCTTCACTATCACTGAGTAGTAACATTTTGTTGTAGGCTCAGATTAACAGACCCTTGTATCACTGGAGGAATTCTCGCGCAGGCCGTTTGTAAGTGGCTGGACGCCCTTTATAATACATACACTGTTCTATATCTGTGGTACATACTATTTGAGCAAAAAAATAATGTGTGGTTATTGTCTTTAGATATTCAATCTGTGTTGACAGTTTCGCGCGGTTTTCGCCACAGAAAACTAAAAGTGTAAAAAATTAGTCTGCGTTTATTGTTATATGTATAGTGGATTATAGTAGTTCTAATTTCGTTAAATTTCTTGTTTTAGGCATGCAATATGTCTCAGAAACCAATAACGTAAGTCTTTCTTACTAATTGACTTTTAATTTTAATTATCAAGTTAACATTATCGGTTGTGTTAATATTTGGTAAATATGTAGTGTAGATTGTTTTCGATTTTTCGGTAATTTTTTTCGCTAGAACGTTTTATTACACGCACAAAAGAAATAATCCAAAATTCTAACTATCGTATTATTAATTACATTTCCTTGCTCATCTACATATTTATTTTAACCATTTTATGTTAAAACAATGCATTTTTTAAGGGCACATATGTGTAAAATGTTTATAATTTTCCTGTCATATCTATATACAGTAAAACCTCTTGCATCAGAGCCGACTTTCTGTTTTAATCTGGGTTGGCGAAAACCATGTTTTTGAGTTGAGTAGTAATGTGTGGTCAATTGCAATTACTACTCTGACCATTTGTCACCATTTTTGTCACCAATGTTTTGCAAAGTAATGAACAATGTATATGCCTATATACAAATTTTTATTGTCATGGGAAGTACGATAAAATCCAAAAATAAAAGTTGCCCGCATAACCTCAAAGTTGCTATCTCGCGAAAATAGGTAACTTGTTTTTTATCTTTAAAACGACAAAAAAACCTTAATTTTTTAAAAAACAAATACTCAGGAACCTAATTCAACGTTTGTTTGGGTGGTAAACCTAACTAACACGGTTGTTGGGTAAAAACACCTTTATTCCCTCCCAAAAAAATGACCAATTACCTGACATGGTTGTTTGGTGAAAAGGTCATTTAATTAAACTAGTTTCAGGTAACATGTTTTTATCACTAAAACCTTTTATTTTTTTTAAAATACTTAATGACAACTGTTGGGTGGTGAATCTAACAAATAGGCAAATCACAGAGTTTACAAGTAACAAATGCATTCCAACAATGTTTTCATTATAAGAATTCACCAACAAAAAAAGCAATAAACCGTAACACTTTGTAATGGCTGTCAGAATGTTTAAGCAGTAAGTACATGTAGTTAATAACAACCTACATGATCGGTATATCCATATGAAATTTAATATGTATAATGCAATGTAAACAGCAGTTACATCATATTAACCAACACTGCATATATACCTACAATTTAATTGATGGTGAGAACATAGACAATTTAGTTCTTAAACATTTCTAGAATTTAGGTATCTGTAAATAGTGGCTATAAGTTTTTTAATAGAATTAATAAATAACACTCCTGATTAAGAATGCTATTTTTGTTTTGTGAATATAAAACTAACCTAAAATCACTGTGATTTATAAAAATCTGTATGACATTATTATTACAATACTACCAGAACTATTAACCTAATTTAATAAGAGAAGGTCCATTTAGGACCTAATTAATGGTTCCACGAACCATATTAATGGTCCAGGTATCCATCTGTTGAAGGTAAACTACTTTTTATTTATCAAAGAAACTAGGCCTAATTTAATTTGAAAATATCCATAGGCGTACAACATTGGTATTAATGCAGTTTAGATTTTTTTATTAAAGTTATGATTTTTACAATTTTTTTAAAATTATGTATTTTATTATTGAATTAAGAGATATTCACCTGCAAAAGATTAAATTTCATCTGCAGAAGATTACCTTTATTATAAGTTATGATCTTAAAATATTTTTAACATACTATATTACCAACAACTAGGTTGAGTTAAGAGTCCAGTTAGGTAAGAAAAACCCAACTTAGTTGAGTTAGACTTTTACATTTTTTTAAAAGTTTATATTCTTTTCATTATTAATAACATGCATTTTATTAATAGTTTTCACAAAGAAAAACATGTAGTTTTACGTGCTAGTCATTTTGAGGTTATTGTAAACTTTTATTTTCATTTTTTTTCAACATACCGTTGTTTCTGCACTTTTATATTTTTATAAAGTGTTTTAGTACAAAATTCATCAAAAGTGCCTAAAGTGCATTTTTACTCTACATTATGTTAGCTACCAGTAAACTTAATTTTTTTTTTTTTTTAAGTGTAGATTTTCAAATTAAAAAGTTTACAAGATAAACGATTGAGATACAGGTTATTAAAACAATTGTTAAAAATGAGTATTAGTGTGATCAACAATATGTGATAAAGAGAAAAAATTCTTGAAAATATAGTTAATTTTCCTTTGCCTTTGATTAGGGCTTTAACTAATAGCCTATGCTGTCAGTTGAGGTTACATTTGAAGAAGTGATTCTTTAGTTATTAGTATTTTAAAATAATTTGTGTAAGCTTAGGCTATACTAGCCATATTTGCTACCAGTCACTTCACTAAATGGACACCTACTTTTAGCATGGTTGTTATGTCCATAGAAATAACATTATTGAAGTTTTTGGCAGGCCTTAAAGTAGCCTTGTAAGACCTGTGAAAAATTAGTTTGTAAATTAGACTCTGAATATATTGTATAAGAGGTAGTTTCTAGAAATTGTATCTTTTTTACAGTATCTCTACGGCTGTTATATACCTTGCACGTACACTGTCATATGTTGAAGGATAGCAGACTAATATATATATATATATATATATATATATATATATATATATATATATATATATATATATATATATGCATCAATGACAAACTGGTCCAGTTAACGATATGTAATCATTGGTCATCTTTTTTAGAGTTTTAAAAAGTGCTTGCAATTTATATTAATTTTTAAAATAGTACGATGAATATTTTCATGTAAAATATTTTCTAGTGCTTAGGCCTACATTCATATTTCCTGTTGTTGTGGTAATGTATAAATATTATAATGTAATGTTGTTTAAATTTATTTCACAAAATATATACATTAACCTCAAATTTTTCTGTAACAGTTTAAAATTACATAGGTGCTGCCTAATTCTCAGAGTAATGGCCCGAAAAACTGTTACTTATCGAGTTAACATGTGAAGAACATGTTATTTATAAATATATTTAAGTTAAAATTATTTATCTCGTCCATGTACGGTGTTTTTCCTGCAATGTTATCTTTTTTCCCTTGCAAAAATTTGTATACTGCATTACTCACTTAAATATAAATATTTTACTTGCTGAAATATTTTCAGAGGGAAATAAAATCAGTTGTAGTTTTCCTCACACTGTCAGTAACTGGCACCATTAAGTTTTGAATTTTTCTTTGATAAAGTTACTAAAAAAAAATCTGTTTTCAGATCATTCTTCAACAGAAAACCGGCAAACGGTGAAGAAAATGGTGAAAAGCAAGTGCAAAAGTCAAAAGAAATTGAGGAAAATGATAAGGAATGGTATGTAAAATAAAGTTTAATTGATTTTGTTAAAAAAATAACATTTCAAAACTAAATTTTCTCAATTTATTTATTTTGAAAGTTTAAAGAAATGTTGCTAAGACCAATGTTATTTTTGAGGGGATTTTTTTTAAAAAAACAATTTCGTCTTATTGGAACGTTTTCAAACAGTCCAAGCATTATGATAGGCTCAAAAAGTATATTAATATATGACAGTATACATTGTATAAAATTCCATTCTATTCAGTGTTCTGTGATAAAAATTTTGTCCTGCATATGGTACAGTGATTCGGCTAAAGAGAACGTTAATAGAGAGCAGTGTTCGTCACCTGTTCAAGCTAAAGAAGGAAAGAGAAAAAGGGCGCAAGTGATATACAGTGATAGTGAAGAAGACAGGTCACCTGTTAAACATGGGTAAGTGTTAAGTATAGATTTTAAAGTTTTGTTACAAATATTCTTGTAATAGTATAGCGGGGTGTCTAGCAATCCTTGAAATCCTAAAAATGTCCTTAAGCAAAATCTTAAAAAACACTTCCATCTATAAAGATCATGTTATTTTGTATTACTGTCAAGTCAAACTTAAGTGATTAAACATCATTATGTAGACAAAAGAAACAGATTTATTTATTCAAAAATATAATATATTCTGTTATTCTTCTTAGAAATGTGTTTTATCAATATGAACGTAACCTTGAATAGACTACGATGCATAGGTATAAAAACAGTGCGAAGTATAGTATAGTGGTGATGTCATTGTGGCATTCAATTGGTCGTGTTGCAGTATCTCAATCTCGGATTACTTCTCTGCTGAAACATGTGAAGATAAGAAGCTTCATTTCAATATTTGTAGGTATCGAAATTGATTAATTTTTTTATGTCCGTATATATTTTTTTCAATATTCTTTTTAAAAAAAGGTACAAATTTCAGTACAACAACGTTGCTTAATTTTTAGATATTTCAAGAATTATAATTTGCTTATTGTAATGAAATTTTATAGCTGTAATTAACATGAATAAATTTTTTTATATCAGTGGAAATTTGTCATTTGGATACTTTAAAATGTCCTTAAAAATTGACTCGCTTATTTGCTAGACACTCTGGATAGGTATTTAAAGAAATATTTTCAAATTTTGATATAGTAGATTCCAAAAGCTTTTAAACATCTAACACGTTATAGCCGCCTATATAAGGCTGAAATCATTAAATTGTTAAGTTAAATATAACTGAACTACAGTAAAACTCAGTTAAAAATGCTCTTGAAAGGAAAAATAAGAAGTTCACTAATAACTCAATCTTTATAAAGTTATCACAGTAAAGAGCGTGTGTCAAAGAAATCCATAAAAGTAAATATATATTAGGTTATCCTGCCTCTCAAGGTCAAAGAAAGTTTAGTGCTGTTGTAATAGTTTTAACAATAATATTAAACTAATTATTCTAATATGTTATTTAGTCCATCTGTGTAACTTATTTTTTACTTATCACATACTAGTTTTAGGACTATATATGTTTTGTCCCATAATTAGATGTAGGCCTAGCATTCGTTTATTTCAAGTTAGAGCAAAATGGTGTGCACTAGTATTGAGGAGCTTGTATATGTTCCCTTTCATTTTTTCTTTCTTTTGGTACTTCTCGGACAGCTTTATGTTGTACAGCAAAATTATGATCATTTTTATATTCTTATTGAAGTTCCCAGGAATAGCTAGGGAGATGATGTCCACCCCCTGGGGAAATAAAGCGTTCCACTTATATAGGGCAACATAGGATGTGCCAGGGCTCTGTTTTGTACACTTTTAGGGCAGTGTCAGCATGGGTCGCTTTATATTTTAGAAAAGTGTAAAGCAGTGAATGTGTGTTTGTATGTCTTGAAGAGCAGATAAGTGAAAGTAGTATGAGCTAGAGGTAAGGTGGGATCGCTAATTCCTTCTCCGCTGCCTCTTTCAGATATGTAAAGGGATGATTTGGTTGTTGGGGTGATATTTCTTGAGGGTAAAAGTTTTTTAAACAGTTCCATAAATGATCTTGACTATCTGATGTAAAAAAAATTAACATTTGTTTCGTGTACCAATATTCCTGTTGTTTGATAATTTTAGTTATTTTAAACACTTATCATTGGCCTACGATTTCATATTGTCAAAGTGTTTTGCTGATGCGTAATGTTCTTGTTGTATTCTTTTTAGTTCTCCACCAAAGAAGAAGGCTTTGTTAAATGAAGGAAATACTTCTAAAATTGTAGGGAATGGTACTGATACAAATGTGAATTCTGAAGAAGAATTTAAACCATATTCAAACATAACAATACCTCTGAGGAAGACAGGTTAGTTATCCTGTAATTATGAATATAACTGACTGTTGAACAGTAGTAGGCAGTATAATTTGTTCAGATATTTGTCACTTATTAAAATTTGATTTGTCCATTCTATGCAGTTCTTTCTTATAAAGGTATGTAAGTTTTTTAAAAAATATTGCTTAGTTTTAGGAACAGACGCATGCAATATGTTGTTTCCTATGTTAGCCCGGACTCCAGTCCATCAGCATTCAATCCAGGGCATGTCAGCAGGTGTTCCTTGTTCATATTTGAGTTCGTCTCTTGGCACAGAGGGCACATTTCAGAGGAATAGACTCCAATGTGTTTCAAGTGGGCGGCGAGGCAGTCATGACCCGTGTCAAGACGGAACTGTGCCACTGACTGTCTCCTTGGTTTTTCCTTCAGTCTGTCCCATTCCTCGTCTATATTTTCCCAGCGTTTGCCTTTTGCTACGCTCTTCATTTTTTCCATCTGCTGTTTCTTCATTGTACTTTTGAGCATGGCTTTTGCCTTATTTGGATTGGGCAAATGTTTGTGTTGGGGTAGGAGTGAAACTTTCTTTGCCAACTCATCTGCAGCCTCATTTCCTGGCATACCTACATGAGAAGGGATCTATTGGAACACTATATTTCTGCTTAATTTTTGAAGCGTTCATAACATTTGATGTATTTCTTCAAGATTGTTGCCCGCTGATGATGATAGGGTCTGCACTGCTGCCTTGGAATCTGTCAGTATTACACAGTTTTGGTGTTTATGCGAAGTGTTCAGCAGGAGAAGAGCCTTAGATATGGTCTCCATCTCAGCGTCAAAATTCGACCCGTTAAGCCCAACCGGGTAGTGGAGGGAGAAATGGGGTGTGTACACTCCCGCTCCAGTGCTTCCGTCCTCATACTTCTGGATCCATGTGTGTAGATTCTCAACCATTGGTCGGAAGGGTATCTTTCTTCTGTTGTGGAGAGTGCCAGTTGTTGGAGAAGCGATGGGGGCATTCTCTCTTGCATGCAATATTGTAGTTAACTGAGTAGAGTTTAAATTAGTGAAAATGTGATAGGGAAAGCATAGCTTCAGATAAACAAAAGTCTGAATAATTTTTGTTATGTAAAACGATATATTTTTGTACTGACCAACTAAACACTGTTATCTCAAGACTACTCTAGGTCTGGCTTAACTTTGTGTTTTTCACTGCATAGTAAAAATGTGTCTGGCTCAGAAAATGACTGTGCAAAAATTATTTAAAAAAGAAATATTGTTTTGACTAATTGCTTGGTTAATCCTGAAATGCATAAAAACCCCTCAAATATGAACCCAGGAAATACGAAATCCCTGCAAATCCGAACATGCTTCAATTTGTTGGTGGCGTTCTTTTAATGTTTTTTCACTTCTTGCATTAGAAAATTGTTCAGTTTTGCCATGATTTTTTTCCAATCACTGATTGTTGCTTTTCCAACCCTGAACTCGGCAGCTAACTGTTACATTTTCCCCATTGTTCGGGCTCTTTAACGCTTTCAGTTTTTGCTCAACAGTACAAGAATATGCTTCCATTTGCTTGCTATGATTATTAAAATGTTAGCTGCCTCGGTGGCCTAGTTGATATCGTACTAGGCTTTCACCCCGAGGACCCGGGTTCGATTCCCGGCCAGTGCTTGGCATTTTCATACGCTATAAATCATCCCATCGTCTGCATTAGCCCAAGTGTGCACAATAGTCGGACAATAAAAAAAAAATTTTTTAATGTTATTCAACACAGTTCACGTAAATAATCAGCCTACAGTTCACACGGATAAATAATAAAACAAATCAAAATAGAAACAGAAACTTTATAACCAAAACTAACAGACGTTCATGTATTAAATACAGTACTACTGCTATAGTAGTACAGTACTGTAATCTGTTACTGTAAGTTATCAGCACATTTACTGTTTGGCTACTGTATTATCTATTGTATAGCAACAACCTGCATCACCTGTCCGAAGGTCATTACTTACTTTTCAGCCTCTACACCAACCTGCATCTCTCAATCAGTTGTTTACCCTCAATATAATAATGAACAAAGGCTTCAGACCCAAGGAGTTTTACTGTATTTGTTTTAATGGAGTAATAGGAAAGGCTTGCTTGTTTAAAATATTCTAAAATGATTATATTCAGATGATAGTTGTTCCTAGTAAAAAGAATTTTATAGACAAAATTAAATTTGATATCAAGCAGTCACTACTAATTTTAACCTAGGTTTAATCCTAACCTAAAACATGCTCACTTGATCACATGCAAGTTTTAGTTTTTATTTTCGTTACCTTAGGGTATCAGTGTTGAGTATTCTTAGTTTTCAGTATTTTCATATAAGCCTAGGCATCTAGGCTTGTATTCTAGGTATCTAGGCTTGTGTTCAAGTTGTTAAGTTTATGTTTAAACTCGTCGAGTGCCATTTTGCACTCAAACATATATAGGCCTACTCTATTTTTTTGTTTTTTTTTAAATTTACCATTATTTGTGTATATAGAAATAATACTCAATGTTTTAAAAATAAGGTCAACATTTATGCAAGTTATATGCATAAATTGCCAGACGGTGCAAGTATTTTGGTGAAAACATGTTGTAAAATAGGTATTCGATCAATTTTTGTTTTGGCAATGAACCAAAGAACGCGTAATACATGTATAGGAATTATATTCTGTAAAAATTTTAAACTCGAAAAAGAGCATTCTAACCAAAGAAAATAGTTTTTAGAACTAACAAAAAAAAAGTTTGAACTAAATTTTGTCCTAAAATATTTTGGGTGATTTTTTTTCAGATAAACCTAGTCAAAAAGCATAAAAAATAAAAAAAATCATGTAATGTTTTAATATTGCATCTGTGAAGATAATACAGCTGTCTTAGAGGTCAACGTTATGATAACGAAGAGATAATCAAGCTAGACAGGACAAAGAGTAATAGAACTTATATCAATCAATAGTTTGAAACCTTTAGACTGCCTTAGATAGGTTTTTCAGTCAGTACAACTACGTATTATATAAAATATTACGAATATGTAACAGGTAGCGATGTTGGCATTTTATGTACTTATTGTATAATCGCAAGGCGTACTCAGAGGTTACAGAGAATATTTAACCTTAACCCATTGGTAACGAAAAACGTATATTGCCCGTCCTTCTCTCTTAATGGCTTAAGTACTAAAGACGGGCAATGTCCGTCCTCTACTTCCCTGATCTCTTTGCCGTATGTTTCTAGCCTAAAAGTCGAATATAGAAATATAAATATATTTTCAATCTATGAGATATTTTTCCTTCGTTTATTTCCGTTGTTACTCGTTAATTTCCGCCAGTTTCTTTGTGAAGTTGTGTACGAATTTGACGGTTGTAGAAACATGGCTTCTCGTGAGGAATTGTTTATTTCTTCGAGTGCATTTAGTGAGTTTGTTGGGGATATTTTAAATGAAAGTAGTTGTGAGATTAGCGATAATGAAGAGCAAGAAGGTATTGTTGAAAATGACAGTAGTGATAGTGATAACAGTGATGATGAGATCTGTGAAAATAGGCCTAATTGCAGACAATACTACACATAACCTACAAGTAAATGATTGGCATTGGATTTCTAATCCAAATATAACTAAAATTCTGGTGACATTTTATAGGGAAAATCCCCCCAACAAGCAAAGCAAGGCCATCTAGAAAGTGTAGAGTATGTACTGCAAAAGGAAAAAGGTCTGAAACAATTTACCAGTGCAAAAAATGTAGTGTTCCTTTGCATTTGGAAAATTATTTTGAAATTTATCATAGTCAGACAAATTTTAAAAAAGGAAACAAAATGTACATAGTGTAAATATATAAACATAAAAAAATGTTAATATAGTGTTAAAAGTGTAGGCTAAATATGTGTTAACAATTACAACATTATGTAGGATAAAATTGGTAGGTTACTTGCTTTTATTATTGCACATAATCTTAGTGTAAACTACTGAAAAAATTCAGTACTGAAGGCCAATAGCATGTTGGTAAAATCCAGTTTCCAATGGGTTAATATAACCATATGGTTTTATGCAAGTCAAAGTTTTTATTTTTGAGGTCTTATTGTATCAGCTTTGAGTGTTTGTTCTTAGTATTTTAAGTTAGGTACTTGAGAATAAAATTTGACCTTATTTTTAAAACATTGTGTATTATTTTTATATACACAAAGAATGGTAAATTTCAAAAAAACAAAACAAAATAAAGTAGGCCTATATAATTATGCATAGATGAGAAAACAATAAAAATAAATTCCAGATATGTTGTATTCTAGTATGGCCGGGCACATTATCTCTGTCTTGTTAAAATATTTTCAATCAATTTTTCAAAACAATTCATGTATACAGTAGAATCTTGATTGTCATTCTCGGCACTATTGGGGTGACGGATGACAGAATAGACAGATAACAGAAACAGACCACCGGTACTGTCGGAGATCATTAAAATAACATAATGTGGTTTGTTTATAGCACAGAATTTTTTTTATTATTATTTTGGAAAACAAAAATTCTTAAAATTTTCTGTTCAACTCTAATTATCTCTATAATTCGGTCTACAACGTTCTACGCCGTCTTCCGATCTCCAACCTCCACCGATCGCGGTCCCACCACAAGTTTTCTGTTAGATCCCTTTTTTTTATTTCCTTTTCGACTCCCTCTCTCCAGCTCAGTCTCGGCCTTCCTCATTTTCTTGTTCCAGGTGTTCGCCATTGCATGATTTTTTTGGGAATTCGCTCATCCGGCATTCTTTGTACATGCCCGTACCAAACCAGTTGTTTTGTCCTTTTGTCCTCTACAATTTCAACTCTAATTATGTATTTTATAAATTTTACATATACAGATCTTTTTAATACAGGAAATTATCCATACTTTTAACCTTTTGACAATTATTCACACGACTTTATGTGATTGACGTATACGCTGAATGGTGTTATTATAAATAGTGTGAGTGTTTATGTTTCAGTAGAAACATTCATGCACCCTTTCTAATTTTGTTGACACTACTTCAAATGTTTCTGTCTCATTCCACTAGATCATTTACTTTGTTATCGATGTTCACCCGCCTGTGCTATAAATAAGTCATTTCCAGTTACAATGTTTTGTTTATAAGTCTACTTTTTTTTTCATCCGGATCACCCACTTTGGGGTACACCAAATCAATTACTTTGATGTGCGTTAGCTGCCTTCCGCTGTATCCAATACTGCTTCATTCTATCCGAGGCTGCCTTCCTTCTTTCATCCGAGACTGCCCCGCCCCTTTTAGATGTTGGTTTTTCTTGGAACCTTAGGTTTTCATTATGTAAAAGCTTTCGCAGTTTAAGTACATCGTCAATCATCTCATGTGATATCGCCAGCTCAGTTAAGTCTTCCTGGACCCGCCTGAACCAATTACTCTTCGTTTTCCGATCTCTGAAGAAAGCAAAGATCCACCTAGTAAGTCTACTGCTGTTCATCCTACTAATATGGCCATAAAAACTAAGTCGTCTTTTCCTCATGCTATCTGAGAGTCTCTCAATTTTGAGATACAGGTTTTTATTAGAAATCAACTTTACTTCATTATTTCTAACAGGGTACTATAATGCACCCTTTCTAATTTTGTTGACACTACTTCAAATGTTTCTGTCTCATTCCACTAGATCATTTACTTTGTTATCGATGTTTGCCCGCCTGTGCTATAAATAAGTCATTTCCAGTTACAATGTTTTGTTTATAAGTCTACTTTTTTTTTTCATCCGGATCACCCACTTTGGGGTACGCCAAATCAATTACTTTGATGTGCGTTAGCTGCCTTCCGCTGTATCCAATACTGCTTTATTCTATCAGGCTCTATAACAGGGTACTACCATCCAAAGCGAGATGGACCCTGGTTTTTTTTAACGAGGTTGTTACTCCTCCCCCTCCACTTTCCCCATCCTCCTGGACGGGCCCGGGCTTGGGACCGGCTTGCGGCAGTGTTAAGTCTACTTTTATTATTTATTTAAAATTATTTACTATGGAAGACTGTTTAAATATGTCAGAACAGAATTAATCTGACAGTTAATGAAAACTAACCATTAAAAGAGAGACAGTTAAGACTTTACTGTACTTTTTGATTAGATTGCCCGAACAGTTGAGGTTTGATAACTGTTACTGGGTGTATTTCTTACAGCACCAAAAATCTCATCTAATACGTCTGGATTGCATCCGGGAATAAAAAAAGTTTGGGAAGAAGCTCAGGCAAAGATAAAGGCAGCAAATACCTCGGACTCTTTCATTAATGAAAGTTCTCAAGATGAAGGTGGGTTTTCTCTTTTCAAGAGAATTTTTTTTGATAATGTATTTGCTTCAGGACAGTTGTGAAGCACTCAAATTGTAACTAGTGTTTTTTGTTTTGCATTCAGGTGATATCAGAATGACAGTTTTTCCCATTTATTTCCTGAAGCTGTCTGTGAATTTCAGTTTATTTTTTATTTTAAAATTCCACTATGCACATGTCGCAATGAGCGGGATTATCGAGTAGTATAAAGAAAAAAAACTGACGTGTATTGATAGAACTTAAACAGGTTTTATTTAATACATGTTTATACTTGTAGACAGACATTGATTCCTTTCAGCTGGAATATATACTTCCATTGGTCAATGTCGTCTTCCTTGGTCTGACACATTTAGTTTTTCGCTAAATGTGTACAATAGGGATGTGATTAACTGGATCACGTTTTCTGTCAGAACGGTTTCTTCAAAATTTAAATAAGAATAAAGGATTTTTTATCATTTCTACGTTGATAAAAATTGGCTTATTTTATAGAATTTATTGCTATTATAACTTAAGACTATTGACAGATATTCTTCCAAACAGATATCGCCTCAACTAATCGCGTAGACAGCTTCACCATCACGTGTCAATTGGTGACAGTTTAAATTCTTCATGTAATCATATTTTTCTGTGCTAGGAATGTTGTAATTTTGCAGAGACGTATCTGTGCTTTTCCTAGCTTCAAAAGTTTTATATTTGTTGACACTTTTCGGAATACTTCCATTTTAAAAACGTTTTACTGTACTGTACATTCACATAATGTGTTTAAAGCTAGGAAAGGCAGAGATATGTACTCTGCAAAATTAGTGACTGTTTTATGATAAATAAAGATATGTGACCTCGATGGTCAGGTATCAAAGTGTTCAGACTTTTGTATATAAAGCATTACTTGTGTTTATTTGAAGAGGCAGTTTAACCCATTGGTAACGAAAGACGTATATTGCCCGTCCTTCTCTCTCAATGGCTTAAGTACTAAAGACGGGCAATGTCCGTCCTCTACTTCCCTGATCTCTTTGCCTTATGTTTCTAGCCTAAAAGTCGAATATAGAAATATAAATCTATTTTCAATCAATGAGATATTTTTCCTTCGTTTATTTCCGTTATTACTTGTTAATTTCCACCAGTTTCTTTGTGAAGTTGTGTACGAATTTGACAGTTGTAGAAACATGGCTTCTCGTGAGGAATTGTTTATTTCTTCGAGTGCATTTAGTGAGTTTGTTGGGGGTATTTTAAATGAAAGTAGTTGTGAGATTAGTGATAAAGAAGAGAAGAAAGTATTGTTGAAAATGACAGTAGTGATAGTGATAACAGTGATGATGAGATTTGTGAAAATAGGCCTAATTGCAGACAATACTACACATAACCTACAAGTAAATGATTGGCAGTGGATTTCTAATCCAAATATAACTAAAATTCTGGTGACATTTTATAGGGAAAATCCCCCCAACAAGCAAAGCAAGGCCATCTAGAAAGTGTAGAGTATGTACTGCAAAAAGAAAAAGGTCTGAAACAATTTACCAGTGCAAAAAATGTAGTGTTCCTTTGCATTTGGAAAATTGTTTTGAAATTTATCATAGTCGGACAAATTTTAAAAAAAGGAAACAAAATGTACATAGTGTAAATATATAAACATAAAAAAATGTTAATACAGTGGTAAAAGTGTTGGCTAAATATGTGTTAACAATTACAACAACATTATGTAGGATAAAATTGGTAGGTTACTTGCTTTTATTATTGCACATAATCTTAGTGTAAACTGTTGAAAAAATTCAGTACTGAAGGCCAATAGCATGTTAGTAAAATCCAGTTTCCAATGGGTTAAAAACAATATATTGTATATTACTTTAAAGTACGGAAACTAATTTACAATTTTTGTTTATTTCCCCTTTGTTTTCAGTCTTTAAATACATTTTTTGTTTGTATTTATGTGTTATAAGTTTTACTAGACACCTGAAAACAACTACTGGCCACTGTTTACGATAGTGAATCATCTTTGTGATAAAACATTGTTGGTAGGTGTGAACTGTCTTATAACCCAAGTTCATCCATGTCATACATTGACACTAATGTGTGGCACTTACTGATAACATTACTTGATATTTTAGGCTGTGTCAAAAAAAGAGCGCGATGGGGTCGTATGACCAAAAATCAAACAACCAAAAGTTCATTAACCAAATTCTATACTAATATTTTGGCCCAATGAACTTTTGGTCATATAAACCGTGTTTTTAAGAGGCGAGATCATATGACCAAAAGATCAAACAACCAAACGTTCATTCAACCAAATTATATTTAATATTTTGGTCGAATGAACTTTTGGTCATGAACCATATTTTTATTATTATTATGTTTTATTATTATTTTAAATGACATCATACTACTTACCCAGTCCAACTTAATTATTTAGCATTCAAGTGTTAATTCTATAACAGTGACGTTTTATACATTTATTATATTGGTAGGTGTGAATAATAAATGTTTACATTATTTTATTTTTATAGTGCATTGATTTATGATTTAATTGTGAATTAAACAAATCGCTGACAGTTTCTATACGGATAATTGAAGCGTTCTAATTGCAAAGCCAAGGACTCATGTAAATTTGTCCATGTGTCTTGGTAACATTTGTACTCGCAAACAATGTGATACTCATACTGATTGCTATAAAATTTGGCAAAAATAGTGCTGGTAATGGCCTGAACCTACAAAAAATATAGAGACTGACGACAAAAAATATTTAGGGGTAGTTAAGGGGTAAATTTTTGTGTGTCTAGTAAGGGTTTCAATTGAAACTAGAAGTAATACTGGCTCTGAAAATACAGCTTTCACATACGAAATTTATGTAGAGCTCTAAGCTTCTTTTGAAAAGTTAAAATTTTTGTCAGCTCCTCTAATTTTAACGTGGTATATCATGAAATCTCAAAAAAAAGAAAATATATTTTCAGTTTTTTTTTTTATATTTTACAATTTTTTGTATTTATGGACCTCAACAAAATTAAAAATTCACCAAAACCATAGAAGGGTTTTTATGCCCTCAACCTTTTCTAATGTGGATAAAAGTAAGTAGAATGTGATTCAAAAATCTTGACGTCAAATGCTTTTCAAATCGTACTCTACATGCTGTAGTGTCTGCGTTGTGACAGTGCAGATGACACAGAAAGTTACGTGATCCATTCTTGTTAATATACAGTTTATATGAGAAACATACAGACACCCCCCCAGTATGTGCTTTAAAATCATGAGTTCGGCCATTTTATTTGACAATTTGTTACTGTTTTATTAGTAGCCTGTAGGCTGTTACATTTATTTTATAGAAACGAAAAATTCGAAAAAAGGTGTTGACAAGGACAAAGAAGTGAAATCAACCAAAGCTAAAAGTAAAAACTCAAAGACAGAGAAGAACAAAGATAAAAAGAAATCGCCTGCAACAAAAAAGGAGATAAACAGCTTTTTTGGTAAGTTACAAAAAACAAAAATAGTTTTCGCCATTCCTGTATCCCTCTTATCCTGATAATCTGGGTATAAGGCTCTGATAGACTTTTCTGAGCTTGTTCTTCAATTTTCCTTCTGCCATATGTTCTACATTATTTGTCTGTCTCCCAAATGGCCTCTTGATTGACAATCCTGACTATTATATTTTCCTTGCTTCCTTGCTTTTGTTAATACATTCATCACAATTTTGCATTATTATTAAAACATTAGGAGAGTCGATTTACCGAATATCAAATAGCCGAAAAGTCAATTGAACACACATCTTGGAGGGAATTAAAATTTCAATTTTAATTATTAGTTTTAAAAATTGTAAAGATGTTACAACCAAGGAATAAACACTATTGACAAAGACGCCGAAAAATTATGAAACTGCTGACATACTGCCTGTTGTAAACAAGGTATGTAAAACAGTAGTTTAGATAAAAGCTTGGGGAAGAAGTAGGTCGCGGTCAGTTGATTCTGGGGGGGGGCTGGAGGGCCGTTGGTAGGCCAACTGTACGTCAGGAAATGACTAGTACTCCAGGAAGACATTCCAGCCGGGCTGTACAGCGGAGAAACAGATCGCCAATCTAAATAAGTAGACAGCTTTTGCATATACTTTTTCCTTTTCTTTTTTTGGGCAAAAAAAGAAACAAATTGGGGAACATTATTTTGTGGAAACATTTTGATCGGGTAATAAAACAATGTTCATTCTTGAATTGTTATTAAGTGTACTTGGAGCCGGACAATGTAAGAAAATATTTTATAAATACAGGTGTGTTCAGAAAATAACGAGAATTTTAATTTTTTGAACAAATTATTTATTTATTCTTCTACATTGATGTTGTCGCCTTCGAAATAGTCCCCATTGGAGATTATGCACTTGTGCCAGTGCTTCTTCTAATCATCGAAACACTTTTCAAACTCGATCTTTGAGATAGCCTTTAGTTCTTTCAGCGATGCGCTTTTAATGTCATCTGCTATAAAAACGACAGCCCTTTAAGGTTCTCTTTATTTTTGTAAGGAGAATATTGAGACTGGGGCATCGTTACAGTACTGTTTTGGGCCAAAAATTCATGAACAAGCAATGAAATGTGATCTGGTGCATTATCTTGGTGCAAAAGCCATGAATTGTTTTTCCACAGATCCGGGCGTTTTTTTCGGATTGTTTCACGCAAACGGCGTTGAACTTGTAGGTAGTACTCCTTATTGACCGTTTCACCTGGTGGCAGGCAATACATGATGCACTATGCCATTAATATCGAGTAACACAGTGAGCATAACCTTTACGTTCAACCTCACATGTCGAGTCTTTTTCGGTCTTAGCGAGCCAGAATGCCTCCACTGGGATGAGTGAGCCTTAGTTTCGACGTCATATCCGTAAACCCATGTTTCGTCACCTGTTATAATACGTTTCAGTAATTCTGCATCGTTGTTGACTTCATTTAGTGACTCCTGAGCAACTTCCATTCGCCACTGTTTTTGTTCAAAATTCAACAATTTTGGAACGAATTTTGCTGCCACGCGTTTCATACACAAAACATTGGAAACAATGTCATGACACGACCCAATCGATATGACAACATCATCAGCAACCTCTCTAATTGTGATTCGGCGATTGTTCATAACCATTTCTTTCACTTTTTCCACGTTTTCATCGGTTGTTGATGTGCTGGGGCATCCAGGGCGTTCGTCATCTTCAACGTCTTCATGGCCTTCTTGGAAATGCTTATACCACTCGTTAACTCTTGTTTTACTCATAGAAAACTCACCATAGGCCTTTGTTAACATTTCACACATGTTGTTACACTTTATTCCATTTTTTATGCAAAATTTGATACACATTCTTTGATCCGTTTCTTTTAACAAACGAAAATCACCGAGCTCATAAAAATATGTCTAACCTTAGTGGCTGTCACAGACAAAGTCAATAATGAAAACAGCTGATAGTTTTATCATACTTCAAGGGCTTGTATACCAACATAATAAAAAAAATGTTCGACAATCGGACTCTCTAAGCCCGCAAAATTTTAAAATTCTCATTACTTTCTGAACACACCTCGTATGTAAAGGAAAAAAATCATTTTAGCAAAGGTCGGGCAGTATCACGGAACTGTCTGTAACGGGTGCTAACCCTTCAGTGCACAAATTATTTTATGCACTACTATGCCTTTGTGTGGGAGTTTTTACCAACACACAAATTGCTTTATGTTTAAGAATATTAAAACTACCATAACTCAATTAATAATGTTGATATTTTAATACATTTTTACCACTAGTGCAAATAAGTTGAAGTTTCAATAAGAAAAAATGTTTATTTTATTTTAAATTTTATTTATAGTAAAACACACAAACACACATGATCAAAATGTAATTTCAAGTATAAAAAACATACACTATTGTTACATTACTTCTGTTAAAGCAATAAATAAAATTTCTATTAAAAACTGAACTTAAAAACAAACGTAAGTGATACACTTAATGATACGTAAACATGACATAAATTAGCAATCAAGCATTTGAACTGTATAATAAAAAAATAAACAGCTGTTTTGGCAGTGATAATAAAGTAAAATAATAGACAATATACTCTAATCATATGAAAGCCAGAATGGTTCACTTAAAATGCCAACATAGTGCAAGAACATCTTGTTTTTCATTGTGTGTACAACATGATTAATACTTTAAAAAAAAAAATTTTTAGCCCTCCCATGGAGCACATTTAGTCAATTTTGGTTCTTTTGGGCTTTCAACTTTGGCTCTTTTAGGTTTTTGAGATTCTCCAAAAAGGAGGCAACTCTTTTTGTTCCTTCTTTAAATTTTAATCTAACGTTTTTATTCCTAAGGATTGATTTTTCCCTTCCTTCTCTCAGACGTTCCTCTGTTATCCCTAATTCTTTTAGGTCCTGGTCCACTTCCTTAAGCCACTCATTCTTTACTTTCATCTTGAGTTGGTAATTTAGAAGTTTCTTCGTCAGTCTTTTTTCTGGTAGCCTTATTAGGTATCCATAGAAAGCCAGTCTCCTCTTTCTAATATTGTCTAACAGATGTTCATTATCCTGATAGATGGCTGAACTTGGCAGCAGTCTGTATGTTCCTTCTACCATGTGTTTTTTGTTGATAATGGTTCTTAATATTTTCCTTTCCACTTTTCGAAGCTCCTCTGTTCTATTTCGGCTTCTTAGATTAAATAAAGTTTCCGCGGCATAAGTCACTTCCGGTCTTGTGACTGTATTATAATGTCTGATTTTTGACTTTATGGAAAGCGACTTTTTCTTATACGTTCCCCAAGTTTAGGGCCTAGATTAATACTATTTTCCTATAGTGTTTTTTTCTGTAAGTAAAGCACTGTACTATACTGAATTGTAATTTATTCTTAAATATATAATACTGGAAATAAAGCTATATTATATTATATTCGGTATATGTTCACTTATTTAAGGTGTTTTATTTGCAGTATTTTTGCCTATAACAGATTATTGTTAACACAAAAAGTTTGATTATCCAAACCACTCTCGGTTCAAATTAGTTCAGATCATCTGTACTATACGTAAACAAAAGTAATGTTATCCAGGATTTAAGAGTCGCAAATATAAAATCATTCATCTGAGAAAGACGTGTATTTTATTTGTAAAATAATGAAAATACTTTCTGCAGGTTCTAAAAAACAGAAAAGGAAGAAGAAAAAGCTGATGAAGATAAGACCGATAAAACAGACGACAAGAAAACTGAAAACAGTGGAAAGTCTGAGAAAAATGATAGTAAAACATCTGAAGCTAAGCAGGTAGAAACAGTTCCAGGAATGGAGTATAATCCAGCCAAGGCTAATTATCATCCGATCGATGACGCTTTCTGGAAACGTGGAGACAAGTAAGTAGGCCAGAGGCTTACGAATATATGACATTTAAATTCATCAATATTGTGTTGGAATCAATGCGTATTGTGTAAATATTACCTGATAATCGTGCTCGGGATATTTGAAAATTAAAAAAGTGTAATAGAAAACATAAATGTTTATGATATATATATTATTATCTGCACATAGACCCTGTTGGATCACGCAAAGCACTCCGACTCATGTCTTGTTCCTTCTAATCCTCCACACCTCCCTCATCCTGTCCCCATGGATCCTCTTCCGCTCCTCCGTCCATTTTACCCCTGCTCTCTTTGGGATTTCATTCTCTGGGACCTTCCAACCAATCTTTCTCCTGTATGCGTGTCTATCTTCAACATCTGTTGAGTCTATTCCTGCGTCATGTAGGTCTATTCTGACTTGTGCGTTCCACAACGTTGTTGGTTTGACTCCTTGTATATACTTAAGGATTCTGTTAGCAAGTCTCGTTTGGGAGTCTACTGATGTGTCCATAGAACGGAAGCCTCCTTCTTCTGATATCTGCTGCCAGGTTCGATATCTTCTCTGTGGTCTTCCGGGAGTGCAACCTGTATCCATCTTCTGTTAATCTCGGGCCAAGGATCTTCCTCAAGATTTTGCGTTCTTCCTTCAAAATACCCTCCATGGTAGCTTTTGTGTGGAGTGCTAGCGTCTCGCTTGCATATAATACCTCCGGTTTTATGACTGTGTTGTAGTGTCTGGTTTTTGTGTGCGTCGACATACATCTCTTATTGTAGATATCACGCGTTATACCAAGAGCCCTCTTCATTCTCAGTAGCCGAACCTTTTGTGCAGCCTTCTCGCCACCTGTGGTATATATATATATATATAAGCACGATTGAACAGATAATAACGTGCTCGGGATATTTGAAAATGTAAAAAAGTGTAAAAGAAAACAAATGTTTATGGTGTATATATATATATATATATATATATATATATATATATATATATATAATGTTGTATATTTAACAGTATTTAGGAAATATCGGTAATTGTTTACTATCCACTTGCCACCAGCAACTGTTACCGTTTTGAGAGTATGTTATTTATTTTTGCTTTCTAATAACAGATTAATATTTTTAATGGGTCAACAACAAAATAAGAAAACAAAAGTGTTTTATCTGTGGATCAAATGCAAGTTACAGTTTGCCAATTACAAACAATAGAGCTGCTGTCATACAGTAGTCAGATTAGGTTAGGTGCATTCACTTAACTGTAAATCGTTCGGTTAATTTCATTGACTCTGAAACTGGAGTTTACGTTCAAAACCTTAACGTAAGTTTTTCGGACTCTTTAATTACGTTAATCTCCTGTTAGTAACCAAAAGTAAATATCTTAAGAAAAACAAATTGATGATGACAAATAAATAGTAAACAAAATATCACAGTTCGGTTTTTCTGTTTGCCTTATTCAGAGTACCATACTTAGCTCTTGCTCGTACACTGGAGGAAATAGAAGTTGTTAGTGCTCGCCTGAAGATGATAGAGATATTGTCCAATTATTTGCGCTCTGTGTTGGTTCTCAGTCCCGACGACTTACTTCCGTCTATCTACTTGTGCCTCAACAAACTGGCCCCAGCCTACCATAGTCTTGAGCTCGGCATCGCTGAGTTTTCTCTCATGAAGGTGAGAACTCTTTTTTGTACTATGTAATGTATAATAATTATAATACATACATTTAGTGTGTTACGCCAGAGTTTTGTTTTACGTTATTATTTCGATTTGTTATTCGTGGTTTGTTTTGTTGTACTAATTATATTTTCATTAATGTTGTTTTTTAACTGTTCATAATTTTTAGGGTAGAAAAAAATACAGGCTTGCCAGTTCTCCATATTTAGGACAAAAATTCCCCATAGTTAGAAAATAATCTCTGATATTTCATATTTGTAATCAGTTTCTTCATATTTTAACAGTATGGCTTTTAACTGTATTTATTGGGATAAAAAAGTAAACACATTTTTAGTTGATTGAATGTAGACATTTTCTGCAGTAAAATATTAAGGTAATTATTGTTTTATTTGTTAAGAAAGCACATCATGCTATGAGCTAAGTGTAAATATCAAGTTTTCTTGATTTGGGTGATGACATTGCGAATCTCTTCCTTTAGTCGTGGTATTGTTCGGGTATTATTTTGATAAACTTGTCATTTTAAATACCTCTTAAAGAAGTTACAAGGTGTTAGGTCCCAAACCTTGCTAGCTAATTTTGATCACCCTTGCGCGGAAGAACTTTGGTTAGAAATTTATTACTCAACGTGGCTATCGTTTTGTGTGAGGTGTGGCAGGTAGCACCATTATGTTGGAACTATAATTGCTTAATATTCACATTATTAAGGTAAGGCCGTAAAATTGTTTCAAACGTATGTATATAGCATTGTTTATTCACTATCATGGAATTTCCATCCTCGTCTTCAAAAAGTTAAGGCCCAATGACCTCACCAGCCCAGAATTCACTAAACAGTTACTCTTTGCAGATATGATACCTTGGAGTCGGTTACACAAGGATTCCCCCCCTAATAGGTCTGTTTATTAACATAGCCAGCCGCCTCGGTGGCCTAGTTGATAGCGTACTGGGCTTTCATCCCGAGGACCTGGGTTCGATTCCTGACCAGGGCTTGGCATTTTCATATGCTATAAATCATCCCATCGTCTGCATTAGCCCAAGTGTGCACAATAGTCGGACGTTAAACATAAAAAAAAAAAATATTAACAGCCGTTTAAATGAAAATGCCTCATCAGAGAAGATTTCTTTGCAGAATTATCGTCTACATGTTATCTTTTTAAAATCCATTCAACAAACTGTTTCCGTTACAAATTATCAATTGGTTTCAGTTGATAACTGAATTTTATTATAGACCTGCTTATGGATATCCTTTGTGAAAATTTGCCGAAGCTTTTCGAGTGCCCAACTTTTGTGGACTAACAACAACATTGTCACACTCAATTGTGTGTTCTGGTTATATTTGAACGATCAAAACGCTGGTGTTTTAATGTGTGCAATTGAACCGTTTGTCTCAAATTTTATCATTATCCAAAAAATTGTTGACTCATTAGGTGCATTGTATCGTGACCAAAAGCCGCACAGTTTCTGCGTAACACTCCCCATATTTGTAATGTGTTGTCACCATTAATACTCATTACATTGTAAAGCGTTTCACGATAACTAACCTCAAAAAATACTGATTAACAAAGATATAAATAAAATGTTGCCGAGGAAACAATTCAGTAATACTGCTAGCCGCCTCGGTGGCCTAGTTGATAGCGTACTAGGCTTTCACCCTGAGGACCCGGGTTCGATTCCCAGCGAGGGCTTGGCATTTTCGTACGCTATAAATCATCCCATCGTCTGCATTAGCCCAAGTGTGCACAATAGTCGGACGTTAAACAAAAAAAAAAGTAATAGTGCAACCACAGTTGCTGTTTAAAACTTGTGTTCTTATTGAATCAACCTTTATAACAGTATTGTATTATACTTTTTCATATGTTGTGCAAGCCCACTTAGTTGAATAGGCTGATTATCAGAAAATAGTTTCAGTTGTAAGAAATAACACGCAGTCTATTCACCACAGTCTAATTCATACTTATAATTTCAACTTATGTAGATTTCAGTTGTGAATTACAAATTAATTAATTCAGATTTTTTTTTAATTTAAGTCAAAATAGTTATAATTTGTTTAAGATTTGAAATGTTTGACAGTTTTGATTGTTTTTGCTGTTTAACGAACTTGTCCAAGCAATTATCAAAATTGATCTTAGTGCCATGTTTTAATCAAATCAGACTAAAATTGTGAATGTAAAGGTACACACAGTTTTAACAGCTCCTAAAAAAGTGATCTCGAGATCAGGATTAGCACTCATTTTAAAGTCCTGGTTCTTACTTCAAATTAAAGGTTTGAATTTTTAGGCTTAAATTAAAAAATATAAACAATTCTGTATAGACAGGTTTAACTGCATTCTTTCACTAGTTGAGGTAATTTATTGTTATTACAGGCTATAGCACAATCTACTGGAAGGTCCGTAGCACAAATCAAATCTGACGCTGGATCCATTGGCGATTTGGGCTTAGTCGCTGAACAGAGTCGCTCAACTCAGCGAATGATGTTTCGCCCAGCTCCACTTACTGTGCGCAGTGTGTTTGATAGGCTTAAAGAAATTGCATTGATGACAGGACATTCTGTAAGTTTGTGTGTTGGTACTTCAGAAAGTTATATAGATTCTTTTTATATTCTTCTTCTTTTCTGCTAGGATTATTGTCACTATGTTAAGTATAATGATCTTCCCTATCTTCGTCAATTCTACTTTTGTTGACGCGTTTCGGAGAACCTCCATCTTCAAAAACTATATCTATACTCAGTATAGATATAGTTTTTGAAGATGGAGGTTCTATACTCAGTAAAGATATAGTTTTTGAAGATGGAGGTTCTCCGAATCGCGTCAATGAAGTAGAATTGACCAAGCTAGGGAAGGCAGATCATTATAGTCAATATAGTAGTTATATACATGTTCATTGCAATCTGTATACTTGAGAAAGTTATTATATACATGTTCATTGCAATCTGTAAGTTTATGTGTTGATACTTCAGAAAGTTATATTACGGCGATGATAACCTTAACGGTTTTTCGCCGAAAAAAAAATCAGAAAGTTATACACATGTTCATTGCAATCTGTAAGTTTATGTGTTGATACTTCAGAAAGTTATACACATGCTCATTGCAATCTGTAAGTTTGTGTGTTGATACTTCAGAAAGTTATACACATGTTCATTGCAATCTGTAAGTTTATGTGTTGATATTTCAGAAAGTTATACACATGTTCATTGCAATCTGTAAGTTTATGTGTTGATACTTCAGAAAGTTATACACATGTTCATTGCAATCTGTAAGTTTATGTGTTGATACTTCAGAAAGTTATACACATGTTCATTGCAATCTGTAAGTTTATGTGTTGATACTTCAGAAAGTTATACACATGTTCATTGCAATCTGTAAGTTTATGTGTTGATACTTCAGAAAGTTATACATATGTTCATTGCAATCTGTAAGTTTATGTGTTGATACTTCAGAAAGTTATACACATGTTCATTGCAATCTGTAAGTTTATGTGTTGATACTTCAGAAAGTTATACACATGTTCATTGCAATCTGTAAGTTTATGTGTTGATACTTCAGAAAGTTATATACATGTTCATTGCAATCTGTAAGTTTATGTGTTGATACTTCAGAAAGTTATACACATGTTCATTGCAATCTGTAAGTTTATGTGTTGATACTTCAGAAAGTTATTATAAACATGTTCATTGCAATTTGTAAGTTTATGTGTTCATACTTCAGAAAGTTATACACATGTTCATTGCAATCTGTAAGTTTATGTGTTGATACTTCAGAAAGTTATACACATGTTCATTGCAATCTGTAAGTTTATGTGTTGATACTTCAGAAAGTTATACACATGTTCATTGCAATCTGTAAGTTTATGTGATTGATTATACACATGTTCATTGCAATCTGAAGTTTATGTGTTGATATTTCACATGTTCATTGTTCATTTATGTGTTGATACTGTTATAGTTCATTGCAATTGTGTGTTGATACTTCAGAAAGTTATACACATGTTCATTGCAATCTGTAAGCAATCTGTAAGTTTATGTGTTGATACTTCAGAAAGTTATATACATGTTCATTGCAAGCTGTAAGTTTATGTGTTGATACTTCAGAAAGTTATACACATGTTCATTGCAATCTGTAAGTTTATGTGTTGATACTTCAGAAAGTTATACACATGTTCATTGCAATCTGTAAGTTTATGTGTTGATACTTATACACAGAAAATCTGTTATGTTGATACTTCACATGTTCATTGCAATCTGTAAGTTTATGTGTTGATACTTCAGAAAGTTATACACATGTTCATTGCAATCTGTAAGTTTATGTGTTGATACTTAAGAAAGTTATATACATGTTCATTGCAACCTGTAAGTTTATGTGTTGATACTTCAGAAAGTTATACACATATTCATTGCAATCTGTAAGTTTATGTGTTGATACTTCAGAAAGTTATACACATGTTCATTGCAACCTGTAAGTTTATGTGTTGATACTTCAGAAAGTTATATACATGTTCATTGCAATCTGTAAGTTTATGTGTTGATACTTCAGAAAGTTATACACATGTTCATTGCAATCTGTAAGTTTATGTGTTGATATTTCAGAAAGTTATACACATGTTCATTGCAACCTGTAAGTTTATGTGTTGATACTTCAGAAAGTTATACACATGTTCATTGCAACCTGTAAGTTTATGTGTTGATACTTCAGAAAGTTATACACATGTTCATTGCAATCTGTAAGTTTATGTGTTGATATTTCAGAAAGTTATACACATGTTCATTGCAACCTGTAAGTTTATGTGTTGATATTTCAGAAAGTTATACACATGTTCATTGCAACCTGTAAGTTTATGTGTTGATACTTCAGAAAGTTATATACATGTTCATTGCAACCTGTAAGTTTATGTGTTGATACTTCAGAAAGTTATACACATGTTCATTGCAACCTGTAAGTTTATGTGTTGATACTTCAGAAAGTTATATACATGTTCATTGCAATCTGTAAGTTTATGTGTTGATATTTCAGAAAGTTATACACATGTTCATTGCAACCTGTAAGTTTATGTGTTGATACTTCAGAAAGTTATACACATGTTCATTGCAATCTGTAAGTTTATGTGTTGATACTTCAGAAAGTTATATACATGTTCATTGCAATCTGTCAGTTTATGTGTTGATATTTCAGAAAGTTATATACATGTTCATTGCAACCTGTAAGTTTATGTGTTGATACTTCAGAAAGTTATACACATGTTCATTGCAATCTGTAAGTTTATGTGTTGATACTTCAGAAAGTTATATACATGTTCATTGCAATCTGTAAGTTTATGTGTTGATATTTCAGAAAGTTATACACATGTTCATTGCAATCTGTAAGTTTATGTGTTGATACTTCAGAAAGTTATACACATGTTCATTGCAACCTGTAAGTTTATGTGTTGATACTTCAGAAAGTTATACACATGTTCATTGCAACCTGTAAGTTTATGTGTTGATACTTCAGAAAGTTATACATATGTTCATTGCAACCTGTAAGTTTATGTGTTGATACTTCAGAAAGTTATACACATGTTCATTGCAACCTGTAAGTTTATGTGTTGATATTTCAGAAAGTTATACACATGTTCATTGCAATCTGTAAGTTTATGTGTTGATACTTCAGAAAGTTATACACATGTTCATTGCAACCTGTAAGTTTATGTGTTGATACTTCAGAAAGTTATACACATGTTCATTGCAACCTGTAAGTTTATGTGTTGATACTTCAGAAAGTTATACATATGTTCATTGCAACCTGTAAGTTTATGTGTTGATACTTCAGAAAGTTATACACATGTTCATTGCAACCTGTAAGTTTATGTGTTGATACTTCAGAAAGTTATACACATGTTCATTGCAATCTGTAAGTTTATGTGTTGATATTTCAGAAAGTTATACACATGTTCATTGCAATCTGTAAGTTTATGTGTTGATACTTCAGAAAGTTATACACATGTTCATTACAATCTGTAAGTTTATGTGTTGATACTTCAGAAAGTTATACACATGTTCATTGCAATCTGTAAGTTTATGTGTTGATACTTCAGAAAGTTATACACATGTTCATTGCAATCTGTAAGTTTATGTGTTGATACTTCAGAAAGTTATACACATGTTCATTGCAACCTGTAAGTTTATGTGTTGATACTTCAGAAAGTTATACACATGTTCATTGCAACCTGTAAGTTTATGTGTTGATACTTCAGAAAGTTATACACATGTTCATTACAATCTGTAAGTTTATGTGTTGATACTTCAGAAAGTTATACACATGTTCATTGCAATCTGTAAGTTTATGTGTTGATATTTCAGAAAGTTATACACATGTTCATTGCAATCTGTAAGTTTATGTGTTGATACTTCAGAAAGTTATACACATGTTCATTGCAATCTGTAAGTTTATGTGTTGATACTTCAGAAAGTTATACACATGTTCATTGCAATCTGTAAGTTTATGTGTTGATACTTCAGAAAGTTTTATACATGTTCATTGCAATCTTTAAGTTTATGTGTTGATACTTCAGAAAGTTATACACATGTTCATTGCAATCTGTAAGTTTATGTGTTGATACTTCAGAAAGTTATACACATGTTCATTGCAATCTTTAAGTTTATGTGTTGATACTTCAGAAAGTTATACACATGTTCATTGCAATCTGTAAGTTTATGTGTTGATACTTCAGAAAGTTATACACATGTTCATTGCAATCTGTAAGTTTATGTGTTGATACTTCAGAAAGTTATACATGTTCATTGCAATCTGTAAGTTTAACATGTTCATTGCAATCTTTAAGTTTATGTGTTGATACTTCAGAAAGTTATACACATGTTCATTGCAATCTGTAAGTTTATGTGTTGATATTTCAGAAAGTTATACACATGTTCATTGCAATCTGTAAGTTTATGTGTTGATATTTCAGAAAGTTATATACATGTTCTTTGCAATCTGTAAGTTTGTGTGCAAATATATTTACTTCAGTTCTGTAATATTTACAGTCGATGAGCAAGAAGATGGACAAGATTCAGACGATGTTCGTTGCGTGCCGACATTCGGAAGCGAGGTTTGTGATCCGCTCGCTCGCTGGAAAACTTAGAATAGGATTAGCTGAGCAATCTGTTCTTCAGGTAACTTGTAATAGTCCATTTAGTTTCAGACAGAACTAATGTTAACTAGTTATAATATCCACTTAATGCAGACCCGTGTTATACAACCAACCGCAGTATATTTTTATACGTAAAGTATGCTTGTATGATCAGTGCTATATTGCAAAAGAGCATGAAATACTTCATGCTTTTTTGCTTTTGTGGAAAAAGGGAGATTTTAAATGGGAGCGGTAATTAATATTTTTTCGCTAGCTCTTTTAGAATTACCATATTGCATTAGATTATGTATGGTGTGACCAGGTCGTGATGAGATTAGGATCCCATTGTTTAATTTTCATAAGAAAATACTCTCCTCTTAATTTTTTTTAACCTCTTCACGAATAAACAATGATCTCCAAAGAGTACACATTTGCCGTACATATTCCCAAAGGAGTAAGCACAGGATTTCCAATTTTCAACATTACTCCATACTTATTTTATTCTGTCAATATTCTGACATCTGGGAGCGATATATTGAACTAAATCAACTATCTCAATAGATCAGCTATTGGTAGTGATAGCAGTGACATCTGTGGTGTGAAATAAAAGTTGTTTTTTGCCTTTATCACGTAGCATAAGTGTACTGTGTTCACGCACTTATTACTAATTAGCAATGTAAAGTGAAAAAGATAATGTTTATTGGTAATAATTTTAGATTGTATATATCTTAAACTATAAAGTGGTATGTAAATCTGTTTTTCATTTGGTGAATGTCAGTATATTGAATGTATTCTTCATGTACAAACTGTATGAAATAAAAAACAACCCGCAAGCGAAATTACACTTAATAGGATTCAGGTTAAACCTAATCAGGTAATTATTAGTCATTTCAGTGCTAGCGATAAGACAAATATGGTGTCTTTTGTTATTGGTGTTTAAGACTTGCTATGCCTTCAAGGGTGTCATTTTATGAGGTCCTTTCCTGCAAGTGATTTATGTAAAAAGTAAAAAAGGTTCTAAAACAGTGCTACGTATGTAAACATAATGCTAGATCCAAAAAAAGCCAAAGGTAACCAGTTACAAATGTTCCACTTGTGAGGTAGGTCTATGTATATATCCTTGTTACCAAGAATTTCATACCATAAAAAAGTTTTAAATATAACTTTTTTTTAACTGAATTTATGTTTTTATATTGTTCTTAGTACATTTTTTTTTTTAACGTCCAACTATTGTGCACACTTGGGCTAATGCAGACGATGGGATGATTTATAGCGTATGAAAATGCCAAGCCCTTGCCGGGAATCGAACCCGGGTCCACGGGGTGAAAGCCTAGTACGCTATCCACTAGGCCACCAAGGCGGCTCGTTGTTAGCATGGTCGAGAGGTCTAAGGCGTTTAGTTGTGTTCTTAGTTCAAACAAATAATTTTTTTGTAAAACAAATATGTTACTACTTTGTTGAAATATTTTGGTTTTAATATACATTACCTTGTAGCATGCGTCATAGCACGGTGTATGTCATAGACACTTTTTAAAAGGTTAATATGCACTTTTAAAACAGGCATATTATCAACCATGGAACATTTTCTTTGTTTTATTTTTATTACTTACGTTGTTAATTTATTTTTTCATTGTAAGGTTGTTATGAGACTAAATGGAGGCGAGGTAACTTCCCATTAAATCAATGGTCAATGCGCTATTAATATCACACCATAAATAGGTCAACTTTTTCTTTAAAATATTTGGTGTATGGAAGCAACAAAACTACTGTTCAGTGCTATCCTGGTGGATCACTTCCTGGAAATGAGAGTGGAAAGAACACACATAATGGGGGGAACAGAATGATGCTATGTTGTGTATATGAGTGGCACAAAAGTGGCATGGGAACGTTTTTTTTTTTTTATTTTATTTTATTTTTTTTTGGTGTTTAACGTCCGACTATTGTGCACACTTTGGCTAATGCAGATGATGGGATGAATTATAGCGTATGAAAATGCCAAGCCCTGGCCGGGAATCGAACCCGGGTCCTCAGGGTGAAAGCCCAGTACGCTATCAACTAGGCCACCGAGGCAGCACACTTTTTTACTACCAAAAAAAAGAACTAGCTATGATTGTCTCGCTTCACCCCAAGCTTAAATACTTTAAAGACTATATATGACTTGTTTTCTGCGTAGTTTCAACATAATTCCAATGATGAGAAACTGATTAGCCCGCTTTGTTGACCAGTTATAGATGGACAAATCAGCATAAGTTCGATTGTTAGCCATTATTTATGCTTGTGCCTGATCTTTACTCTTCTGTACATGCTGTGTTTAAACAGCCTCAGAATCTAAATGGAATTTCCTACTTCCCAGAACCTGTCTACATGTCATCATCAGGTGCCGAACAGACAGGTCCATTACGCCGAGGTCATTTATGAAAGATTTTACTGTGTAAAAAAGTTTATCTTAAAAAATTGTTTATCTAAAATTAGTATTATAAAAAAGAAAACCAATCCATCTTTGAATGTAGGCTTATTGTTAAAAAAAAATTCAATATTATCACAAAATGTCTATTTAACCGTTTGTCATAGTAATCAGCTAGACCAAGGGTTCCCAACCGGTGGTACGCGGGAACGTTTCAGGTGGTACGCGTGAGTCAGAGTGGTATATGTAAAGCGAGGACAGTCCAATGGGAAATCTTACGGAAGATAGCTCCATGAAAGATTATTTTAAAGAGAAATCTTTAATTGACTTCTGGATTGGATGTAAAACCAAGTATCCTTTGATATTTCGGCAAGCTCTGCTATTTTTGATGCCATTTGTTACGAGTTACTTGTGTGAGAGTGGATTTTCTGAACTCTTGTACATAAAAAATAAACATAGAAGCAGAATAAGTGTTGAAGAGGACTTAAGAGTGAAGATAAATTCCATTACTCCTAATGTTGATATTTTAATCACAGGCAAACAACAACAAATTTCGCACTAAAAACTATAAAAGTATATTTTGTATGATGATTAATTTTTGCTGAGTTTTACTGATTTTTCGTTTGTATGTTTTTAGACCTATGGGTATAATAAATAAAACTGTAAATTAATACCATTTTCATCTTTTTATTTCTCCTTTATTATAAGCATGTTATAAATAAACAAATATCTAACTATTAAATATGAAGTTTTCTCAGGAATTTAATTCAAAAAGCCTTTGAACACTTTTAGAAGAGTAAATGTTATACGTTTATTAACCCATTGGAAACTGGATTTTACTAACATGCTATTGGCCTTCAGTACTAAATTTTTTCAGTAGTTTACACTAAGATTATGTGCAATAATAAAAGCAACTAACCTACCAATTTTATCCTACATAATGTTGTTGTAATTGTTAACACATATTTAGCCAACACTTTTAACACTATATTAACATTTTTTTATGTTTATATATTTACACTATGTACATTTTGTTTCCTTTTCAAAAATTTGTCCGACTATGATAAATTTCAAAACAATTTTCCAAATGCAAAGGAACACTACATTTTTTGCACTGGTAAATTGTTTCAGATCTTTTTCTTTTTGCAGTACATACTCTACACTTTCTAGATGGCCTTGCTTTGCTTGTTGGGGGGATTTTCCCTATAAAATGTCACTAGAATTTTAGTTATATTTGGATTAGAAGTCCAATCACTGTAAATCATTTACTTGTAGGTTATGTGTAGTATTGTCTGCAATTAGGCCTATTTTCACAGATCTCATCATCACTGTTATCACTATCACTACTGTCATTTTCAACAATATCTTCTTGCTCTTCATTATCACTAATCTCACAACTACTTTCATTTAAAATATCCCCAACAAACTCACTAAATGCACTCGAAGAAATAAACAATTCCTCACGAGAAGCCATGTTTCTACAACTGTCAAATTCGTACACAACTTCACAAAGAAACTGCCGGAAATTAACAAGTAACAACGGAAATAAACGAAGGAAAAATATCTCATAGATTGAAAATAGATTTATATTTCTATATTCGACTTTTAGGCTAGAAACATACGGCAAAGAGATCAGGGAAGTAGAAGACGGACATTGCCCGTCTTTAGTACTTAAGCCATTGAGAGAGAAGGACGGGCAATATACGTCTTTCATTACCAATGGGTTAAAATATTTAGGTCTGGTGGTACGCCAAAATTTCTCAAAAAGTCAAGTGGTATGCAGGTGCAAAAAGGTTGGGAACCCCTGAGCTAGACTGTAGGCAAAAGGCTCAGGGGTCAAGTGTATTTCTCCTAACAACGGACACACAATATTTGTATGGTCTGAGCTGTGTCAGTTAATTCGGAAGTTTCACTGTTGTCTTAACTTTGCCTCAGAGAAAGGCAGTCAATCAATCTCTCTTTCCTTTGCAAATATGAAGAAACCATATCATAAAAAAGGATCAATGAAAAAAATAATGACCAACAAAATAACAAGTATTTATTACCGTTTAATGCTTGCAGGCATTAGCATTGGCATGTGTGACCACTCCTCCGTGCCAAGAGTATCCGCCAGAAAAGCTGGACGTTTCTAAGAAGATGTCTGCTGAATCTTTTAAAGCTAAATTGGATGAAGAAGCACTGATAATCAAAACAACTTATTGGTGAGAAAGAAATATGTTTTTAATGTTGTATAATGTTACTGTATAAGTATGGCTTCAATTCACAAATTGAAATTTTTACTTTTAGGCGTTTTTAATTTGAATCTAAATTCTTTTGTCCAATAACTAAAGTACTGTGTGTTGTCTGCGTATAAACTGTTGCATTTCTGTGTCATAGAAGAATTATTTGCATCCCATCTATGACCTTTACATTCAATGTCAGATGTACTGTGTGATGTCTGCGTATAAACTGTTGCATTTCTGTGTCATAGAAGAATTATTTGCATCCCATCTATGACCTTTACATTCAATGTCAGATGTACTGTGTGATGTCTGCGTATAAACTGTTGCATTTCTGTGTCATAGAAGAATTATTTGCATCCCATCTATGACGTCATAGAAGAATTATTTGCATCCCATCTATGACCTTTACATTCAATGTCAGATGTACTGTGTGATGTCTGCGTATAAACTGTTGCATTTCTGTGTCATAGAAGAATTATTTGCATCCCATCTATGACCTTTACATTCGATGTCAGATGTACTGTGTGATGTCTGCGTATAAACTGTTGCATTTCTGTGTCATAGAAGAATTATTTGCATCCCATCTATGACCTTTACATTCAATGTCAGATGTACTGTGTGATGTCTGCGTATAAACTGTTGCATTTCTGTGTCATAGAAGAATTATTTGCATCCCATCTATGACCTTTACATTCAATGTCAGATGTACTGTGTGATGTCTGCGTATAAACTGTTGCATTTCTGTGTCATAGAAGAATTATTTGCATCCCATCTATGACCTTTACATTCAATGTCAGATGTACTGTGTGATGTCTGCGTATAAACTGTTGCATTTCTGTGTCATAGAAGAATTATTTGCATCCCATCTATGACCTTTATATTCAATGTCTCAGTTCACACAGCTCCTTTAAACATTGCACATCCAAGTAGTTTGTGAATAATTAATTCCTGTAAAGTTCTTTAATTTAATTTCATTCTTCATGAACTATTGTCAAGTTCGTTTGTATTTTCAGTAGGCTTTTAAATGTTTAAATGCAGATTAATGCAGATTTTGATACCGGCATTGTTGGTGAAGTCAGATTTTCCAAAAAAGTGTTGGGTCAAAATGTGTTTCCCTAAGATTTGGAATTGCTGCAATTTTGAAACTTCTGATTGAAATTTGATAAGCCACAAAGTAGTCCAAACTGTTACTAATATTGATTTTTGTACCTAGTTTAAATCAAATTGAAAATGCTGGATTGATAAAACACACACACACACATACATACATACATACACACACACACACACACACACACACACACACACACACACACACACATGCATACATACATACATACACACACGCACAAACATGCATGCACATACATACACACACGCACAAACATGCGCGCGCACACACACACACACGCATACATACAAACATGCACGCACATACACACACATGCACATGCATACATACACACACACATGTATACATACATACACACACGCACAAACATGCGCGCACACACATACACACACTAACATGCGCACACACACATACATACACACATACATGCATATATACATGCATACATACATACACACACACAAACATGTGCGCACACATATACACACACACACACACACACACACAAACATGCACACATATACATACATACACACACACACACACACATACAGATACACATACACGCACACACACATGCATACACCACACACCACACACACACACACACACACACACACACACACACACACACACACACACACACACACACACACACAGTACATAAAATAAATATAGCCTATACAAATTTATAATGATCCCTCAAAAAGTGATCAGGAAATCAGAATTAGCACACATTTCAAGGTCCTGGGTTGGAGTCTTTCCATGATGGTCACTCTGACTGAAATTTGCTAATATTACCACTCCAGATTTACTGTGTGTTTATGACTAAACAGAGATCTTCTTATTACTAATTTTTAAAAAAATGCATCTTACTTTGTCCTAATATTCTCATTCCCTCCCAATTACTAACATTTTAATATAATCTATTTTTTTAATACATTTATCTGCATGTGCTTGTTTGATATGTTAACATTCATTTAGTATTGTCTGATGTTGTCAGTGAATGCCCAAATTACGACCTGATCATCCCAGTAATACTAAAGGAAGGTGTACAGGCTTTGCCCAAACATTGCAAGTTGACCCCAGGCATACCTCTGAAGCCTATGTTGGCTCACCCAACTAAAGGTGTCGGCGAAGTATTGCAAAGGTTTGATGGTCTTCGTTTCACCTGCGAATGGAAGTACGACGGAGAACGTGCTCAGGTGATAAAATAACCACATTTTATTTCAATCTATGAACTGTATAAAGGAGATATAGAAAATATTTGCTGTACGATAGTTGTGTAAGTATTAACGAATATCTGGATCGTTAATAATCCGGATTTTATTTTAACAGAAAGAAGTAAATATTTCTTTAAAAGCATGAACACAACTAAAACTTGCTGTGCTGTATATAATGAAGAGTAAATTGTGTTTTGTGGAGGGGGAGGGTAGTAAAAGTGGTAGCGTATTTACTACGCTTCGTGTAATACTTTGCCCGTGTTAGTTGCATCACAATTCTCTATGTGGGCTCTAGGAAGAATTAAAGTGGGAAAACCTCAGTTTACTACGCTTCGTGTAATACTTTGCCCATGTTAGTTGCATCACAATTCTCTATGTGGGCTCTAGGAAGAATTAAAGTGGGAAAACCTCAATTTACTACGCTTCGTGTAATACTTTGCCCATGTTAGTTGCATCACAATTCTCTATGTGGGCTCTAGGAAGAATTAAAGTGGGAAAACCTCAATTTACTACGCTTCATGTAATACTTTGCCCATGTTAGTTGCATCACAATTCTCTATGTGGGCTCTAGGAAGAATTAAAGTGGGAAAACCTCAATTTACTACGCTTCGTGTAATACTTTGCCTGTGTTAGTTGCATCACAATTCTCTATGTGGGCTCTAGGAAGAATTAAAGTGGGAAAAATTTCAATTTACTACGCTTTACTACGTAATACTTTGCTCATGTTAGTTGCATCACAATTCTCTATGTGGGCTCTAGGAAGAATTAAAGTGGGAAAACCTCAATTTACTACGCTTCGTGTAATATTTTGCCCATGTTAGTTGCATCACAATTCTCTATGTGGGCTCTAGGAAGAATTAAAGTGGGAAAACCTCAATTTACTACACTTCGTGTAATACTTTGCCCATATTAGTTGCATCACAATTGTCTGTATGGGCTCTAGGAAGAATTAAAGTGGGAAAACCTCAATAATTAATCAAAAAACATAGTCACCAGTTCGTATCATTAATGGTTTTATACTGTTCAAACATGTATAGTTATCAATTTAGAATGAAAGTGTGTATTGAATGTTTACAGATCCATCTGAGCGAAGAAGGAAAAGTGAACATATTTAGTCGTAATCTAGAAGACAACACGAGCAAATACCCAGACATTATATCTCAGCTGACTACGTGCATAGGTCCTGATGTAAAGACCTGTGTTCTAGACACTGAGGTCGTTGCATGGGACAAGGAACAGAAACATATTTTACCTTTCCAAGTGTTGAGCACGAGAAAGAGAAAGGTGAGATTTTTGTCATAGTTTTTTGTTTTTACAAAAAAAAAGTATAATTTATTACAACGAATTCTAATTACATTTACAAGTTGTTCACTTGGTTAATCCTTTTTTTTGTTTTTTTTTTGCGGCGAAAAACTGTTTAGGTTATCATCGCCGTCACGAAAAATGAAAGTATATATAAAAAAATTAAACAAAATTTTACTTAAGGTAGAAAACAACAACAAACTATGACAGTAAAAATACATTAAAAATTTAGATAACAGGTATAGCTATATTATACTTAAGAACTAAATAACAATAAATAATGAATAAAATTTAATAACAATACGTAAAAGTATATATAAACATAATATAAATAAAGTTTTTAGATAAAATAAATAAATAAAATAACACAAGAAATTACAAATATGATAAATTAAATTTTATTTAAAACATTCAGACGATGAAGGAAGTCTAGAACCCGGTCAACGGCTGAGGCACTATCTCCCAACATAGTCTGCAAACAGTTGCTCAGACCATACATAACACGCACATTTTGGAAATATCACAATCGAGCAATATATGTTTTATTGTGATGGTTTCCCTACAGAACTAGCATTTAGGTGGGTCCCCGCGTTCCATCAGAAATCCATGCGTTAACATTGAGTGACCAATGCGAAGGCGGGTGATCACCACCTCTTCTCTACGACTTGCACGTATTGACGACCCCCAAGGACGAACAGTATTTTTAATTACCCTCAATTTGTTACTGCTTGTAGCTGCCCATTCATTTTCCCACTGTAGAAGAATTAAATGTTTTGTGTCAGTCACAATGATCCCTCAATGTCTGGCCGCAGCAGTTTTATCTATATACTTTGTTCGCTGACAGCCTTTGTGCCCGTGACGCTTAACTAAGCGTGTCTGCAAAAGTCTTGAATTTGGAATCGATTATTAATGTCAGACTTTTATAATTCTCAGCGTTCATTGTTTTAGTTCTTGCTTACCGTACTGCATTTTTTTGTTAACATTTAAATATCAAGTTTTGTAATATATTATGGACACACATATCCAATGTTGTGGCCTATCCGAAACGTTAAAAAACAAATTAAATATAAAAGGATGTTTTGTCATTTCCGTGATGACGAAAGTTAGCAGTACAGAACTCACTGCTTTTATAATTTAAGAATATTTTAAAACAATGAATTATTTTAAGACATAACCGACTGATACCACTACCATAACATCACATAAACTAATCACGTACATCAAAAATATAGTGTATTGACAGTAAAGATAGTGTGTGACCATGTAGTCATGCACCAGTGTAGCCAAACTTGTGTTTAAATAATCGGACTTGTTTATAAATCAGTACTTTTGTTTTATATTTACATAATTTTTTAAAAACATTACATTGAACTCTCATGTTTTTGTATTATTTTAGAGTGTAGATACTGTGTGTTGTACTGTACAACTTTTGTTTATTTTCTCTTCTCTTGTTTTTAGTCTTGTTAAATAAATGTTGCCTTTAAATTTACACACTGTGACAAATCACTGCCAGTAGGCGAGAACTGCCTTTGGTCAAACCATGGTATTGCTGAATGGTAGCTAATAATAACATTACTTGATACCTTATCCAAAATCGCCTTGGTCCCATCAAGTTGCTAATGTATAGCTATTTTTTTTTTTTAGGGCTTTTGTTGTCCGATTACAAATTGTTACTAGTATTTAATTTAACTTAGCAGTGATATAATATGAATAACAGTTATTTCATTTTATTAATTTATATCTGTATCAGTTTTAATGATCAGTAACTGCTATATAAAATTTAAATTAAGTATTAGTTATGGATTGCTGACTGAAACTTATAACCTAAACAAAATTAAATTACGTATAAAACAAGTGGTAAATATGTAGCGTGTTCTGCATTTTTCGATATTTTTTTTTGCTTTATTACGTACCCAAAAGCAATAATCCAAAATATAAAAGTGTGGAAACCATGAGAAGTACGACAAAAATCGAAAGTAAAAGTGACCAACATAACCTCAAAATTGCTACCCGCGTGAAAGTCTGTAACATGTTGTAGATCGGTAAAACGATAAAAATACATCTAACACGGTTTTGGGGTGATAAAAAACCTTATTTTTTTTTAAAGAATACTCCATAACCTAACTGACACGGTTATTAGGCCTAACACGGTGTTGGGTGAAAAAAACCATTATATCTTTAAAAAAATACTCCATAACCGTTAGACAAATGACACGGATGACGGGTGAAAACTCAGTTTAATTAAAGTAGTTACTAACCTTGTAATAAATGTTATTGTGCCGGATATAATGCAGCCACTGATTTGTAGGTGAATCCTTTGTTTATACAGTGTTACCCCAGCTATGGTCGACACGGACAACGGTCTAATTCATGGAATGAAAAATGACCCGCATAATAGTTTAGTTTCGGAAGAGATTTAACCCCTGTATACGAAAGTAAACTATTACGCGGGTCATTTTTCATTCCGTGAATTAGACTTTGCACGATATCGGTCTGATTACCAAACAATTATAAGATCTTGTACTTAGATTCTTTGTTCTAAGAAGTGTTAACATTAGTTAAGACTGCAAAGCTGATGTTTTATATGTTAATACTACCTACATACTTGTAAATTGTCCTAAATTGGTTGTAAAACAGTTAGCTTTTACGTAGGTCTTGCGTTCAGATGTTTAGATTTTTTTAAAACAAATTTAATGAACACCTTTTCTACTGCAATTTAAGCCTCCAGTAAAATAAGGTATTGAAGGTATTTAATTAATTAATACGTACTCTTATTTTTTTAATTGGAGATTTTAATTGCTTTTATAAAAATGTTCATTAAATTTGGGTTCTTTTAAGGGTTTGAACTCAAGACTGTGTAGAAAAAACTATTTGTAAATTAGGATATTCTGCAAGTATGTGGGTAGGATCAACGAATCAAAACACCAAATTTCAGGTTTGTAATCGTAACAGTATAGTTAGTTTAAAGAGTCAAATCCCTATGTCTTGTAGTTATATTGTTGCATCTATCTGTGTGTGTGTGTGTGTGTGTGCGTGTGTGTAAGACAATCATTAGGGGACCAAAATGAAAAAAGCCATCAATTTTGATGAGCATTATCAGACTGACAGGGAACAGCAGTAGCCACTACGGAAATTTTTACAATTTCCGTGGCAGTAGCCACTACGGGTGTACAACATTGTTAAAACAAATTCTTTGGATTCAGTAGGCTTCGTTATTAATTTTTCCCAAATTTGTTTTCAGGACTGTGTTGAAAAAGAAATCAAAGTTTCAGTTTGTATATTCATGTTTGACTTATTGTATTTAAATGGAGAGTCGCTCGTACAGAAACCCTTTATGGAGCGAAGAAAGTTACTGTTCGACAACTTCAAAACTGTGGATGAAAGGTTTGTGTTTGCTAACAGTAAGGATGTAACCAGCATGGAAGAAGTGCAGGATTTCCTGGAAGACTCTGTGAAAGGTTGGCTACAAAATTTTTTTTTTTTTTATGTATATTTTCAACTTTGAACATTTTGGTAAACAGAATTTATCAGTTAACTACTATTTACTATGTGATCCGTAGGTTCCTTTCCCATCTTAACTTTTGAAACAATGAAAATACAAAAGTCCAACAATAAAAAATCTTTATATCAACAAATATATCCATATAAGTTGTTTACTTTTGACCAGGATACATCCCTGTTTCCGTACTATATTTGTCAGCTGTTGTGTAGCTTTTTTATTGTGATAACTGGTTATATTTAAGTCTTAGGTTTTATTGCTATCCACTTAGAAAATAAGCCTTGAGTGTTTGTTCATAGTTTTTAGTATTTTAACATAGTACTAGACATCCAAGCTTGAGAACGACGTGCTTGGATATCTAGTACTACGTTAAAATGTTAAAATACTAAAGACAATGAACATTTTTTTTAATCCACTCAAGGCTTATTTCCTAAGTGGATAAAAATAAAACCTAAGACTTAAATGTAACCAGTTATCACAATTAATAAAAAAATTTAAAAAAGGGCTATTAGCCCTTTTTAAATAAAAAAAAGATCGTCTGCATTAGCCCAAGTGTGCACAATAGTCGGACGTTAAAGACCAAAAAAAAAAATTAAGAACGACATCTTGGTACTTGAGAACAAGAATGATGTATACTCTCGAAACATGTGGTTTTATAGATCACAAAAAACTGATCACAGTGTCCAAATTAAAATTAAAAAAACAAACATTAATTATTAATTTTCAAGTGTAAGATACCTAGGACTATTTAAAGTTTCAGTTTGGCCGCCTCGGTGGCCTAGTTGATAGCGTACTGGGCTTTCACCCCGAGGACCTGGGTTCAATTCCCGGCCAGGGCTTGGCATTTTCATATGCTATAAATCATCCCATCATCTGCATTAGCCCAAGTGTGCACGATAGTCAGACATTAAACACCAAAAAACAAAAACAAAATTTTGTTTTTTTAATTTCAGTTTTGTTCAATCCTAAGAGAGATAACATTGTCACTCATGGATGCACTTCTTTTTTTTGAAATGATGTGAATAATTTGCAAAATAAATTAATAATTTTTTTCGATAATTTGAAAGTTTAGGCCTGTTGTTTCTAATGTAGCAGGAAGATCTAAGATAAAATGTATATCGCAGGAGAGAAAGCTAAGTTATTTCTGGTTAATTGATCTCATTAAAATAAATTATATGTTTCAGGTAATTGCGAAGGATTAATGGTAAAAACGTTAGAAAGCGATGCGACATATGAAATAGCGAAACGGTCACGTAACTGGTTGAAATTAAAGAAAGATTATTTGGAAGGCATTGGTGACACTCTGGATTTGGTCGTAGTTGGAGGTTATTTAGGGCGCGGGAAGAGAACAGGACTGTACGGAGGTTTCCTGCTAGCCTGTTATAACCCTGACAGTGAGGAATACCAGAGTATCTGTAAGGTAATGAACATTTTTGTTTAAGTAACATGTAATACCACTTTTTTCATCACAATATGCATATAATGCAATAAATATAAATAATTGAAGTGATTAGTTCTAACCGCCATAGACACCTATGTTTACTATTAATCAGAACAAGCCTTATGAGAATGTATTCGACTTGTATGGGAAGGTCATCTGTCGCGGTCTTTCGGCTGACGACTGGCCACAACTGTTTGAATGAACACCTGAAGAAAATTAAGATATTAAACTATGACAACTGCACATTGTGTGAATGCCCAGACACCATCATGAACAAGGACCACCTCCTGGTCTGCAGAAAATTAGATGAAGAGAAGCAGAGAAGAAGAGACCTCCCTGGCCTCTACTGGGAAGCAAGATCAAAGATGGCGTGAGCTAGCGGAAGCCATTGGAAAACAACAACTATTAATCTGTAAAAATTTCATAGTTTAATAATAAACCTAGTAGGGCCTATGGCATTTAGGCTAATTTAATATGATGCTTAACAAAATTTCTATTTGAAAATGAGCTATTGGAGCGGTCATCATGGTAAGACTCAGACCCAGGATATTGCAATGAGTGCTAATCCTGATCTTTAGATCACTCTTAAAAGGGTTGTTAAAAATTTATAAATTTTGTGTATGTGTGCGTGTGCACTTCTCATACTTGAAATTTTAGTCTAATATCAATTAAACGCAGCACAAAAGTCAATTTTGATAATAGCTTGGATAAGTCTCGACCTTGCAAAATCTCTTCATCAGTTTTAAATGGCAGTCATTTAAAAACTTTTTATTTTACGCTTTTTGAAAATATGATTACATGATCGTAATCAGCATTAAAATCTGTATTAATTGGCATTTAAAATTTTTAAAATCCATTGGTTCCAAGAAAATGAATTTGCCATTGCGGTCAAGGTTAATTTTTGTATTTTCAGTGTAATTTGATCCAGCTGTATTAATATTGATAATGAAATTAATTAATATTTCTTTTGTTAATTAATAACGTAAGCATCAAATCAATAAGTAATAAATGGTTGACTATTCTAAGTTTTTTAAAAAAATCACAACTTTTTTATCTTGTTCATTTTAAACTCTGATTTTATTATCGTAATTGTTGTAAAAATGTACTTAAATTATTAGTATGGTGGATTTCAAAAGTAAGAAAATGATGTTTACAGCTCTCAGGGTTCTTTTACATTATTTGATTGTAATTTTAAGTTTAAAATGCTAAATTATGCAGATTTTAACACTGTTAATGTTGGTTAAATCGATTTTTCAAAAAAGTTGTGATTCTTTCTTAAGACTTGAAATGTTTGTAGCGGAACATCAGAACAGTATTTCTTCTAGAAACATTTGTCAAACAGACTCTTACTGGTTTTTAATGTTATTCATTTAAAATTTTAATAACCCCGCCAAAAAATACTAAAGTCTTTCCATTATGCCCTTTTTAGTAGCTCTTTTGTCAATGGAAATTGGCTCGTAACAAATTGATTTGATAATCGACAACTCTGCTATAAAATATGGAATGGTTGCTTTATTTTTGTTTCTTCTTAAAGTACCGCAATGGTTTATTTCAGATTGGTACAGGGTTCAGCGATGGAGATTTACAAAAACATTCAGAATCGTTAAAGCAGCACGTGATAGACAAGCCTCGCTCGTACTACACATACGACAGCGCACTGGAACCTGACCATTGGTTTGATGCGGTCCAAGTGTGGGAAGTGAAATGTGCAGATTTGTCATTGTCCCCTGTCCACAGAGCTGCCACTGGCATTGTAAGTTAAACAACTGAAGTATTATTTATTTTTTTATTCACAGTGTCATTGTTTTAACTTTGGGGATGTTATTGGCTTCCTGCATTTCAGCTGTTAGCTTATTGTGTTCCTTTATTCTTTAACTTGATTTGAGTGCTTCTAACAAGCTCCGGAATCTTGTATAGAATGCCCTTGTGGAACTTCTCGTCTGGTTGCTGAAGTCCAAAGAACTTCCTTCTTTTAAAACCCTGAACCGCAGTTGCACCTGTTGCTCTCCCTTACCGTTAACACTTATCCCTCGTCCTTATTAGTCTAACTGGCATATAAAATATGAATGAAAAGCAAAAAAAATCTGAAACCCAGGACTTTGCATCCTGAGAGTATGGAGAGATAAATTTGGTGTTCCTGTATTTATAAATGACAATTAAGCAAGGTTTTTCATGTGTCCATCTTATTTAAGTGACTCCTTGTCCACCTTAATGAGGTGGCCATGTCCGGTTATCATAGTGACATCCTGTCTCAAGGACCTCAAGTTGACAGTGTGTGCATGGTCTTCCCAAGAGAACACATTTTTGTAATTTTGCAATTGCTTGCCAGAGAATTGCCTCCGTCATTTGAAATGCTGTTTCCTAATCCATTTTCTTAACACTATTCATATTTGTGCAACTGATCCTAAACACAGGTTCTGGTCCCACAAGACAAACAGCGGCTCCTTTTTTAGCCATCAAGCTCTTTTTTGGTTCTCTCTCATTTTCCTCAATCCGAAATGCCAGGTATCCATCCTAAGCGCACCATGTTAGCAGTTAACAGGGAACGTAGGAAGTGTAGGATATCCCATACCAATTTGGATGAGATTTCTACAGAGCTGAAAACTTTTAGTGTCTCTTGGCTATCTGTGAGTATTAGAATGTATTTACCTTAAAAGTCTTTATTCTAATGTTCGATGGATACGTGCTGAAATTTGTGCAATATTAGCTTGGAATATTTTAAATTATCTTCCTAGGATAGCTTCCTAGTGGTTTGTCCATCTTCCAACTTCTGTACCCATACTGAATCATGCAATGATCCATTGTCTGTATACCAGGATGTACCGGTAGCTTGCCATCTTTCCTGTCCTCTCATGATGGGAAAATAACTGTGAAAGGTCGAGTTAAGACGGGTAGTGAATGCTGTCAGATACGCATAATAATATACAGGTAGAATAAATCTTAAAATTTTTAAACTCTTTTGAAAAAAATTTGAAGAAATATTTGGTTAAATGATTGCATCAATTTTGGTTAAACAAATTCAATGAGCAGTCAAGAAGACTATGAATTAATTGATAAAAAATCATTGAATACTTTGTTACATTCAAAATTGTTTTAAAAGTACTCAAACAATCCCCGAAACATGTTGTTTCCTATGGCTAGCCCGGACTCCAGTCCATCAGCCTCCTTGCCTCCCAATACAGCTGAGCGAAGCTCTCCTGTCGTCTCGAATCAGCATTCAATCCAGGGCATGTCAGCAGGTATTCCTTGTTCATATTTGAGTTCGTCTCTTGGCACAGAGGGCACATTTCAAAGGAGTAGACTCCAATGTGCTTCAAGTGGGCAGCGAGGCAGTCATGACCCGTGTCAAGACAGAACTGTGCCACTGACTGTCTCCTTGGTTTTATCTTTAGTCCGTCCCATTCCACGTCTATATTATCCCAGCGTTTGCCTTTTGCTATGCTCTTCATTTTTTCCATCTGCTGTTTCTTAAACACTGAAACTCTTGTTTTAAAACGAATACATATCATATTCTTAGTAGATAATTTCTGAACAGATTTTTTTTTGTTTAACAATACATATGTTTTACTTAAATAATTTAGACTAAAATTAATCAGACTCATTGGAACCAATTTTGAGAAAAATCAATTTTTTGTCCACTTCAGCTATCATTTTCACTTACCATTTAATGATATTATTGTTGTGTTTTCAAGGTTGATCCAGAAAAAGGGATATCTCTGCGATTTCCAAGATTTATACAGATACGAGATGACAAACCCGTTGAGGAAGCGACATCAGCTCAGCAAGTGAGTAGGATAATGTAAATTGTTATTTAATATATGGTAGGATCCGAGTGGCAACTTTTCAGTAACTTATCTTGGTTACTGCCTGTGGAAAGTTATTCAAAAGACCTTCCATATTAGACTGTCGAAGGTGTAACCTTGGTTTGAGAGTAAACTCTCGAGTTACAATCCCAGTTGTTAACTGGAAAGGATTCCGATTTAGTTCACTTGGGGGTTTTCCACTACCTTCCAGGCTATCCAGCCAAACCGCGTGGAGGCTCGAATTCGAACTAATTTCTAGATCTTTGTGCGGAAAATAACAAAGTAGCTTCGGCCGTGTAATATAACACGCATTCTGAAGACTAATAAATTTAAAGTGGATAATCGAAGAGACAAGAAGGTAGTGATCACAGATGCCGTCAGGAAACAACGATCTGATCGAATGAGGGATTATTGGAGGAAAAAATTACAGCCCAATGTTGGAAGAAGTGAAATTTAGACTAAAGTAGTCCTATGAGGCCAAAATATTAAAAAAAAATATGGTAGGATACCGATTATCTGGACTGATTGTTGGCTAGTATTCAGATAATACTTTTGATAACCACTTTTGATTTTGAAATCTAGAATGCTAGAACAATAGAAGTTCAATCCCAAGAATCCAAAGAAAAAATTCATTATATTGGAATATTCTTAAAAAAGAGATTCATTATATTGGGGTTAAATGTGGCCATATTGCAAAGCGGTTTCCTCAAAACCTCTGTGTAACATAGTTCTGACAGTCTCAGTACTCGTCCCACAGTCTAAAAACCTTATGTTTTCATATTTGTTAATGAATCGGACGGATCACTGTCATGTATTCAATGTGTATATTTTGTGCTTACTTCTCCCGCAGGGGGGTGCAGACTAGCTGCACCTATTGAGAGGATTTAGACGTCCCTCGCGGTACTCGAGTCTAACACGTACTTACACTTACAATACTACACTTACGACTTCAACACTTTACACTCACACTTACATTTAGGGAGGCGATAGTAGCCTCAATGTGCTTTTGACCTTAAATGACCTTAAAATGACAAATAAACAAAAATTGTGCTTACTTCAACATCCTGTCTGCTGATAACATTTCCGGTGTTACATTACTTTCCATTTATATCTAATCTAATCTATTCCTTATAGCAAAAACCCACTACTTATTGAGTTAATGCGATCCGGTCGATAATTATATTAAAATTTTTTCAGGTGGCAGACATGTACAGGAACCAAGACCAAATTAAAAACCAAGGTGAAGCAAAACTAGCTGAGGAAGATTTTTATTAATATATTTTTATTTACAATTAAAACAATTGTAAATTCTATTTTTTAAGACAGAACATCATTAACTCATAACATGGTTACTATGGCACAAAACTGTTCTAAGTCCAAATTTCACCATTGGTTGAGTGTATTTCTATATATCTGAAATTATCTGCAGCAGAAGTGTTGCCCAGAAATAAAGGAATTAAGTGTTTTCTTAAATGAAAAAGTACCTATGTTCGTGCCTAATTTGGTTGATCCAAAGTCCAATTTTAACGAGTGTCTTGTGAAAAATTATGTTTTTGGATATAGCCTAGTTCTGATCCATGGTAAGGCTACATTGTTAATGTGTATGTTGTATACAAGATTTGAATACAAATTAGCTTAGTGAATAGTCTATGGTATTTTTTTTCTACCTTTTTTTCATCTCTTAGTTAAATGGATGATTATTTAGGAATTACAAGGACATTGCGGCCTTCGTAGATCTATTGTGCCCTCCTTCCTATACTATAATAGTATGCCCCATAAGAAAACCAGTCAACAGTCGTAGTTTATTTTCAGTAAGGCCGATACAGATCTTTGCTCTGCTTCTGTTAAACGTTCCCGAAGAGGCCCTGTGTTAAATCTCGCTTATCTTCCCAGAGTTTAGACCTTTTAGCCTCTTCTTTCCATTTAAGATCCATCTTGAATTAGCTCCCTTCAAATGAATAAAACGATTCGGTTCTTATAAGTTGTATAAGTGCCGCCTTCCTTGCCAGCTTATCTGCTTTCTTCATATCATTCTATCCCAGCGTATCCTGATATGAAGATCATCGCATGGACGCCTATAATAATTTTTTTTTCAGCTCAACTAGTATAATTTATTAAAATGTCTGACAAACCTAACTTATTGAAAGTTTCTCCTTTCTGACAAAAATTCAAAAATACTTTTTTTTACGTTTGACTATTGTGCACACTTGGGCTAATGCAGACGATGGGATGATTTATAGCGTATGAAAATGCCAAGCCCTGGCCGGGAATCGAACATTCAAAAATACAGGGCCTAGTATTAATTTGTAACTATGGATTGACATTTTAAAGTTTCTACTTAAACAAAATTTCCTGTTACATTTTGTCACTGAAGTAATTGGTATTCTCCCACTCTAATGACATTTTTTCCTAACTGTAAAACTGAATTGAATAAATTTTATAATAGAAACAGTTATCAGGTGCTGAATTAACTGAATATAGTTCACCTTCAAATTCACCCAGTTACTAAAAACTCCTTGAAATACTTCAGATTATTTTGAAACTATTTTAGTTTTTTCAGTTTCCGTAGTTCCTGTATTCTTTAAACTTGTTTCGCATGTGCAAAGCTTTCAGTCCTTACTTAAACATTGGATCAGCTCCATTTTTAATTACCGTATTTTACGGATTATAAGACAAACCTTTTTTTCTCCAAAATTCAGATACGTCTTATACTTGAAATTAATATAAAAATGTCCAGTGTTTGATTTGAAATTTCCAAGTGGCTATATGCCATGCCGCTGGTAACCTATCTCTATCTGGCAACATTGGATTCAACTGGCAGCAGCGGTGCACCGATGCAACGAACATGAGTTGCAGGGATTCACAAGCTTGCTAACACTGTCTACCTCCCTCCATGCCATCATTAAACGAGAACTCTGTCTAGCCTATGATGCGTCATTGCAGTCTACGGTGCCAGTGAACAAATTTGAAAGTGATTTGTGTTATTGATAACAGTACAATATTTTTGTTGGTAGCTAGTTTCCTAATGGAAAAAAATAAACTAAAAATTTTTTTTAGTCTAGCAATGTAATGGTAAAAAGGTTATTGCTTAAAATTTAAGTTGTGTTGTCTGTAAAGTATGGTAAATCAATACAATCGACTCCTGACTGTCCACAGCAACAATATTTTTTTTTTTACAATGAAACAAAGTTATACTTTGTCAAAAACAAAATAAGTTTCACATTTAGTACATGTAATTTTTATTTACACAATAGGAAACTAGGAAAAATTATAATCAAACACAACTAAATTTTATTTTTAAAACAATCTGTATTTCGAATATAATGATGTTAAATAAAATTTTGTTAAACACTACACACAAGCACGCACACACACACACACACACACACACACAAGCACGCACACAGACACATGCACACACAAGCACACACACACACACACATAACACGCATGTACACACACACACACACACACACACACACACAAGCATGCACACACACACACACATAACACGCGCACATACACACACACACAGACACATAAAAACATACATAACACATACGCACACACACACACAACACGCGCGTGCACACACACACACACACACACACACACTATTATACAGTAATTGTGTACATCTTAACATGTTACAGTGTATAGGATTAAGTTTGTTGTTCACGATAAATAAGTCAGCATTACATTTTAGATATACACTTATCAGAAGTAGACAGATCAATGATACCTGAGCTATAAATAAATAACATTGTGTTAAGGTTACTATGTTTAGTATAATGATCTGCCTTCCCTAGCTTCGTAAATTCTACTTTTGTTGACGCGTTTCGGAGAACCTCCATCTTCAAAAACTATATCCTGGTCACCAATATTATGGCCCGTCCTATTTATAATTTTCTATCTCCACCTCGTACCCCTCCTATATTCAACACGTGTACATTAAACCTGACGTGCTCGCTTCTGATTAGCTCTTCAAAATCATACGTTTTCGCTCACTTCTGATTGGCTCCTTTCAAACTTTCTCTTCAATGGTCAAAATTCTTCTGTTAATTTTTGAAAATCTTTTGATTTTTAAACGTAATATCTGCTTGTGACGATACCTGTTCATTTATTATGTTTTCTCCCTTTAATTTAGATTTTAAAATTTCCAAGTTCTCTAAAATGTTCATGTCTTCCTTTTTCTGACATATGTAGTACTTTCATGGAGTTTTCTATTTCTCGAGGTATGTGTCCCTCTTTTATTAAATGTGACGCTTAATTTGAATCATTTTTGCTGTATTTGAATGATCTTACATGTTCTTTAAACCTATATTCTAAATTTTCGTCCCGTTTGCCTCGTATCCACACTGTATTCTGTATACCCCATTCTTACTATATTTGTCCTTTTCTTCTATATTCTTTGTCAGTTTGTTCCTTATTGTATTATTTGTAGCCATTGCTATGTCTATATCATATTTCCTAAAAAAATTCTTAAATTTATATGCCTCTTCCCCCGTATATGTTAATTTAGCCCATTTTCTTTTTTTATCCTCTCTTTTATCGCTGTTTTCTTCCTCTCTCTTTCTTTTAATTCTTCGTAACAGATTTCTTATAATTTTTTTTTAAAATCGTAATCGTTGTTCATTATGAACAACGGTTATGATTTAAAAACTATCATATGGAAGGCAGATCATTATACTCAACATAGTGACAATAATCCTAGCAGAAAAAAGAAGAATATAAAAAGAATTTTATGTTAAGGTTGTTTGCCTCGTAGCTTATTAAGCAAATAAGTCATGCGTCTCAGTGCTATAAATCATTCTTTTTCGTTTAAACAATTTATTAATTTATTCGTCTTGTAATGAGTTTGTTAACAGTATTTGTTGTGAAATAAGTCATATTGACTGATTCTACATATTTTTTTCTTAAATGTGGGTTACCTGTGGCCATCCAGTCCTGCAGATATCCGGAAGTTGACTGTAATTTTGTTAGATTGCATGTGTGGCTTTTATATTTAAAATTCCTATGGTACTATTTTCGTTAGTATCAGAATTAATGTTGTAAGTCATAATTCTGCTTAACTATAAAAATACCATAAATGCAGATTACGTAAACTACAATATTTATCATAAACGCTGAAATTCGTGCTTGGGAATCCATTCTCAGCAGTTGCACTTATTTCAGCAGGGTATATTTTTCTCTATATTTTGTGATCTAAATAAATTAAAAATGTCTTATTTAATTGCACTGCACTAGACATTTACATTGTTACAATTTACACTTACCTTGCATTATTGATCAGTAACAACTTCCTGATCAAGTGAAATCATTTTTACAGTAATTGCAATTTTTAATGATTTCTAATTTGGTGTTCATTACCACAACACAAACATATGACAATAAATTTTCCTGGAATTTCAGTGGTTTTCTTTCTGAAGTTGAACAAAGAATGTTTTGATTACATGAAAGCAATGTAAGTTGTGTACTAAACCAAGTACACAACACTTTGATATGAATTAATTTTTGCTATTTCTGTACTTTTAAATAGAAAGTAACTGTTTTGGGAATATTTTTGTTTTCTTCCTATGAAAGCCGATCTCAGGTTCAAGCAGATAACTAACTGTCTTAAGATTTTTTTTTTTAACGTCTGACTATTGTGCACACTTGGGATGATTTATAGCGTATGAAAATGCCAAGCCCTGGCCGGGAATCGAACCCGGGTCCTCGAGGTGATAGCCCAGTAAGCTATCAACTAGGCCATCGAGGCGGCTTAGTCTTAAGAAGATAAAAATAAAATGTCCATGTACATTTTATTGGCTGTTATTTTGTTTGTACAAGTCTACATGAATAAATGCTGATCAAAACATTCAACATAACTTTGTAAACGTTCCGAAGATTGAATTAGAAGAAACAAGCTTGTACTCGTAGATGACAAGAAAAAGATTTATAACTTGAAGATAGGTGACAAATTTTTGGAATAAGTTTTCCAAAATAACAATATTAAATTGATTTCCCTATGTACAAAAATGTATTTTGGTAATGGTTTTGAATTCAATTCATTACAAGTATCTATTTTAAAATGACATTTTTCTTCTAACAAGGGGGGGCTATGTTCGGAGGCTTATGGGTTCCCAGTGTATCATTTATTGAGCTTGTGCATTCCCTAAAATTTAACATTTTCACCAATTCCAGTGCCTCTGAGTAGATTTAGAATTGTATCCACAGTGTTTTTATAAAAATCTCCATCACTGTTTTTCTAAAATTCTAATGTTAAGGGCCCCACAATTTAAACAATACATGAAGTAGTTTCTAGGTTCTGCCATTGAAAAGATATGGGAACAAGGAAGATGTCCTACTGTATGTGGTTTGCAGTGCACTATTTTGTCATAAGGCTCTTCATGTTTTAGACCTTGTTTATGTCTAGCACACTGAATTTAATCACATATATTTGGATTGATGCTTTAAAATCAATAACTTTTATTGATAATGGTAGTTTTTGGATAAAATTATGCAATTTAATTTTTCGACATGAATCATTAAATGAATATTAATATAGAAATAAATATATACAGTGTAGTTTTCATTACTAGTAAAAAATTATGTTTATTATAAATGTGTGTGAAAATGTTCAATGAGCATTTTTATTTACTACAGAAGTACAATTTTATGAAAAGTCATTAATTTATCATTTAAATTATTACTGAAGTATTCAAAAAACTTTAAAATTAACATAATAGTCATTAAATTAAATTTAAACAGCATAAATTTAAATTTCAAACACATTCGTTTATAATATTTTTTAATAATGAAAATTGTAATTGTACACTTTAAAATTAATTTAATATAAAGTAAAAAATATAAAGGAAATAAGGTAGCATACATATAATATCAATGATTGTCAAAAAAAAAACTGCACAAAGCAAATATAGGACAATGTAATGAACTCCAAAAATTTTAACACAAATGTTTTATATTGTGAAAATAAATGGTAATATTTAATATTCATATCATTTAATTGTTAGAAGCACGTTACAAATGAACGAGTAGAAGTAAAATTATAATGTGATTATACAGTTTTGTATATAATCTTAATAGTCAATGACCGTTTCAGTTAAGTTAGTTATTCGTGGATAGGTTGCAGCACTTCCCAAGTACATTAACTCCAGAATTTATAAGAAAAAGAAATTGCAATGGAACATCAGCCGATCTGCAACAAAGGAATCAAAATTAGAACCACTACATGTGGCCTGTCTGAGCTGAGATGGACCATTAATTAAAATAATCAAACACATGAAAAATTTAATAGCTACTAAGAGTGCCTTTCTGAGGATAGGTAGTTCTGAATAACATTTACCTGAACGCAAAAATTGGTTAAGTAAAAAGTTTCCTAAAGTAATTGTGTCCTATATTTATAGCAATAATTTGTCTAATAAACCACTTATTGATCTGAACTAGGGTTATCAACAATAATTTCAAAATGAAGTGTTGACTAGAAAACTTATCGGTTTTTACTTTTTAATGCTATGTGTAAAATTAAAACTGTTAATTTAATGATTACGATATAATAAGGTAGCCATTTAGCAGTTTGTTGTCATAAGAAATGCCTACACACTACACACTATTTAGTACACTTGTACACTTTAAAATTAATTTAATATAAAAGTAAAAAAATATAAAGCAAATAAGGTAGCATGCTAGCCTTACCATACATATAATATCAATGATTGTCAAAAAAAAACTTCATAAAGCAAATATAGGACAATGTAATGAACTCTAAAATTTTAACACAAATGTTTTACATTGTGAAAATAAATGGTAAATTAATAAAATAGGACAGTTTGTTGTCCATTTAGCAGTTTTATGCAGACTGAACATCGTTTTGACCAAAACGATTAACTTTTTTTTTTAATTTGATTTTCTTGTATCGTCTATTATTATGCAGGTTAGACTGATAAGGACGAGGGATCGGTGTTAACAGAAAGGATAAAGCTTACAACCGACACCCGAAAATTTAAAATAATTCGGAAAGGGTAAAGCATTCAAATAATTACGATAGTTATTGCAAGTAGTCTCGAACGTAGTGAAAATAATATGATTTTGAACATGTAGTAGTTCATAGATAAAGGAATAAATAGAAAATGCTGGTTTGCTTTCTCCAAGCACGTTTGTTGATTTTATTCTACAATGTTATAATCTGTGCGCAGCACGACACAGACAATAGATTAGCATTTTCGAAATAACCAAGTAACGATAACCTGTTTAAGAGTAGGAAAATGACGGAAAAGTTAATTTGAAATCAATTTAGGACTATAATGGCATCCAGATTTAGCGGAGCATTGCAACTTACAGATCTAGATGATTTTATTACACCTTCTCAGGTAGGGTAAAATATTAATCTTACAATCATAGCCTTTATCGTAATCTTTATAACCTTGTTCCAATCATAACCTTATCTATTTAAATTCAACCATTATTTTTCCTTTCTCATTATACGAAGTACCGGATCTTTCAAAAGTGACTAGGTGTGATTATTTTGTTTTTAGTAGTGAAATATTTGTTTTAAAAATGGGATTTAATACAGTAAGTTATATTGTAACAAATATATGTATTTTACATTATTTACATTACATTATTTTACATGTATTTACACCGGAACCATCAAAACAAGCCCTTTTTTACAAGGACAAGCATTATCAACAATAAAACATGGCTAGACAGTTTTAGTTGTAATCTTACTGTTTATATTCCTGATACTGTAAAGATATGATTATTCTGAAGGAAGTCTTCTACTTACTTCCGCTTATCGTCTTGGTGTAAAATTGATTTGCCAGTATTTTGTTTTATTAGGAGACTATTCCATTAACTGACCTTTTAATGAAGGTGTTTTATTCAAGAACCACATCTAATTTATGCAGATAACTGCACCATTTATGAATACAAATTTCATTCATAACATTATTGTATTTTCATTCATACAACCTGTGAATTTCAGTAGGACAAACAGTTTCTAAAACATCTTTTACTTCACCTCACCGACCCTATTTGTTACACAGGCCAGTTATAAACTGCACAATATAAAAAATATCACAAATCATAAATTTTTAAGGATCACCAACAAATATTTAAAAAACAATAGAAGTTTGTGGTTGTATTATCCTTTAGTTTTACATACCACTTATATTTAGTTTTAATTTTTATTTGTTTTTAGGAATGTATCAAACCTATTAAAATAGATAAGGAAAAATCTGGAACAGGAGCAAAAATTAAAATTCAGAATGATGGATCATATGTACAAATAAAAGAGGTAAGCTTTTATTGATGATATAGTTTTTAGTCTACAATTATCAGTGCCTGCACAGTGTTGTGCATGAAAAAATAATATACACTGTGAACATGAGAATGAACTGCTATTGTTCTATTGGTTTCTCGAGCCGCCTCGGAGGCCTAGTTGACAGCGTAGTGGGCTTTCACCCCGAGGACCCGGGTTCGATTTCCGGCCAGGGCTTGGTATTTTCGTACACTATAAATCATCCCATTGTCTACATTAGCCCAAGTGTGCACAATAGTTGGATGTTAAAAAAAAAAAAAATCTTGGTTTCTAAATTAAAATAATTTTAAAAAATAGCTAGGCAATGTCATGTAATTTTCAACTAAATATTTAGAAACTATTTAAAATTATTTCTGTTGTTTTGAAAAATTAGATACTTTTTGTTGTTATTTTAAGGCAAAAAGCATATTGAGGCTATTTTGCCTCCCTAATTTTTTTTTTTTTTTTTTTTAACGTCCAACTATTGTGCACACAATTGCCTCCCTAAATTTAAGTGTGAGTGTAAAGTGTTAAAGTCATAAGTGTTTGTTAGACTCGGGTTCTGCAAGGGACTTCTAAATCCTCTCAATACAACTTACTTTTGTTAGGTTGTAATTATGTTAACCTCAAAGTTAATATACTAGTAACATAGTGATTGTTTCATCTGTTTCTGTAATTGTTTCTTGTTGATCTTCTATCTTTAACCATTGAATATCATATACTTGTTAATTGTTTTTTTATTGAATATTTCTTTCAGAATGTGTGTATTCTCAAAAGAGGCATAGCTATCATGGAAATTACATGACACCCTCAGTACAAGTCATAGTCACTCTTGTGTTGCCACCCTGTATTGCTGTTAAAAAAACAAAACAAAAAAATATTTGTTGATTACATTTTATAAATGCCTGTAATAATATTTCTTGCAAAATAGATTTAGACTCTTTTGATTATATTTTAAAACTTAGACAATATTTTTTTTATGGAACCTAATTTTTTTAAATAATGAGTGTAATTGCAATAACTTTAATATAGCCTATAGTATTTTGTAATATGTAGTTTTCCTTTTTATCCAGGATGGTTATGCTGAGCCTCTTAAAAGGGTCGACATTTCACTCAGCGACTGCTTGGCCTGCAGTGGATGCATTACTTCTGCGGAAAGTGTCCTGGTAACACAGCAGAGTCAGGAGGAAATGATTCGAGTACTTGAAGAAAACAAAGTTATAAAACAGGTAAACTCTAGGTGACAACTGGTGGAATAATTTATAGATCTACCTTAACTCTAATGGTGGGAAAGTATTATTAAACATTTTTATTATATTTAAAAAAAAACTTTTGTTCTGAAACTATCAACAAAACCGTAAAAGTTCTAAAGTTTTCCAGGTTATAGAGTTTATATTATATTTGTTTGTCAGTTTTTTTATCTCTGTAATTCACAAAGTACATATATATTTGTTTTGTTACAGACTGATGAGAATAACGCAAAATTAATAGTTGTTTCGTTATCTATTCAACCTGTTTTGTCATTGGCTGTTAGTCATGGGCTGGAACCTGAAGATGCTTATGCTAAATTGGCTGGTGAGGTACACGATTCAAAACTTGTACAAATCGATTGCTATTTAAAACCTTTCGATATTTATTAGCAAATTTCTACTAGAAGATAAGCATTTGGCACTTTCAGTATATATACATCTTTGTGTGTGAGGGTGCACGCGCATGTGCACAGCAAAATCTGTTTTGAAAGTTTCAAAATGGCAGCCATTTCAAATGTTTAAAAACATTTTTTTATGAACTGGTTTCAGAATCTGATTTCATCACCGTAATCTGTGTTAAAATCTGTAAAATTAGCGTTTTTATTCTTAATTCCATTGAAAAATAATTTGCAGAAAGGGTTCATTTTCATATTTTCAACATAATGTAAAAGTTTAAAGTGCTAATTTGTGCAGATCTTACTACCGATTACAATGGTAAAATCAGATCTTTAAAAAAGTGTAGGATACAAAAATTAAATTGTTACAGATTTTAAAATTTGTTTTTATCATGTCAGTGAAACAGCTGTTTGTGTAGGTTATACTTTTTAAAAATGTACAGTTAAACAGACCAGAAATCTTGCGTAACACAGTGTATTAATACTTATATTAAAATATTTACTTTAAAAATTTTTTTCGTTTTATTTTATTTTTGTTTCCATAAGTAGTTTTATTTATAAAAATGTAATCATTAGTGTAATAACGATTGATAATAATGTGTTTGTATTGTTCAGGTTACTTTAAAAGACTGGGTGCTGATATGGTGCTGGACATGAGTGTAGCAGATGATTTTGCGTTACTGGAAGCCCAACAAGAATTTATTGAACGGTTCCGATCTAAAGAAAGTGGCTCGAAAAGCGCATTACCTATGTTAGCATCTTCTTGTCCAGGTAGCATAAAATAACCATTTCAGAATCACTGCTTTATTAAATATTTAAACTAATCTGTTGAAATTTACATAGGCTATTCTAATTTTTAAAATAATAGCTTAGTCGTGAAACTGCTTAAAGTTTAATAAATCTTTGTATATTTAATGTTATTTTGAATTATTTAATTGGCAGGTATGATTACATAATTGCAAGGCAGTATTAATTGCGAAGTAGTTTTGCAGACTACCATTGGCATAAAAAGGGTAATAAGAAAGAAAAAAGCACATACAGTAGAAGCCCACTTAACCGATCCCTACAGGATCAGACCCCTAGTCAAATAACAAAAACGTTATTTATACTGAAAATATTTTCTTTCAGGATTGATACACCTACAGGCATAGCTCAGTGACATTCTTGAATGAACCATAACCACAATGCATCATTGACTAGTTCATTTATTTATAGGTTTCTTTAATTTACATCTTGATAAGGCTTTTTCAGATTCAATGTGTGTGCCATAATCTCAAAAGGCTTTCTAATTTCTGCACCAAATTGTTTTAAACAACAAACAATTCGGAATTTGTTACCAGAATCATGTCAGCTTACAATCTAAAGGACGATAACCTTGTTATTTTATAGCCATGAAAAAACTTACAATTTAAACAATTGTTAGGCGTACCGGGGTCCTTCGAATAATTTTCTATCGGTGGTTCATTATAAAAATTACCTTTAATTATTTGATATGTGTTACCTTACATGTACCTTACAACTATTGTTGGTGGCAACCCCAAGAATGAACACTACTGTCTTATGTGAAATAAAACTTTTCCCAAAATATATATTAATCCCTTCAAACCAAAATAAAAAAAGGGGAAGAAGTGTACGCTAATAATCGTCTACTTACTTTTAGCGCCGATTTGCCACTTCTCGGCACTGCCCAGTTGGAACAGAAAAGTTGCACAGTCTTCACAGAAAAATCACCCGGAGTAAACTGACTTTCCGGCCCCGCCGGAATCGACTGTCCACGCCCTACCTCTTCCCCATGCTTTTGTTTCAACTGCTGTTCTACATACCTTGTTGCTTATTGCAACAGGGAGTACGTCAGCAGTTTCGTAATTTTGCCTATGTTTCTTTTTGTCAATAGTGTTCATTCTTTGGCTGTGACCTCATTATCATATTTAAAACTAGTAACTAAAAATTAATATTTTTTTTCTAAATCCTAACACAATAAACAATTGGGACTTTGTTTTCAAAATCGTGTCAGCTTACAATTTTAACGATAAGCAATTGGGAATGTGTTACCAAAATGAAGTCAGCTTACAATTTAAATAAACAATTGGGAATTGTTGTACAATGGAATCATAACTGTTGTCATCCCGACAACAAACAGCATTTTCGTGTTCATTAATTCGCTGCTGTCTAAATGCTTTCATTGCTTTTTCTGTTCCACAGTCAGTATATTATGTTTTTCATTTTAGCGCTCTCAATTTATATTTTGTGAAAAACACTCGCTCTAATACTTAATACCTAAAACGAAAAACTCTAGGCGTTATAATACTCACGCAATAACGAAGAGAACAACTGAACGATTGATCTGTTAATGTTAAGAAAGTAAAAGGGGCTGTTGTTATCGCACTTACTTAGAAACTGATACAATAAACTAGATATTGTATAGTCACCTTCTTTGTATAGATTATGTTACCTTCTTGTTGCCATGAGAAACAATTTGACAAATGATGTACTGTAGACGATACTGTCTGTGAACTATTGGTATCTGTGAAAACTACTAATGCTACTTTTCAATATCTGTTAAATAACTGTGAACTGTGAAGTAATGCTTTTGGCTGACCTTTTAGGCTATGTAGCTATTGTTTTCCTTATAATATAAATTTGAAAAAAGTGAATGAAAACTGCTAATGCTACTTTTCAATATCTGTTAAATAACTGTGAACTGTGAAGTAATGCTTTTGGCTGACCTTTGAGGCTATGTAGCTATTGTTTTCCTTATAATATAAATTTGAAAAAAGTGAATGAAAACTGCTAATGCTACTTTTCAATATCTGTTAAATAACTGTGAACTGTGAAATAATGCTTTTGGCTGACCTTTGAGGCTATGTAGCTATTGTTTTCCTTATAATATAAATTTGAAAAAAGTGAATGAAAACTGCTAATGCTACTTTTCAATATCTGTTAAATAACTGTGAACTGTGAAGTAATGCTTTTGGCTGACCTTTGAGGCTATGTAGCTATTGTTTTCCTTATAATATAAATTTGAAAAAAGTGATTGAAAACTGCTATTAATGGTACCTATTTATCTAGACAATTCTAAAACTACTTGTACAAAAAAACATACATTATACTAATGAAATAATACCAACAAAAAGCTAGACCTGGCAGAAAAGAACTGTGTTGTGTATGCTGTTAGCAATATTAAATTTTCTCCTCTCAGTAATTCCACTTAAACAGAAATCTGAACTGTGAAAATGTCTCAGTTCGCATGGTATATGTTAAGTGTGAAGTAGCCTAGTTAAGGTATCAGTGACAGATTGGTAGGTACTAAACTGTGAACCCGTTACGCAGGCACAGAGCAATGCAATGGGATCGTAGTGGAAATAAAAGAATGTAAGTGCAAGGATTGGTGGAACAGATTCTGGAGATTTCACAGTAACAGTTAAACTCAGCTATTCACTGTTAGATAAATAAATGAAATCAGACTATAATGAAAAAGTAGCAGTTCTCTGATATCGTTATAATCTGTAATGCACTGTAGGTCATTTCCGATAATGTGTGGCGGTCAAAAGGGTGTCTATGCTGCGTAAAACAAAAACATCAAGGATTAACACAAAGAAAAAGTAGTTAAATAAAAAACCAATGTCAGAGTTCATAAAATTAAAAAAATCTACAAAGTAAATTATGTAAGAACAGGATTCTTACTACTTACTAGAATGCTCGTAGTACATAACTAGAAGCCGCCTCGGTGGCCTAGTTGATAGCGTACTGGGCTTTCACCCCGAGGACCTGGGTTCGATTCCCGGCCAGGGCTTGGCATTTTCATACGCTATAAATCATCTCGTCGTCTGCATTAGCCCAAGTGTACACAATAGTCAGACGTTATACACAAAAAAAAAATACATAACTAGATTTCCATACCTCGGAGTGGTTTTGTTCTCGGCACCCATACTGCTCATAATTTTGAAACAAATAAAACTAGTGTGCTTAATTTATTTTTCGATTTACTCCCAAATTGTAAATTTAGTTTGTCTTAAATTTAATATACAGACTTGAATTTATGGATCTTAATTCACATATTACCAGTGTTTATGCAAAATCTAAAAACATTATTTAAAAAAATTAATTTAAATAGTTTCATCTCATTAAATTTTGAATATTAGCTGTTTAACGTTAAATATGTTCAAACGTATATTTTGACGTTTGTGTTGACGTATGTGTTTAAGGTTGGGTTTGCTACGCTGAGAAGACACATGGTTCGTACGTTTTACCTTACATCAGCAGTACCAAGTCACCACAGCAAATCATGGGATCATTGGTAAAGAATCACTTAGAGCGTCCGCCCAGTTCTGTTTATCACATCGCGCTCATGCCTTGCTATGACAAGAAGTTGGAGGCTTCAAGAGAAGATTTCTTTGACAAGCAGTTCGAGTCGAGAGACGTGGACTGTGTCATTACTCCAAGTAATATTTAATGCACTTACTTCTTATAAAAATAAATAGTTCGTCTATATATAAATTCTAATGGACATCAGTATTATGGCTGTTAGGTTTTCAGACTCTCCAAACTCGGGTTTTTTAATGAAACGATCGATCAGTGGTCATATCTGTTTTAAAGCCTATAAATATTTTATAGTTTATTATCTGTTGGTTCTACCCTTGGTGTCAACTGAAGCATGAACATTATGTGCCCACACTCTAAAGGTTTTCCAAATATGTTCTACTACTCGAAACTTATACCTCAGAAAATTTACACAAAAAATGTCTACTTATTCTACACACTGCCTTTATGTTCTCTTTGGCTCCGCCTCCAGAGCACCAGTTGCTTCGTGTCGTCAAGTCGACCACCATACAGACCATCTATTCCCCCAACTCTCGACTGTTTCAAACGTAATTCTTCCCCAAACTTTTATCCAAACTGCTGTCCTATATGTCTTCTTTTTACCACAACAAGCAGTATGTCAGCGAATTCCCAAAAAAAATCATGCAATGGCGAACACCTGGAAGAAGAAAACGAGGAAGGCCGAGACTGAGCTGGAGAGAGGGAGTCGAAAAGGAAATAAAAAAAAGGGATCTACCAGAAGACCTGTGGTGGGACCGCGTGATCGGTGGAGGTTGTAGATCAGAAGACGGCGTAGAACGTTGTAGACCGAATTATAGATAGAGAGCAGTTTCATAATTTTTTTATAGTCTTTGTCAATATACTCTTTGGTTGTACCATTTATAATCCTTCAATACGTTTCGATCCCCAACGTATGTTATTTCTAAATTAAATGGTATCCTATATAAATTATTATTACATTTACTTATCGTCATAGTACTTTCTTGGTCTCAGATTGAGAACTATGACACAGTGGATTGTATTAATTTTGATAAAAAATTTCTGTTGTATTTAGGACGTTTCAGTTTTTATGAATTTAAAAGCCTCGTAAATAATACAGTATCTAAACGTACACCGTAAGAGTAAATTCGGAAAAAAATAGAAAAAATCGTGATATTTATAGCTTCAATTTTGTGGCCACTTCGTCGTAACTAGATTTCTGTAGGAAAATGAGCTGTTAGAGAGGCCATCGTGGCCTTGAGATGAGAAGCTTGAAATCCTGATCTCTAAAAAAAAATAATGAATTTTTTTAAATATGTATTTGTATTAACATTCTTTTATTCGGAAATTTGGTCTTATTTAATTCAGATATGTGACAAAAATTGATTTTGGCTTAGGCTAGTCAGCTGCTCAGTATTTGTATTAACATTCTTTTATTCGGAAATTTGGTCTTATTTAATTCAGATATGTGACAAAAATTGATTTTGGCTTAGGCTAGTCAGCTGCTCATCAAAATCCATTCAGTAGTTTCAAAATGGCAGCCTTTTCAAACGTTGTTTAAAAATGTGTAATTTTTTTTGTCTTAAAATTTGTTGAAAATGTGTTTACATCATTGTAATTAGCCTTAAAAACTACATAAAGTATCGTTTAGAATTTACAAAATCTCTTGAAATTCAGAAATTGAATTTGATGGCGGCCAGGGTTCATTTTTGTATTTTCAGTGTCGTTTGAAAGTTTAAAGTGCTAAAATGTACAGATTTTAGCTGATTGTGATGGTGCAATCAGAGTTTCAAAAAAGTAAAACGGTAAAGTAAGAAAAATTTCTCTTGGAAATTTGCTTCCATCATGTCTGTGAACGAGACACGTGCGTGCCATAATTATATTAATTTAAATCATAATGTTAAAATCAAATGTCACTGCATGTCTTCCTGATAAATATGACATAATGTTTACTGTTAATTCAGTTGAGCTGGAACAGTTGTCACTGAGCCTCGCCGATGAGCTGCCAGGAACTTTGGACTGGCCTTGGGGACCTGCTCAGCCTATGCGCAGCCGGATAGGCTCAGGCTCCGGAGGCTACGCACACCACATATTTCTACATGCAGCTACAGAATTGTTCCCTGACATCAAGCCTTCTCTTCAGTTCAATGCTCTAAGGTGAGTCTGTTGTTTTTTGAAATATAGTAAGCACTACATTGTATTATCACTGTGTGCTGGATGAAACACTAAAAAAAACCAAGAATGCCGTCCATTTTAGCTGTAACATATTTTTTAAGTAAAAATAATACTGTCGCTTATATAATATTAAACATCTCAGTTTAATCTTTAAATTGACACATAACTTATTTATAATTAACAAAGCTAAAAAATGTAATTAATTTTATGTAGGCTATTTTGGGAGAGATTTTAAAAGATATACATTTTGCTGTTGTATTCCTTATCGTAATTACACCGGAAGTGCTTGCAGCACACCAAGTGGTTACACATGGAGAGTGGTGAGGTCTTTCGTGAAACACTCAAGGTTAAGGTTGTTGAAGGGCGCGGTTCTGAAAGTTCTGTTTGATGGAAATTAGCCTCATCGTTTATGATCACTATTGCATTTTAGTCTCCTTGCAGTATCACTTACGTATGAACAGCTAAGCTTTATTGTTGTTTGAAATACCTTTCATTGAACTGCTGAACCATTAGCATTTTATAGTGAAAACATAACATTTTTCTTACTGATGGCTAATCTTATAAACTGTGTGTATGTTGGCAAGCCGATCAGCGAGCTACAGACGATTGCTTCTCTCACAGTGACTATGTTTTCAGGTATCGTCACTGTTTTTGCAATGTTTCCTATTGTTCTAAAAAGCATCAAACAATCGCAATCGTAGGATGTATTGTGCCATTTCTAACGATACTGAAATAGCAAAGAAATAACTGATGATATATGTTGTTATGCGATTGCAGAATCATAGTGCTACCACAGTTAACGGTCTTAATACATTCAATACATTCCAGAACTAACACTGTTATCTGGGCAGACTGTTGTGCGAGTCAGCGTTTACAATAGACTTGTGGAAAAAATTTTAATTTGTTATATAGAAGAAAATAATTGAGTACTCTCTATTAACCCATTGGAAACTGGATTTTACTAACATGTTATTGGCCTTCAGTACTGAATTTTTTCAGTAGTTTACACTAAGATTATGTGCAATAATAAAAGCAAGTAACCTACCAATTTTATCCTACATAATGTTGTTGTAATTGTTAACACATATTTAGCCAACACTTTTAACACTATATTAACATTTTTTTATGTTTATATATTTACACTATGTACATTTTGTTTCCTTTTCAAAAATTTGTCCGACTATGATAAATTTCAAAACAATTTTCCAAATGCAAAGGAACACTACATTTTTTGCACTGGTAAATTGTTTCAGACCTTTTTCCTTTTGCAGTACATACTCTACACTTTCTAGATGACCTTGCTTTGCTTGTTGGGGGGATTTTCCCTATAAAATGTCTCCAGAATTTTAGTTATATTTGGATTAGAAGTCCACTGCCAATCATTTACTTGTAGGTTATGTGTAGTATTGTCTGCAATTAGGCCTATTTTCACAGATCTCATCATCACTGTTATCACTATCACTACTGTCATTTTCAACAATATCTTCTTGCTCTTCATTATCACTAATCTCACAAGCACTTTGATTTGGAAATATCATTACTCAAAAAATATTTAAATGCACTTACTTCTTATAAAAATAAATAATTCCTCTATATATAAATTCTAATGGACATCAGGTTTTCCAAATATTTTTTACTACTCGAAACTTATACCTTAGAAAATTTACACAAAAAATGTCTACTTATTCTACACACTGCCTTTATGTTCTCTTTGGCTCCGCCTCCAGAGCACCAGTTGCTTCGTGTCGTCAAGTCGACCACCATACAGACCATCTATTCCCCCAACTCTCGACTGTTTCAAACGTAATTCTTCCCCAAACTTTTATCCAAACTGCTGTCCTATATGTCTTCTTTTTACCACAACAAGCAGTATGTCAGCGAATTCCCAAAAAAATCATGCAGTGGCGAACACCTGGAAGAAGAAAACGAGGAAGGCCGAGACTGAGCTGGAGAGAGGGAATCGAAAAGGAAATAAATAAAAGGGATCTACGAGAAGACCTGTAGTGGGACCGCGATCGGTGGAGGTTGTAGATCAGAAGATGGTGTAGAACGTTGTAGACCGATTTATAAATAGAGAGCAGTTTCATAATTTTTTTATAGTCTTTGTCAATATACTCTTTAGTTGTACCATTTATAATCCTTCAATACGTTTCGATCCCCAACGTATGTTATTTCTAAATTAAATGGTATCCTATATAAATTATTATTACATTTACTTATCGTCATAGTACTTTCTTGGTCTCAGATTGAGAACTATGACACAGTGGATTGTATTAATTTTGATAAAAACGTTCTGTTGTATTTAGGACGTTTCAGTTTTTATGAATTTAAAAGCCTCGTAAATAATACAGTATCTAAACGTACACCGTAAGAGTAAATTCGGAAAAAAATAGAAAAAATCGTGATATTTATAGCTTCAATTTTGTAGCCAACTTATCGTAATAGATTTCTGTAGGAAAATGAGCTGTTAGAGAGGCCATCGTGGCCTTGAGATGAGAAGCTTGAAATCCTGATCTCTAAAAAAAAAAAAATAATGAATTTTTTAAATATGTATTTGTATTAACATTCTTTTATTCGGAAATTTGGTCTTATTTAATTCAGATATGTGACAAAAATTGATTTTGGCTTAGGCTAGTCAGCTGCTCAGTATTTGTATTAACATTCTTTTATTCGGAAATTTGGTCTTATTTAATTCAGATATGTGACAAAAATTGATTTTGGCTTAGGCTAGTCAGCTGCTCAGTAAAATCCATTCAGTAGTTTCAAAATGGCAGCCATTTCAAATGTTGTTTAAAAATGTTTAATTTTTTTGTCTTAAAATTTGTTGAAAATGTGTTTACACTATAGTAATTAGGCTTAAAAACTACATAAAGTATCATTTAGAATTTACAAAATCTCTTGAAATTCAGAAATTGAATTTGATGGCGCCAGGTTCATTTTTGTATTTTCAGTGTCGTTTGAGAAAGTGCTAAAATGTACAGATTTTAGCTGATTGTGATGGTGCAATCAGGTTTCAAAAAAAGTAAAGATGGTAAAGTAAGAAAATTCTCTTGAAATTTGCTTTCATCATGTCACAGACACGTTATTTTAACTAAATTATATTAATTTAAATCATAATGTTAAAATCAAATGTCACTGCATGTCTTCCTGATAAATATGACATAATGTTTACTGTTAATTCAGTTGAGCTGGAACAGTTGTCACTGAGCCTCGCCGATGAGCTGCCAGGAACTTTGGACTGGCCTTGGGGACCTGCTCAGCCTATGCGCAGCCGGATAGGCTCAGGCTCCGGAGGCTACGCACACCACATATTTCTACATGCAGCTACAGAATTGTTCCCCGACATCAAGCCTTCTCTTCAGTTCAATGCTCTAAGGTGAGTCTGTTGTTTTTTGAAATAAAGTAAGCACTACATTGTATTATCACTGTGTGCTGGATGAAACACTAAAAAAAACCAAGAATGCCGTCCATATTAGCTATAACATATATTTTTAAGCAAAAATAATACTGTCGCTTATATAATATTAAACATCTCAGTTTAATCTTTAAATTGACACATAACTTATTTATAATTAACAAAGCTAAAAAATGTAATTAATTTTATGTAGGCTATTTCGGGAGAGATTTAAAAAAATATACATTTTATTGTTATATTCATTATCCTCATTACACTGGAAGTGCCTGCAGCACACCAAGTGGTTACACATGGAGAGTTGTGAGGTCTTTCGTGAACTACTCAAGGTTAAGGTTGTGTTTGATGGAAATTAGCATCATCGCTTATGATCACTATTGCATTTTAGTCTCCTTGCAGTATCACTTACGTATGAACAGCTAAGCTTTATTGTTGTTGGAAATACCTTTCATTGAACTGCTGAACCATTAGCATTTTATAGTGAAAACATAACATTTTTCTTACTGATGGCTCATTTTGTAAACTGTGTGTATGTTGGCAAGCCGATCAGCGAGCTACAGACGATTGCTTCTCTCACAGTGACTATGTTTTCAGGTATCGTCACTGTTTTTGCAATGTTTCCTATTGTTCTAAAAAGCATCAAACAATCGCAATCGTAGGATGTATTGTGCCATTTCTAACGATACTGAAATAGCAAAGAAATAACTGATGATACGTTGCGATTGCAGAATCATTCTACATTAGACTGTGTTTGTATTACAAGAATGGGGCAGAGAGAGAGAGAGAGACATCATCCATTATCATAGGTAATATTGCTCTGGAAGCAATATTTTCTAAAGAACTGGTCTTCGCTTTGTCTAAAATTTTGACGTGTTGTTGTGGACATGTACTTGTGGATATAAATAAAAGGAGGGGCATGACAAACTCGTGTGACATCCAATGCCATGGTTTATTTATTTGATCGCATTGCCTGGAGTTTTTGTAATCCCTTCCTCTAGTATTCTAATCTAATCTAATGGTTTATCCAGACGTTGTATAACCTGCATTCACTGTACTTAAATTGGTATTCACTAATTATTTAAATCATCGAGTATTAATTTCAATACACAATCATTTCCTACATAATTTCAACTGAATACTAATTCTCATGTAATTTTCTAAGGAATCAAGACTTGCAAGAAGTTACACTGGAACACGAAGGCAAAGTGCTGCTAAGGTTCGCGATAGTTAACGGCTTCCGTAACATTCAAAACCTTGTTCAAAAGTTGAAAAGAAACAAGTGTCCTTACGACTACGTGGAGGTCATGGCCTGTCCTTCAGGTAAGCCATCCGGACATGTATTGTTACTTCCGCTTTGTTATGATTATTTTATTGTGCTGCTAGTTTGTGATTTACATTAGTAAATGAGTTTCTTTGCATTTAAATTCTGACAAATGATTTTTTTTTTTAACGTCCGACTATTGTGCACACTTGGGCTAATGCAGACGATGGGATGATTTATAGCGTATGAAAATGCCAAGCCCTGGCTGGGAATCGAACCCAGGTCCTTGGGGTGAAAGCCCAGTACGCTATCAACTAGGCCACCAACATTCATGATTATTTGTATAATAAGTAAATGTTAATAATGTTGTTTTTCAAAGAAAACAAAATGTTCAGTGTAAAAATCTATATTCAAATTTTTAAAGAATTTCCATGGGAAAACGAGCTATCAAAGTGGCCATAGACCCAGGACCTTGATATGAGCAGCAATCCTGACATCTGATTTCTTTTTGCATGGTATACTGTATATGTATTAGCACTCTGATGTTCACAATTTTAGTTCGATTTGATTCTAACTTTATAAAAATCAGTGATTCGTTACTGTTCAAAATTTTTTCAGCAGTTTCAAAATAGCTGCCATTTCAGATTTTTTTAAAATTCATAACTTTTGTATTAAATTTTGTCACCATCATAGTCAGCATTAGAAACTGTTTATTTTTTTAAATTTCAAAATCAATTGAAATCAAAACATTTAGTATGAACAAGGTTCAACCAGGAGTAGTGGACAGGGTCCATATTTGTATTTTCAATATACATTAAATGAGTACAAGGAACTACCAAAAAGTTCCAGAACTTATTAAAAAACCACGAAAGAACTTACTTCCAATCAAAAAATTAATTGACTCCTTCAATGTAGCCACCATTTGGATCTACACTGTTGTCAGCATTTCTGTCGTGAATGGAAGCACTGCTCGAAGTCGGCTGTAATAAGCTTCCTTAGAACCACTTACGATTCGTCTTGAATTTCTTCTACAGTATGAAATTGGTGTCCCTTCAGCTTGATTTTCATGTTTGGAAAGGTGAAAAATTTGTATGATCTTGCAAGTATGGTGAATGGGGTACAAGTGGAATCTGGTTTTTTACCAAAAACTTTCTCTCCGAGGTTGCAGTGTTATCGGGTGCATAGTCATGATGTACAAACCAGCCTTTGCTTCTCCACAGTTAGGGCTGTTTTCACTGCACATGCTTCCTCAGTCACCTCAGAATACTGAGGTAGTAGAAATTGTTAACTGTCTGACCTCATGGGATGAGTTTCTGGTAGACAATCCCACGAATGTAAAAGAAAAATTATCAAATGATTAGGATTATATACCTATTCTTCCTGTCAGTGGTCTATCAACTCACCTCATAAAGGCTACCGCGGTTTCGAAACTATAGTTTCATCTTCAGGCCGTTATACAAAATGTTAAATCCCTCTGTTGAGGTCGTCACAAAGACTAACAAAACATTAAAACATACATAACAAACACTGAGCACAATTACACATTTAAAATATTCACCATGAAATTCGGCTTGGCCAAGCTACACACGCGACTCGTACGTTGTTACATTCCGGACTGCCTTGCACAAAAAAATTAATTAATATAAATAATTAAATAAAATAAATAAAATAATAATAATAAATTAAATTAATATATTTAATTAATATAAATTAAATATAAAATTAATATTAAATTCTCTTCAGCCGGCACCATCACAGAATTTGCAGTGTTGAAAACTCTGTCAGAAAACGGTCTGTGCTCACATTTCCGTTAACAAAATGCTGATTTTGTTAATAAGATTATTTTTTTTGAAATTTGTTTTCAAAAATTAAGCGAGGCAGCTGTGTTCCGCAGTTATAAAATGACACTAAGTGCAGAAGCCTTTGGTTTTTGCTACAGGTTGTTTGAACGGAGGTGCACAAATACGTCCCAAGGAAGGATCGACAGCACGTGAACTGACAGAGAAGTTGGATACCATGTATCGTGCACTGGAAGTATTGAAGCCTGAAGATAACGCCACAGTAAACAGTTTATACACAACATGGCTGGGAGGCAAGCACACGGACAAAAGTAAAGCTTTACTGCATACAAGCTACCATGCTTTGGAGAAGAGTGTCAATGCTTTGAACATTAAATGGTAACTAGTAGTAAACAGGCAGTAAAATAATGTTTAGATTATTCGGTGACATGAAATTAAGTAGGATATTAGGAGAGAGTGATCAAAAAGATGGATCTTTATCCGACTCTTCTGATTTTAGCTTTACTAGTAGATATTTTTTAAAGGAAGTATTAAATACTATGCAATTTGGGTAAAAATAGATTAATGACTTTTTCAGGTTAGTTTTTGCCAAAACTGTTTTTATTTGAAGTTTGTTAAAAGAATAATGAAAAAATGTGTGTTCATCTTCTCTTAATTACTTATTACTTCGTGTTCGTGTACTTGGCACAAGGTACCTCAACAACACAGAGTATTTCATTTACAAAAGTGGCTGGTTTCTAAAAGACGTTGTTTACTAAGATTTTGTGAAGGGTGCCTTCCAGTTCGAGTCCAGTTAAGTTCATCTCTGAAATGTTACATTCAGTTCACTGAAGTAGAATTTGCTATAAAAGTTCATCTTGTTCCCAGCAAACTACACATATTTATTCAGCAAGTCTAAAACGAAAAAGAAATGGCTGTATTCTTTATTATTGCTCTTGATGCAAACATTGAGATTGAATGAAGACTTTCTTTGTACACTTTTAAATCATATGGTGTTTTTAATATTGAACGAAAAATATTAAATCCTTCCGTCTTGTTCGTTGAGCTTTGTTGCCATCAATCAGGCTTGCAATCAGTGACAGACTTTTCAGAGGAACCTGCAGTAAATCTAACTATTTTATCCGCTGCTTTGTTTTCACATGGTTATCAGTGGCCAGACACGTATTGAAACTAAACTTCTCTACCCTATAGCTTGCTTAGTATTTGGTAAATTTTTTTACATTTTTCTAAAAGTTACAGTACACTTTTGGAGTCACTGAAGACAATTTTTTTCGTAGTTGTGTATGAACAACATCTGCATCATCATCTCTTATTTTATAGATACATCTTACCATAAGTGACCATCTGGGTTTGCAATCCTCACGTGAAATGAAGTACATTGAAACAAATTTGTGTTTTTCTTTTCTGGCAGTTGTACCACAGTAGATCAGCAAATATTCATTGAATAAGGAAATGTATAAATTTTTGCCTTCTTACAAATATTTCAATAGTTCTACATTGAAAGGTAAACGTTGAAAAGAAAAAGTTAAGTAGAATTCAATTGTATGCTGTCATTAACTAGTACTTTATATACAAGCTGTAACAGTTTTTTCTAACATGTTCTTATTTTCTGTTAGAAAACATTATTTTTTTTAAACAGTAGTGGCTTTTCAATATTTTTATTATTATGATATCATTTATTTGGTTGAGTCACTGGTCTACCAACCAATACAACACAAATAGTTTAGTATTGTAAATATAATGTTGTACATGATTGTGTAAGTTTAATAAAATATATATATATTTTTATTATTGGTTTTTCTAAACTAGTGTTTACTAGTTTTGCAATGTTCCTTTTTTTATGATTAACTAGGCTATATTCTATCAGGGTGGGCATATAAAAATTATTTAAAATTAAAATAAATTAAACACAGTAGATTCTGTTTAGAATTGAGCATCATAAGCTTTGTCTGTTATAAAGTGGCATAAGCTGAAATTTTTTATATTTAGTAAAGCTTCGTGTTAAATTAAATTAAAAAAACAATTAACTTTAAATTAAAATTTAATAGAACAAAAAAAAGGTTAAAAATTTGTTGATTTGATACCGAACTGTACAGTAAGAATCTTGCAAGTTTAAGATAAACGAAAAATACCTTAATTTTGTAATTACATGAATAAAATCTGTGTAAACAGGTAAGCCCTATTTGTTTGTAGAAAAAAACTGTAAAAAATAATCTGAATAATAACTTTTTGTTTTAAAATTAACTTTGAGATATACAAAATTATAAGTAAATATGTATATTTTTGTATAAAAAACTAGTAAATAGTTAAGACAGGAAGGAAAAAAACACATTATTATTAAACAGTTCTACTTCAATCAAAATTATTTGTCTATAATGTTCTGGAGCACCTAAGTCTCAAAAAGTAAATGTTACAGCTGAAAATTCAGTTCAAATGAGCTTTTTGTGCTGCTTCAGCTGAAATAGACTACCAAAGCAGAATTAGCTTTACAACAATTAGATTACAAAAATACTGCTAAAGATATCTCTACTAAAACGTTAATAATCATGAGGATATGTATATCATCACTAGGTCGTTGAGGATATATCTGAATTTATGACAGTGCATCAATCTTTTATTAATAACAGAGTACAAGAAAAACAAGTTTCTACAATGTAAGAACAAATTCAGTAGTCAACCATTTTGTGATTACCAATCAAGTATGGTTAAGAAATTAATTATTATTCTTTGATATAAATAGCTTTAAGTGAAAAAAGAGTAATTTTTGGGATCTAAATGTGTTAAAATTTACATGTTAAAGTGTTTTTGATTCACATTAATCAATAGTAAAAAAGCTTTTAATTTTAATGTTAATTATGATTCAGAGTTTGGATAGCATATTTTTTCAGATAAAAATAATGTCTAATCACACCTAACATAGTTTTGTGTTAAGTGTAAATTTTTATAACAGTATTGTTTGTGCAGTTGAGTAATAAAAATTGTGTTTTATTTAAAGAACAACACAAAATAATTCCCAGTGCTATCACCAAATTCTCTTTCCCTCTCTATACAAACGTGAGAACTCATCCAGTTGCACAGTATGCCTAGACAAAGCACACAGATGACTTACTTCGAATGGCTATCACAAAAACCGCAACCGTCTAAATATATATAATATAGATTACATCCATGCCTTAGGATGTATTACGTAGTTTTGAAACAATACAATTGCTGTTATGCGCGTGCATTAATTTGATTTTTTTAGATAGTGTTTCTAACAGCCACGTATTTATGATGAAATGCTAAATTAATTCTCATCGTATTATATATACACAGTTTAGTTTATCTATACGCAGAGTTTTGTTTACCAGTCATAGAGACCAATACTAGAAAGCTATTCATGTAGTATCTATGCTACTGATCATATTTTTGGCACAAATTCTAATATCTAACCTATAACTGAAACTTCCATATTCTGTAACGTGGTAATTTACATGTGACCCTTTTTATAAAATTTGTTGACAATATTTTGTAAATAAATCAAAATGAGTACAATTTTAGAAAAAATTGCAGCCATCGAAGCTGAGGTAAAGAAATTGTATCAAATAAAATTAGTAAAAATATGTTTGTTTTAAAATTAGGGTTAAGTAGGCCTATAGGTTTTATGGTTACATTTAATTTGTATGGTTTAACTTAAAACGATGTTGTTTTGGTAGCATTGTAAATCGTTATTTTTTACAATTTTTCCACACTTCTTTTAAATTTTAAATTATTTTAGTTAGAGTTTAATGTTAATGACTAATAAATAATGGTATAAATCTTGCAGACCTAACCTTCTACTTTAAAATAAGTGATTTCTTATTTTATCGTAATTGTATAATTCATAGTTTTGATTAATGAAATTTTCCGTATTTTGAAAATAAAATGGTTTGGTGTCTGGTTTTTACAGTGGTATTATTTGAGGTTAGTTTTCAGAGTAGAAGCTACAATTACTGAATGTCATAATATGTTAGAACCAGTTAAATAGTTAATTCAATTTATTGAGCTTCAAAATTACATTTTTCAAATGAATGCCATAATAATAGTGTCAAAGAGTTAAGAAAACAAACAGGCTACTTTTGTGCGAACTGTAGAGTTTGAAAGAGTAAACGAATAGAAAAGCTTTTCCTTTATTGTGTCACAATGTTATAGTTAATAAGAACTGTTAACAAGAATGTGTTAAGAATATGGTAATAATTATTGGTAGCCTAAATTTTCTAAGAGCTATCAGAACCATCAAAAGAAGGATTTATTCAGATTTTTTTCCCAAAGTGATATTGAAAAATGTAACAAAAAAATAAGAGCTTGTAGTTTTATAAAATTAATTATTTCATCGATATTTCAATATTCAGTTAGAATATTTAATAATAGCAACTTTCTAAGTTTGGCTAACAACTGTATGATATTAGACCATAGTAATAATCTTTTTTATCTATGAACTTTAAAAAATATGATATAGAGAATTTTTTATAAGATCCTATTAGGTCTTCATCTTGTCAGAATAAGCTGCTTATTATTAATAATACAGTGTTATGTTTTATAGTCTGTTAAAAATGTATAGGCTACTCACATTTGTTACTAGACCTAAGTTATTTCGTCTACTGAACTATGTCAACAATAATTATTCTCATGATTCTATTGTTGGATGGCATAATGTTTGAAGTAATTCCTTACTGGTTTTGTTTTACAGATGGCTCGTACTCAAAAGAATAAAGCTACAGCCGGGCATTTAGGACTTTTAAAAGCTCGCATAGCTAAACTTCGCAGAGAATTAATAACTCCAAAAGGAGGTGGTGGTGGTGGTGGCGAAGGCTTTGAAGTAGCCAAAACAGGAGATGCAAGAATCGGATTTGTTGGTACTTACTTTTTATAATAGCCCCAATAGTTTTATAATGCCTTAAATCTTTTTTAGCATAAAAATATAACAGTGAAAGCAATTGTATTTGTAAAATACTGTATTTTTTATCTGTGTCTACAGGATGTGGTATAAAACTTCAGTTACAAAATACTGAGCGTTATGAAAATTTGCAAAACATTTTCTTAGTTTTTTTTTAGATGTAATCATAGGCTAAATTGTTTTACTTGTCTAATTACAAATTTAATTAGGCCGCCTCGGTGGCCTAGTTGATAGCGTAGCATTTCACCCCGAGGACCCGAGTTCGATTCCCGGCAAGAGTTTGGCATTTTCATATACTATTAATCATCCCATCGTCTGCATTAGCCCAAGTGTACACAATAGCTGGACGTTAAAAAAAAATTAAAAATAAATTATTTTTAAATAATGGTAATAAATATTTATTTATTATTTTCATGATTTTATTAAACAGTACATAACATATTTGTTCCTAAAACTTTTTACCTTTAATGCTAAATAAAGAATCACAATTTTTGTTATGTAATAAGTATCTCTTCAGACTTTAGTGATGAGCATGATGTTCTTCCTTATGCAGACGAGAAAAGTTGCGATCTTACAATTTAAAATTACAGACGTAGGTGAGGATTCGATACCCAACATTTTGAAAAGAATATAAATAATCTGTACCAAAAATAGCCTGAAAGTGACCTACAGAAACATAGAATGCCTGCAGATATGACCTCGGTGTGTAAATTTAACCATACCTCATTTTTCCCTATTAGTTTAATCTTTATAGTACTAAGGTATCATCTGATAACTGGATTTTTCGTTACTTGCCTTACGTTACAAAAATCAAAGGGTTTACTGATAATGTTTATGCTTCAGAAACTTAGTGTTTACTTTTAATTGTATTTTTTAGATTAATTTCTTTTATTCAAACAAAGAACCAATGTCACATGTGTTCAGAAATGCAAAATGCAGCTAGTACAATAGGCTGTGGAAGAGAAATCTAATAACAAGGCATGTAACGTATTCTTCTTCTTTCAATGAGGCCTGCTAGGGATTACGTGACAATTTCAATTCTTTACACTTAGCTGTTTTCTCTTCCGTTCCCTCCAATATTCCCTCATCCTTTCATTATGCAGCTTCTTTCTGTCTTCGGACCAGGTTTCTTCAGCAATCTTCCTTGGAATCCCTTCATACTCAATACCCTCTTTCTAAAAATCTCTCTGTTCAGTATTTCTATTATTTCTTTCTAAATCATATAACGTATTATTATTATATGAATGTATTTATTTATTTAAGTGCATTCTTTATTTATTTATTTATTCATGTCCAAATGTCCTTCCTATTACAAGGACCTATAATGGATATGAATACCTGTACAAATATTATATGTACAAACATTTGTTTTAGGTTTTCCTTCTGTGGGTAAATCAACGTTACTAACTACATTAGCCGGAGTGTACTCAGAAGTCGCTGCCTATGAATTTACTACCTTAACAACTGTTCCAGGATGTATTAAATATAAAGGAGCGAAAATTCAGGTAATAATTAATGAAACTTTTTAATATTATTTTATGACTAATAAAAAAATGTAGACCTTACTTTGTTATTGGTTTGTGTATGACATTACATGGGTGTATGTGTTTTTGTTTATAAACATAGACATTTTTCTTTTTAGTGCTAAACTCCAACTTTTTTATGCCTAATTTATTTATCTACAATAAGTGAATTAAATTTGTAAGGTAACAGAAAAAATCAAAACAAAATAAAAGTAAATATACACATTGTTTTATTTATTATTGTCTACATGAGAACTTAATATATTATTACTATTATTTATTTGGATATTTGTGATCATTTTTATGTATGGAAATGACGTATTAATATGGAGGGTATAGATCGCTTCTAATTCTCAAGTTCCTAACTAGAACATAAGCCTAGTACACTGTTATTTTGGCATATCAGGTTTTAGATACTTGTTTTAAAATTATTAAAACTATTTTAAGTATTTTAAAATTTTATAAATACTCAGACCTGTTAACCACAGTATCAGCAAATGAACTCAGTCTTCTTGGATCATAGTCAATCTAAGGCAGTTATTTATTATAATTCTTATTTTGGAGATAAATTTTCACAAAACCAAGATTTTTAAGTACCAGTTTTTTTAATATGTAGTGTATTTAATATTAGTGTTTTTTTATATCCCACACAAAACACAATGTAAATATGTTAAGATATATAGTACAGTATATAAATACAGTATAGTTATTGTCGGCTTTGTTATAGCTTCTAGATTTACCTGGAATCATTGAAGGCGCTAAAGACGGTAAAGGTCGTGGGCGCCAAGTCATAGCAGTCGCACGCACTTGTAGTCTTATATTTATTGTCCTCGATGTGCTCAAACCTCTTCAACATAAAAAACTACTGGAACACGAACTCGAAGGGTTTGGTCTTCGACTCAACAAATCGCCTCCTAATATTGGGTTCAGGAAAAAGGATAAAGGCGGCATAAATTTGCAGACTTTGGTATGAATTGTGTGCGTCAAGTTTTAGTAATAAGTTCTGTTCAGTGTTGTTAAACAAATTCGGTAAGCTTTTAGTCGAATGTATCCATTTTTTAATGTCTTTCTGTCAGCGACATCTGTAGGTAAAATAGCCGAACTGAATTTGAAGAAATTTATATGGACTTATTTTGTCTCAAAAATAGTTTTAGGTATGTTTTCACATTATTCAATAACTTAAAAATTGTTTTATTTTAAATTATATATTATCTGCGCATAGATCCTGTTAGATCATGCAAAGCACTCCGACTCATGTCTTGTTCCTTCTAATCCTCCACACCTCCCTCATCCTGTCCCCATGGATCCTCTTCCGCTCCTCCATCCATTTTACCCCTGCTCTCTTTGGGATTTCGTTCTCTGGGACCTTCCAACCGAGCATCTTTCTCCTGTATGTGTGTCTATCTTCAACATCTGTTGAGTCTATTCCTGCGTCATGTAGGTCTATTCTGACTTGTGCGATCCACGACGTTGTTGATTTGACTCCTTGTATATACTTAAGGATTCTGTTGGCAAGTCTCGTTGTTGGGAGTCTACTGATGTGTCCATAGAACCGAAGCCTCCTTCTGATATCTGCTGCCAGGTTCGATATCTTCTCTGTGGTCTTCTGGGAGTGCAACCTGTATCCATCTTCTGTTAATCTCGGGCCAAGTATCTTCCTCAAGATTTTGCGTTCTTCCTTCAAAATACCCTCAATGGTAGCTTTTGTGTGGAGTGCTAACGTCTCGCTTGCATATAATACCTCCGGTTTTATGACTGTGTTGTAGTGTCTGATTTTTGTGTGTCGACATACATCTCTTATTGTAGATATCACGCGTTATACCAAGAGCCCTCTTCATTCTCAGTAGCCGAACCTTTTGCGCAGCTATATATATGTAATGAACATCATGTCTTTTTTAAAATATACATTTTCAGGTAAAAAATTGTCTGTCTATCTCTCACTGAGCGCCACAGTGTTGCTATATGACATGAAAAGTTTTTACAAGTCTGTGGCAGTCGTATCTGTAGTTTTAAGCTATTGATTGACGACAGTTTTGTTACTCTTTGTCCTGTCAAACTCGTTAATCTCTTTGTAATCATAACATTGATTTCATCTGTGATGTCGGTGATAACAGCAGCTATTGCAGAATCGTCAGTTACTGTATTATCTTCACAGATATGACACTAAAGCATATTTTTTCTTTTTTAGCATACCATGCTTTTTGACACAATATAAACTTTAAACTTCTTTTATACGTGTATTATGTTCTTTGGTTTGTTGCGAAAAAACGAAACAAAAATTATAAAAATGAGCTATTTTGTGACGTGTTTTCTCCCGAATGCTTGAAAATAGAGGCAAAAACCAGCTGGCAATTTATGCATATGACGACCAAACGGAAGCACTCAAAGGGTTAATTAGATCTTTAGAATTTTCTCATTGCCAATTTTCGAGTAGTTTCTGAAACAGTCTTTTAATTTTTTACATCAAATGAGCGACCTTTTCAAACTTTTCGGACACATAAACTGAAAATAAGATAGTTTGTGCAATGTTCATACATAGCTTGTATAATACTTCGCAGGACGGAGTGTGAACATTGCTAACCTATATAATATTGTGTGTTACAGGTAGCGCAATCAGAACTGGACTTGGACACGGTGAAAACCATTTTATCCGAATATAGAATACACAACGCAGACATAACATTGCGATACGATGCAACCAGCGACGACCTTATTGATGTTGTTGAAGGAAATAGAATATATGTACCGTGTATATATTTACTTAACAAAATAGGTAGGTAAATATAGTTTGGTCAAGTTACAAACATAAAGTTTATTTTGATAGTAGACAGTTTAATTTATATGCCAGTGTCATTTAGCTTGATTAAATAACAACTTGTTTCGAGTTACTAATTACAGAGTAAGTTTATGATAGTCTGACATATATGGGATGTTGATATTGATAGATTAATGAAAAGAAAGAGACATGATAAATGTATACATAATGTAATACAGAAGACTCACACTAATACCGTCTTATTTCATTTGCAATTTTGATTAATTTGATATTTTATTTGGTTCTTTGAAATTCTTACTGAAGCAATATAAAAAACAATCATTAAATTAGAGTATGTTTTGGCTAATTTTAATAATTTTCTATATTAAAAAAAGAAATTGTGTGTGTGTGTGTGTGTGTGTGTGTGTGCGTATGTGAATGTGAGTACAAACATGCTTACACTTGTTTACGTAGAATATACACGGTGAAAACGTTTCATTTCATGAGCAACGTTTTTCAAATACTGCTAGTAGGTTATGAAATTAAAAAAAGTTTGTTTCAAAATAAGCATTTACCTAAATGGTCAGTTGAGGAGGGATACACAGCCATGGAAGCAAGAATTTTTCAGTACATGACCTGGAAAACTCAATGGCCATCAAACAACCCTTATCCTTATGTTGAAGGCACTCTATTTTCTTTTTCCTCCCTATTGATTAGTTTTCCCAACACTTCCTACACAAAATATGCTGTCAACACTTATCTATTCTGTTTCAGTACAGTACTATACAGTGCTGTTGAAGTGTTTTCCTTGTGTTGTTCTTAATGTTCAAGAAAAAAGTTGTTGGATTTTAATTTCAAAGTTTTGTGTAATTTGAGTTTTTTTAGTGTTCTCTTCAGCTTTGAATCGGTCAGAGTCTACTGTACATTTTTGCATATATTTATTTTAATAATTTAACAGTTTAAAATCAAATAAATTTATGAAGAAATATTAAAAAACACTTTAAATTTTGATATTTCACAAAATTTACCGCTTTCTAAAATCTGCCGCCTTAATCGGAGGCAGCTGGTGTGTACTGAGTACTGTACTCAAAAGTGTAATCAGTGTTTACCGACGCTTCTACAAACTTGAGGATAAAGTCGATTGTTGCATTTTACACATTAGGGCAAACATGTTCGTGTGGATTACCCTCAATTTTGTAGCGTACTGCTGAACTGTTTTCTATCTTGATGGCTTTGAACACTGTTGTATCTAATTCTGCTCATCTTGTGTGTTCCGATTCGAAAAGTGCACTCCAGGCTATCCAGGATATGTATTCGGTAAATCCTCTAGTTCAAGATATTTTATGCTGTATTCGCAGCCTTGAACTATGAGGTTTTGAGTAACATTTTGTGGGATAATTGGAAACACTAGAGCGGATATTGCAGCAAAGGAAGCAACTTTGCTGCCGCCAAGCACGCACCGTGTATTTTGTTCAGATTACCTTTGCAAAGTAAAACAACTAATTCGAATGCATTGGGAAGATGAATGGACAGCCTTTGAAAATAACAAATTGAGTGTAATTAAACATAATGTTCGCCCTTGGGGGTCGTCTGTAAGAATAAGTCGTAGGGAAGAGGTCATTACACGCCTCCGCATTGGTCATTCGTTGCTGACACATGGTTTTCTAATTGAATGCGGGGAGCCACCTACATGCCAATTCTGTGGAGAAACCATCACAGTCAAACACTTTCTCTTAGACTGTGATTATTTGAGAAACATGTGTAAAATATATGGATTAGGAAACTGTATGCAGGCGATCTTGGGGACGAATTCATCAATCATTGATCGCATTTTGGCCTTCCAAAGGCGCTTGCATATATGTATATGTATATATATATATATATATATATATATATATATATATATATATATATTTTATTTTTTCCCCTAGTACTTATGTATTTTTTTATAGTTTATATTCTTGTTAACTATGTTCAGTATAATGATCTGCCTTCCCTAGCTTCGTCAATTCTACTTTCGTTGACGCGTTTCGAAGAACCTCCATCTTCAAAAACTATATCTATACTCTCTATGATATACTATATTCTAGGAGTATAGATATAGTTTTTAAATATGGAGGTTCTCCGAAATGCGTCAACGAAATAGAATTGATGAAGCTAGGGAAGGCAGATCATTATACTGAACATAGTGACAATAATCCTAGCAGAAAAGAAGAATATAAAAAGAATTTCTTGTTAACTACTTTTAGGTAATTTTATTGTGTTTCATAATATTTATTATCTTTCTGTTTGATTAGGACCACTTTACAGTCCACCTTTATATTGTTTTGATTTTAAGTTATTTATTCTTGTTATATATGTTATCTAGTTTGTAAGTAATGTTAAGTTTTATCGTCCTTTTCGTTCCTTTTTGTTTCGTTAGTAGTTGTGTTTAGGCAATAATAGCTTTAATGTGCTTTTTGCCTTAAAAAAAAATTTACACAGTAAACATTCTGAAGGTGTACGTGAGTATTACTAAACTAGCTGAGTGAGGATTATTAGCTGTTCTACTTGAATAAGTGTGTACTGTTTGTTTTCAGATCAGATTAGCATTGAAGAACTGGACATCATATACAAGATCCCTCACTGCGTGCCTATATCAGCCCACCACAAGTGGAATTTTGACGATTTATTAGAAAAAATGTGGGAATACCTTAAACTTGTCAGAATGTAAGTTCGTAATGTCTACAAAGAAAGTTATTGCTTGTTATAAGTGACTTCAATATCAGGGGTTTTTACAGTCCTAAAAATTAAAATAGTCATAGAAAGAGATTTTTATTTAAACCAGCTTATAGAGTTAGCATCTAAGGATTTTTCGGTTAGTAAATATGTATCTGCAAAAATTTAGGGTCAAAAACTATATAAATGTAGTTATTAAATCTTTCTATAAACTATAAAGATGTTTAATCAACTCATTTGTTTCATTAAGTAGTCAGCTGACATTGTATTGACTTTATTTATCAAGTGATCAGCTGTTTCTACATATTGTTGTTAGCAGTTAGGATTATTGAAACAGGCTATTAGGATTGAAACAGGCTATTAGGGATAAGGCAGTACAGCAAGTGCTGTACTTGCAAAATGAGTGTGTTTGAAACTCAAAAACCACAGTGATGATGTGCGGGATTCAAACACAACACTGTATTTTCAACTAATTACAATGAATTTGTAAAACAGATATTGAATTAAGATTGAAATATAATGTTTCTTAAAAGAAATAATGAATATAACTTAATTAGAGGAGGCTATGTTTTAAAAACTACATATATTTACATTCTGGTAAAAAATACAATACAGTAACCCCTCAGTATATGTGACTTTATTTTAGCCGCCTCGGTGGCCTAGTTGATAGCGTACTGGGCTTTCACTCCGAGGTTCCATTGCTGGCCAGGGCTTGGCATTTTCATACGCTATAAATCATCCCATCGTCTGCATTAGCCCAAGTGTGCACAATAGTCAGACGTTAAAGAAAAAAAAGTGACTACTATACCTGAGACATTCTACAAATTTGTCAGTTGATTGCTCATAATTTGAGGATTTACAGTATTGAAGAATATTAAGTGAAGCTCAGTTCCCTATTTTATAAAATAAGCACAAAATTTAACACTGTAAGAAAAGTCAGTATTTTTTTATCATCCATAAACAGCTGATTTTAACAACAGATTTTTTTTGTCAACTATGATATTACGTTTACTGAAAAATAAAGCATAGCTTATTTCTTGTTCCTTCTAGTTAAACTTAATAAATTTATTGGTTTTAACGAACCACTTGGAAATGTGTAAAATAAAGGGTGATTCAGTAAGCACGCTGGTTTTTAAGTGTTGAATAAAGTACTGTATATTTGTTAAATCTAAATGATTTCAGTATCAGTACAAAGCATACATGTTGCCATTACGTGTGAGAATATTATCTTGGCATACGTCTTCCATGACTTGCTCTGTATCTTTTGTAACTCGATCAGTGAAATTTGTTATAACCTTTAGACAGGTGTTCTCCTCAATTTGGGCGATGACATTGCCCAGCCCTGCGTTTAGCTGTAGGCATTATTTTGATAAACTTGTAATTTTACTTAACCCCAAAGGAAGAGGTCACAGAGTGTTAGGTCACATGACCTTGCTGGCCAGTTCTGATCGCAGTTGTGTGAAAGGACTCTGGTCATAAATCAGGGTGTCAGCTAGTCCCTGATATCCCAGATGTCACGGATAATATCGAAATTTAGAATTACAATTCCCTTTTCCCCCAGAAAATAATAATTTCCTTCCCTTCTCAGTGATTTTGTAAATTGCGATAATTGCCGATAAATATGCCTTGATATGGAAAAAATAGTAGAATGTCCCTCTATTAGCCAAAAATTCAAGTCGGCTTCCAAAAAAATTAATTTTAAGGTTATTATATACCATCTAGTGTATTTAATCGTGGAACTAATATGTTTTTTTTTTTTTTTTGGTTTTTAATGTCCGACTATTGTGCACACTTGGGCTAATGCAGACGATGGGATGATTTATAGCGTATGAAAATGCCAAGCCCTCGCCAGGAATCGAACCCGGGTCTTCGGGGTGGAAGCCTAGTACGCTATCCACTAGACCACCGAGGCGGCTCCGGGGGAACTAATATGTACGATGCCGCTAATGTCGAAGAAATTCATGGCCCAATGTTTTTATAATATATGTCCCAAAAAAGTCCCTGATTTTTGCTTAAGGGAGCTGGTATACACCCCGTAAATTTATCCCTCAACAAGGCTATTGTATCATATAAGGTGTTGTAGGTAGCGCAATTCTGTTGGAACCATAATTTCTTAATATTAAGTAAGGCAATAAAAATGTTTCAACCATAATCCTGTATGGGTTTCAAAAATTAAGGTCCGATGACCTCACCAGCCCAAAACCTACATCACACAGTTCCTCTTTGCTAATACTTGATCTTGGAATGGCTTACGCAAGGCTTTTTATGCCCACTCAAATGCGACAGTTCTTTTTATTAATGTAGCCATCTAAACAAAATTAGTCTCATCAGAGAAGATTATTGCCTTGTAAAAATAATCGTTTGCATTTTGTCTCTTCAACAAACTGGTCTATTGGTTTCAGTTGTTAACTGAATGTTATAGGCCTGTAATATGGATATCTTTTGTGAGAATTTGCCGAAGGTTGCTTTCGAGTGCCCAGTTTTGTGAATGACTGTGGACTCAGCAACACTGCGGTCACCCACGCTTGAGATGTTCTATCAGACTGTTGGGTAAAAGAGCACACTGGTGTTTTGATATGTGTAATCAAATCCATTGTTTCAAATTTTATCACTAGCCTATGAACTGTTGACTCATTAGGTGCATTATGTGTCAACCTGGAGCCATACAGAGTTTCCACACAGTCTGCATTATACTCATCTTATTTGTAATGCATTTTCGCAATTAATATTCATTGTTTGATTGTATGATGACTAACCTAAAAAAGACTGATACAAATAAAATTTTTCTTTGGCAACAGTGCAACAATAATTTGCAATTTAAAACTGTGTTGTTAATGTATCACCCAATAGATTTAGAAGTTTATTTTTAAAAAAAATAATGTGTTTTCTTACGATGGTGGGCAGATATACAAAACCAAAGGGTCAACTACCTGATTACGACTCCCCTGTGGTGCTGAACTCGGAAAGAAAATCCGTTGAAGATTTCTGCAACAAGCTCCATCGTTCGATAGCTAAAGAGTTCAAGTAGTGAGTATTAAAATTGTAATAATATCTTAGTAAAATTCTTTAAGCCAACATTTTGTCAATATTATATGTTAATTATTTTTTTTAAGGCGAAAAGCACATTGAGGCTATTATCGCCTCCCTAAATGTAAATGTGAGTGTGAAGTGTTAGTCGTAGTGTAAGTGTGTTAGACTTGAGTTCCGCGAGGGACATCTAAATCCTCTAAATAGGTGCAGCTAGTTTGCACCCCCTGCGAAGGATATACGTTTAAAGAGACATATAACAATATAAATCATATACTTTCTCAAAATATACTTTTGAACAATAGTTAAATTTTAAGAACAGTTTTCAGTTCGAAACGAGAAAATGACTATTTTATAACTGCTAGTTAAATTGGCTGTTGCACAGACATTGTTTTGACAAGTTTATCTGTTCGTTTTTATTAAGAAACAACGGTTTCTTTGTTATGCTATTGTTAAGGTAATATTTATTATCATTGTATTTTGTAGACTGAATCTTTTTACCTGGCGGTTAGTGTTTGGTATACAGTTGATCCAATATTCATAATGTGGTTCTTATGGGAGTTTTATGCTTTTGCAAAAGAAAAGAATTTGGCGTATTAATTAAGTTTTATAGTTTTGGTGAGTTTATTTGTTTGGGAAGAAAACACAATGTTCAGTGGAAACTCAATGAATATTATTTGAAGCAAGAGGCAAAAATACCTCAGGAGAGATGTTACGTAATGTAGTTACAGACCCCTAAGGGATATACAGAGCAATATTCTATATAATGTGTCTAAACAAAGTGTATTGATTGTACATTTTGCATTTTATTTCTTCAAATAGACTTATTAAACTTATGATGCATGTTTTCTAAGCACAATTTTTAAATTTGGTCGCTACTTGTCAGATAGGTTACAAAGCACACACCCTTATAACTGAGTGAACTGTTTTTCTAGTCTTATCTCGAAGATGAATTTTTTTTTAAGTATTTAAATCATCGAGGGGCTCTATGACTCTGTATTTGTCCATTTGATTCAGCTCTAAATAAAAACATGTTATAATTAGGGACTGCTGTATTTTTTTGGAACGATAACGTATTTGGGAAAAAGTAATCATGGCGCGCAGCTGTATTGCTGAACAATTTCCAAAATTATTTCTTTTTTAAATTTGTCAGCGTTAAATCCATATATTAGCGCTGTAAACTTACAAAGTATGCTGAACATGTAAAAATGAATTCTTACTGTCATCAAATTCACTAACTGCATAATTATTTTCTTTAAAATCGTATTAGACAACTGCTACGAGTAATAACGGCAGCACACAGACTTGATTGAAGCAAAATCCTGTCTGAATTTTTAGTGCATTTTTAAAATACTGATTTGTATCCATTTTAATGCTGATTGTGATGGTGAAATAGGATTTTCAAAACAGTGTAAAAAAAGTAGGTTTTTTTTCTATTTGAAATAGTCTACAGTGGTACCCCGGTTAACAGTCTTAATTCGTTCCAGAACTAAGACTGTTAACTGAGCAGCCATCTCTGCGAATCAGTGTTTACAATAGAGACTTATGGAAAACATTTTAATTTGTTCCTTAGAAAAAAAAAATAGTTGAGTACTCATTATTAATGTTAAAGATGAAGAATGAAGAAAGTTCACAGAACAGAAGTCACTCTTTATTTTAACAAAAATCATACAAATGTAATTACGTCACATATATACACATAGGATAAATCAACTGTTAATTTTTTTAGTTCAATAGTCAAAGTTTTTCTTTTACTTCCACTGCCACAAGCAATTCTTTTAGGATCCATTTAACTAATATTCACAAAAAAATTAAAACAGGATTTAAACAACAATTTTAAAATTCACACACAAAGACACTTAACGTTTTGTTAAATTTAGGAATCAAGAGTATGTAACACGATAATATTATAACTGTTTAAAATTTTTTAAAAGGCTAACAAATTAAACACACAGTAAAAGAGTTTATGACACACTGAGTACAATTAGGTACAATGACAGAAAAGTAAAACATAACTATGAAATATCGTGTAAGTAATTGCCCAACAAAACCCAAAAGTAGTCGCCTCGGTGGCGAAGTTGATAGCGTACTGGGCTTTCACCCTTAGGACCCGGGTTCGATTCCCGGCCAGGGCTTGGCATTTTCATACGCTGTAAATCATCTCATCATCTGCATTAGCCCAAGTGTGCACAACAGTCGGACGTTAAACACCAAAAACAAAAAACAAAACCCAACACCCATTAATCATGCAATGTTTCCGTTAACTAAGCAGCTTGTACTTTCTGTAGCACAGCACAATGTTATCTCTATATTTACACATCTGCTTAGAAGTAATTTAACAAAATGTTAAATGTTCAGCCCATTTTCCAAAACCTAAACTGTTATGCGGGTCATTTTTCATTCCATGAATTAGACTGCTGACAAGGTCGACTGTAAGTTGGAGTATCATTGTATTTTGAAACTGTTAAACGAACTTTGCTGACTAGCGAAGTTGTTCCACTTAAAAAGTGATCCAGAGGGTCTCCCATTTCAGTTTCTCATTTCAAGGGTCTCGATCTTACTATGATGGCTGCTCAGCTAGCTTATTTTCCAATTAAAATTTACTAATAAATATTTAGGATTATTACCTATTCTTCTTGTCAGTGTTCTATCCACTCACCTCATAAAGGCTACCGTGGTTTCGAAACTATCGTTTCATCTTCAGACCGTTATACAAAATGTTAAATCCCTCTGTCGAGGTCGTCACAAAGTCAAACAAAACATTAAAACATACATCATAAACACTGAGCACAATTACACGTTTAAAATATTCACCATGAAATTCGGCTTGGCCAAGCTACACACGCGACTCGTACGTCGTTACATTCCGGACTTCTTTGACTTTGTGACGACCTCGACAGAGGGATTTAACATTTTGTATAACGGCCTGAAGATGAAACGATAGAGTTTCGAAACCGCGGTAGCCTTTACGAGTTGAGTGGATAGACCACTGACGGGAAGAATAGGTAATAATCCTAATCATTTGAATATGTGGTCCGGTGGTTGTGTTACAATAATTATAATAAATATTGTCGAAATGGCAAATAAAATAGTCATTGACTTTAAAGTAAGTTGCTTTAAGTTCCTTAGTGTAAGTCTGTCTTCTGGCTTAAGTCTGTTCACTTCTTATAAAGTACTAAACGAATAATATTTGTTTCAGCGGTTTGGTTTGGGGTTCATCTGTGAAACATCAACCGCAAAAAGTCGGCAAAGATCATGTTCTGAACGATGAAGATGTCGTACAGATCGTTAAGAAAGTTTAGAACAACGCTGTGCAACGATTTGAAAATGCTCGCTAACAGTACAGAGTGTTGTCCGATCACAAGTTATTAATTTGTGTTGCGTTTTAAAGCCAAGTGATGTTCAGATAGGACCACGGCCGATCAATCTCGGGTTATGAGAAACTAAAGAGATAAAGTGACGATTTAGTAAAAATAAATTTCTCACGGAGTGAAAAAATTTTTAAATAAAATTAATTACAGTTATATCGAGATTCGTATAAAATAATACTTCGAGAATTGAGGTGCACTTCATCCAGTTTTATTCCGGTTGTCCACTGGCCTGGAATTTTGGGAATCAAGTACATTCTGAAAAAAGTGAACGTGCGGGAAAAAACGTTTAAATTAAATAATTCTCAATTTTGACATCATAATTCAATACTAGTACAGTAGAATCTCGATTAATCGTCATTTTCGAAACCGTTGGGGTGATAGATGACAGAACAGACAGATAACAGAAATAGACCACTCGTACTTTCAGTGATCAATAAAAATAACTTACTAAACTCTGTCTATAGCACAGAATGTTTTATTATTATTATGTTGGAAAATGTAGTAAAACTCTTAAATTTTCTATTTAAATTTAATTACCTATTACACAAATTTAAGTTCATCTGTCTTTAATACAGTAAATTATCCATACATAACTTTTTGACAAGTATTTATATAACATATGCAAGAGCACTGCTCGCCACTTAGAGTACACTCACATGATTGTTACGTGATCTACTTATACGCTGAATGGTATTATCATAAATGTTGTGAAAGTGTATCTTTTGAAACAAACATTCATTAACCCTTTCAAAATTATTTGATGCTTTTTAAAGTATTCCTATCTCATTCCACTAGATGATAGGAACGTTAACTTTTCGATTCTGAAATTAGCTTAGGGTAGCAATTAGTGTCAGCTGCCTCGCCTATAAATAAATCGTGCCCATTTACAGTGTTTTGTTTTTCCTAGAAGTTTACTTTTGTTATTTATTACAAATTATTTACAGAATTAATCTGGACAGTTAATCAAGACTCTACTGTACATCCTCTGATCGTTTAAAAAAAAATAATAGAATAAAAAATATTAAAAGTGCCAGTTTAAAACCACTGTGCGCTGAATCTCCTTTTTTCAGGGTCCTGGTATTTATACAGTTCATCACAGGGGTTAGGCCATTTTTAAAAAGAATGATTTAAAAATCAAAATCAGTTCATGTATATTCTTCACTTTTATTTAATCCAGTTAACTATATACACAAGGTTGTAAATTGTTTTATAAAGGTAATTACTTTGTACTGCCCATTCCATTTTACTCAAGAGTGCACGTAAACGCAGGTAAGGTGCATGTTTTATCCTAACCTAACAGCAGTGTTCGAGTCTGTTGTAGGCTTATAAAGAAATCGAGTCATTGGTAATCTCAGTCGTCAGTTTTTGAAAAATAGGAAACACTGTATATTTTTTAAAGTAATATTAAAATTATAGTTTTAATTCGTAACACTGTAATTATAGGGTAGAAATGACAATAGACGTTGCAGTTTTGATTGAAAATTATAAAAAGAAAAAATTATATTACCTAGAGTATGGTAAGTAACCCGTATACATTTAGGGCCCACCGGTGATTATAACATGGGGCACACAACATAATCAGTTAACAAATTTGGCGATGAAATTTGTGAAATGCTGAAAAAACCCTATGAAAACATAACAGACCTCTATAGACAGAATAAAGAACTCGCAAGAAGGTTTCCATAACTAACCTGAATAGGTTCAAAATCTCACTGGATCAGGCATTTGTACAATATGTGAGATTCTTGGCGCCAAAATGAACAAGGATCACTTTTTGGTCTACAGAAAACTAAACAAGGAAGTACTACCTTGGATTATATTGGAAAGCAAAGTCAAAGATGGTGTGATAAATTTCCCATAAATTTCTAAATGTTTTACATTTGGCCTAATTATACAAATATATTGGGTTGTGTTGGATTTTGTTTTTTATTTCAGCCTTTGTAACTCATTGTGTTATGATATAATTGTGCGCTTCATGCTCTATAATCACTAGAATAGGATCACCCAATAGCCTATCTGGCAGGCTCTTAAATTTTCTGAAAATTCATCAGCATACAAATCTGAAAAATTAACATGTTTTCCATTTCATGAAAAAAAAACATGAAATCCTTTTCATTTCATGTTTTCAATAAACTTACTTACAATACAATTCATTTACTGTAAGTTATTATTTTATTAATGTTTACTTTTCGGAAATTATTAATTAATTATAGTACTTACTATGTCAGCATGTGTGGTGGACTCATTCACTTGATCAGTAGTTTTAATAACTATTTAAATTTTAAGGAAGTTGATCTAATTGTATACACCCTGGCTTCTGTAAATAAAAACATTAATTTATATTTCTGTTTATTTTATAAAATTTTAATGCCAAGCAAAATTGTATAAAATATTAATAAAACTAAGTTGCCATTTTGGAACTTTTATTTAGATTTTTATTTTGTTTATAAGATACAATAATTAAATAGACTAAATAAAATATGCAAAGTTTTTTTGAGGTTATAAAATGTTTTATGTTATGCAATTGTAAACTAAATTAGAGGTAGCAGCATCTGGATGGATCTTTAAATTACATATAATACTATTTGAAATCTCTTATTGTAGAATATATTATCAACAAAAGTTAACCAGAGCACAGCACTATACAGACAGTGAGTCAATTCAATAAGAAAAATTCCCATCAATGTATCCTGTTTCATTGTATTAAAAGTTTCCCTTAAATATATATGTATTTATTTTGGGGAAGATTTTTCTGGTATAAATTTTAGTATTTTAAAATAAAGTTAGTCTGCGCTCCCTAGTGACATTAATTGAAACTAATGAATTAATTTAAACAATTCACGACAGAGCGCAGCTCATTATGAACGCTAGTAGTTAATACTCCCGTCATTTTGTCCCGTTTCACTGTTAAAATATTCCCGCTCAAAATAAATGTATTTTTGGCGGAAGATTTCATAGTAAACTAGCAAAGAATGGTGGTAGTTTTGTTTTACTACAAACATAGAAATATAATAAGTCTGCTCTCTGGTGGCATTCATTGGAACTAATATTTTTATTAGTTTGAACAATTTAAGACAGAGCGCAGCACATTACGAATGCTAGTTCATATTCCCGCCAATTTTGTCTTGTTTCACTGTTAAAACATTTTTGGCGGGAGATTTAATAGTAAACTAGCACAAATTTGGCGGGAATTTTGTTTTAATCCAAACAGAAATAAGTCTGCTCTCTGGTGGCATTCATTGGAACTAATGATTTTATTTAGTTTGAACAATTCAAGACAGAGCGCAGCACATTACGAATGCTAGTTGTTCATATTCCCGCCAATTTTGTCCTGTTTCACTGTTAAAAATTTTTGGCGGGAGATTTAATAGTAAACTGGCACAAATTTGGCGGGAATTTTGTTTTAATCCAAACAGAAATAAGTCTGCTCTCTGGTGGCATTCATTGGAACTAATGATTTTATTTAGTTTGAACAATTCAAGACAGAGCGCAGCACATTACGAATGCTAGTTGTTCATATTCCCGCCAATTTTGTCCTGTTTCACTGTTAAAAATTTTTGGCGGGAGATTTAATAGTAAACTGGCACAAATTTGGCGGGAATTTTGTTTTAATTCAAAAAGAAAAGTCTGCTCTCTGGTGGCATTCATTGGAACTAATGATTTTATTTAATTTGAACAATTCAAGACAGAGCGCAGCACATCACGAATGCTAGTTGTTCATATTCCCGCCAATTTTGTCCTGTTTCATTGTTAAAAATTTTTGGCGGGAGATTTAATAGTAAACTGGCACAAATTTGGCGGGAATTTTGTTTTAATCCAAACAGAAATAAGTCTGCTCTCTGGTGGCATTCATTGGAACTAATGATTTTATTTAGTTTGAACAATTCAAGACAGAGCGCAGCACATTACGAATGCTAGTTGTTCATATTCCCGCCAATTTTGTCCTGTTTCACTGTTAAAAATTTTTGGCGGGAGATTTAATAGTAAACTGGCACAAATTTGGCGGGAATTTTGTTTTAATTCAAAAAGAAAAGTCTGCTCTCTGGTGGCATTCATTGGAACTAATGATTTTATTTAATTTGAACAATTCAAGACAGAGCGCAGCACATCACGAATGCTAGTTGTTCATATTCCCGCCAATTTTGTCCTGTTTCACTGTTAAAAATTTTTGGCGGGAGATTTAATAGTAAACTGGCACAAATTTGGCGGGAATTTTGTTTTAATCCAAACAGAAATAAGTCTGCTCTCTGGTGGCATTCATTGGAACTAATGATTTTATTTAGTTTGAACAATTCAAGACAGAGCGCAGCACATTACGAATGCTAGTTGTTCATATTCCCGCCAATTTTGTCCAGTTTCACTGTTAAAACATTTTTGGCGGGAGATTTAATAGTAAACTAGCACAAATTTGGCGGGAGTTTTGTTTTACTTCATAGAAATGTCTGCTCTCTAGCGGCATTCACTGAAACTAATGTTTCATTTAGTTTCAACAATTTACGATAGAGTGCAGACCACTAGTATTAATTTTTCTTGTTTCACTATTTAAAAGTGAACAAGCATCTTTTTTCACAGTGAACCGGTATAATTTAGCGGAAAGTTTACGTGTTCTTTATAAGGCTGCTCTCTGTTGGTATTATTGCAAACTAATATTCTAGTACTAATCCCATAATTTGTTTAGTTATTGAACTTATTTAACCCTCTGAATTGTGCTGCTATCTGGATGATTTTATTAAATATTTTTTTATTTTTAAGAAACAATATATTTAAGTGTTGCTACTTTAAAAAAAATATTTTAGTTTCATTTTAGATTCTAAAAAAAAAAAAAAAAAAAAAAAAGTATTAATGTTATAATTTGAAATTTTTTCTTAATGTTTTGAAGTGTCTTTTGAAAACACTGATTGCATAATTTCTTAGAACTATTAAAAAAACTGAAGAAATAATGCAATAACCTATTATTTATGTTAGGTTAGGATGTAGGCTACTTGGCATAATTTTTGCTTTTTAAACTTAAGCTACATTATGAAGCCAATAAATGTTGATTTTTTCCAAAATACTACAATTAAATAAAGTATCAAATGTGTAAACAAGCAGTTAATGTTACATCATTCAATCAATAGGTTCAATCAGTTTATGAAATCAGGGATTTTTAGAATGTCATGACTACTTGTTAATTACCCTGTTTACACAAGTATCCAGAATCGACTTTAAATGAAGTTGAGTATTAGTACTTACCCTCAAATTTGCTTCTTTTATTATTAAAGGCAAATTAATTTTCCAGTTTTGCAGTGAAGTTCTTCCACAACAGAAGAGAAGCACTAAATAAAACAAACAACTTACAAACAAAACATATAAATTTTTAATTTATTGAAATTTTTTATAATAATTATGATTATAATAGTACGAATTCTGACAACAATGTTGAAATAAACATACAAACGTCTCGAGAAAATGTAACAATGCTCACAAAACTCTGTATACTAACAGTCAAGTGTAATAGCCCTATAAAGCTAAACATAACAAAAATATAGAAACAACATAACAAAAATCATTATATATTATCTAACAGTTTTAATTTTCAACTACATAAATACCATTTAGAATAGTTTATATTTAACATGTAACACAACGTAAGTTTTAAAAAGAACATCAGATTTTTATAATAAATTTGTCATTTTTTGCTAGGTTATGGCTGTATACACATCAAAGTATCACTTTATTCCCCGTTACTGCCATAATATTATCACTAATACTGTTCTTTAATTGCTTAAAAAGTGAATAATGGTAACTATACACTATAACGGGACAAGGAAAAGTCACAGAGTTTAAATAAAGCCTCTCTCACTCCCCTGAAAGCTAACAGATGAATAATTCTATCTGTTGTTAAATAACCGGTAATCAAATCGCGTATACATCTTACGAACAGAAAGTGACGTCATAAATAGTAACAGTAAACAGAAAGAAATGAGTGAAACAATGACGTGTACACAGCCACTATGACTCTGTTAAGGTAAGTGGTGAAGCAGTGCACGGAAGCACTTAAAAAGTTTCAGTTATAAATATGTGCATCGAGGTGTGTTTGTTGATCATCTCTTGTGTTGGGTAAAATCATTATCACTTCATTTTTATATAATGTAATCTTCGCAAAACATTTCACTGCTACAAAAAAATATTTTACAATACAAAGAAAGTTTATTCTGACACAAACAACACAAAAAAACCATATTAAGTATTTGTGTACAGACAATCGATAGTTCAGCACATGGAGAAAAGAAATTACAAAACTTGCCAGTTTATAATAATTGCTGTCTAAATACTTTTAACATATTCCTTTGAGATACAATTAAAACGTCACATATTTAATACTGCTTAAGTTATTACAAAATGACGGTTAGTTTCTGAAAGTTTTTAAACATCCCGCAATGAATGTAACCAAACTTCTACTTTAAAACTAAGTATGTCATTAATTTCTATACACACTGGCCAAAATTCAATTAGTAGCGATGCTACAAAGATTGACGATTGCAGTTAATATTTAGCCAACGATTCACGAATGCTCCGAACATCCAAATAGCGTGCTGTCCTTTAAAAATCTTTCTGTACATTGTGAAAATAAGACTGAATGACAGAAAGAGATGGCTATTCGATCAGTACTAAATCAAATCGTGTCAAAACATTCGTTGTCCATCACCATGAGGAGTGGTGCCAAGCCCTCTCGTTTCACTGTCGTCAACCAACTTTTACTTTTAGTAAAGCCTAGTCGAGAACTGCTACAGTTACAGCATGTCACTCATTATGATTACCCTGATTAAAACACATTTGGCACTACAGGCTTTAATTACCCTAATTAAGAAAAAAGATGCTACGGGAAATAACTGTGAGATGTGAAAGTGAATGGCATCAATATTTCCAAATGGATGACATCAGTAGGATCGCGACCGTGGACGGCCGTTTTAAAGCTTAGAATACATCGGTTTATAAGACATGGCAAATTAGAAATATTCATGTTTGTACTGCGATGTATCGGCACATCAACCCAACCTGCGACTTGCTTTGATTAATGCTCAATTGTATAATATATGTTTCATAAAAAAATTAAAGAAAAATTCTCATACATAATTTGGGATTTTGTTAGTTGTTTTTCGTAAGCAACTTTTCCTATACTGAGATATAATGTTTACTTTGGTTTTCTAACAACAGATTCATTAAAAGAGTCGGGACCAACAAGACAATGAAACAAAGTTGTTAAGGGCAGTATCTTGTATCATAATATTGAACGAACCTATCGTGAAATGCATGTTACGGTGTTCAGCTACGACAAATGAAAACACTATTAATTTTTACTTCCTAACAACAAACTAACATTAACAAAAAGTTGAAGTTATTTTATTTTTACGCGCACCAAGTCTTGCTAACTAAACTAGCGTAACTTGTACGGAAACAGAGTATATTTGTCACCTTTTCTCATTTTTCTCACTTTGGGGGGCAAAAATGAACAATATGTTCCAATAGAAAAAAGTACTTGTGACTGCCAAATAGTAAACAATTACCTAAACCATTTCATACGGCACATAGTATCCAGACCGTTTGATGTCAACTTGGCCTTTGAGGGGAGAGATCATGTGTTAGAAAAACCTGGAGACATAGTATGGTATACAGATGGCTCCAAGACAAAGTCAGGCACTGGTGCTGGGGTGTACGGTCCGAGACCGGGGTTAAAGAAAGTAATTACCCTGGGACAGCATACAACAGTATTTCTGGCTGAAGTGATGGCCATTAATGACTGTGTTCGGGAGAACTTGGATCGGGGCTTCAAGAAGGCTCGTATTCATATTCATACCGATAGTCAGGCAGCAATAAAAGCACTTGCGGGTCCTATAATACAGTCCAAGCCGGTCTGGGGTGTCGGAAGAATCTTGGCGTTCTGTCCCGGGATAACCGGGTAACTCTTCACTGGATTCCGGGGCATAGGGGAGCTGAGGGTAATGAGGAGACAGACTGACTGGCTGGACTTGGATCTGCATCTGAGTTTATCAAATCTGAGCCGGCTTTAGGGATTTCTCTATCGTTGGCCAGGTTCGTTATTAATGGGTGGATTACATGTCAACACCACGTAAGATGAAACAACCTTCATGGGCATTCCCATAGTAAACGTCTCTTAAACAAAGTTCCTTCTGGAGGTATCAAAGGGGCAGCAGATGTCCTGGGCAGAGCACAACTCAGGAGGATCATGGGGCTCATAACAGGGCACTGAGGCCTGGGGGTGCACATGAACAGGATAGGTGTATACCATGGAGAAACCGTGTGTAGATTGTGCAGGAAGGAGGAGGAAACTGCAGGTCACATAATTTATGATTGTGAGGCTCTTGCTAGTAGGCTAGGGGTTTTTGATTTCCAAAACCCTAGGGATCTTCAGCAGAGAGAGCTAGTCAGTGGGTTGTTGGAACTTAGTAGGGGCACCAATCTGCTGAACTAGGTATTTTAAGAGGTAAGTTGCACAATAGGTCAATTGATCTATTGTCTGGGGTTGAACTATCCCTTCCTCCAGTAAATAAATAATCTTAAACCATTTTCGACTGTTCCGTGTAACGAAGGCTTCAAGCACATCTTGTTCCATACATTTGTCAACATAAAGTAAATCACAGCAAAATTAAGTACACAAAATAATTATACACACAATATTTACAGAAAGCTTTTCAAATAGTTGTTTTTTTCAAGTATGGTTAAAGTACTATTAGTGAACATACCTGGAAGGACTAACGTCTCACAAGCCACTTCATTTAAACTTACAGACATAAAATAACAGATTGCTTTCATTATTGCTGGAACACATAATTGACTACGTGCAGCAATCTTTTACTGACTGAAGAAAAAATTTATTTCACTAAACAATCTCCACCAACCGAACCTCTCTATTCATCAAATGCCTGTTTACATTGGTAGTATATACTACATTTTCCGCTAACAATGACTGCAACCGTTCAGGTAGGCATTCATTAAGACATACTGTACGCACACATTCAATAGTAATTCCTCATTGTGTTTGCAATCCCTGTTTATAAACAGATATCCATTTTATTTCATCAAGTTGAAAAACATTTTAAATATTCTACGCACAGTAATGGCAAACCTAACCTAAACTATTAATTTAAAAAAAAAAAAAAATACTTTCAACAACATTAAAATATACTGTAAAATAACATTATTATATATTAATAATTAAAGGATGAGAAAAACATTACTGAATAAAAAATGAACATAAAAAAAATAAGACATCAAATCGAAGATGCTCAACTATAGTAAAAGTTGGTATTATAATATTGCTTATATCTTAAATTTCATGTAGCCTGGTGTAACATAAAATTATGTTGGATCTACTGGTTTTGATTATCGCTTCTATGATTTACAACTAAACTATGACAAACACGCGGAAAACTGTGTCCAGAACACAGACGTATAACTATGTTGGTATGTGCTGTCTCAACGTGCACCTAATTTACAATAAACAAGCCTGCCAGTTTTGTACCTTACGCATCCTTTCCGTCAGTTCTGAAAGTAGCTGCTTATTTAAAAGTAATTATTTTTAAATAAATGCCGTAATTATTTCTTAAAAACCTTAAACGTTTTGTTTTCTAACAAAATAAATACACTTAATACTACAATACTGTTATTAAATTTTTTACTTGATGGAATATTCAAGTTATTATTATTGTTTATTTGGGCATTTGTCATCATTTGTGTTTGTGAAAACAATACAGAACATTTCGAGAATATGGATCGACTCTAATTCTCAAGTGCCTAACTTAAAACCTTAACTTGGCAACTAGGTCCGGAAGCCTTGGCCTACGTTTAAATACTGAAGGTGAAAACAAACACTCAAGGCTGATACCAATCAAGAGTAACATGTGATCAGAGAACCACAAACCACCAAGAAAACAAAAAAACTACACAACAGCTGACAAATACCAATAATGAAAACAGCTGTTACAATAATGAAAATAACAGCTGATCCATGTTCCTGTCTCAAAGCATGGACTGTAGGCAAATGCCCAAATAAACAATACTATATAACATACTAAATACAAACGATACATATTTTAAATAATACAAGACTGTATATTTAGTGAATGTTAAGATTAATAAGGAACAATTAATCGTTTATATTCAACTTTATCACAGACAACTATCATAGACAACAAAAAATTACAATAAATAAATAAATAGTTTCACAATACTTTTGTTACAGACATGTTTTGCCATGAAGCATCACCAGACTAAGAAACACGTCACAGAATAAAATTATTACGAAACTATTCTAATTTTTTCCCATTTGTGGTGTTCCATCGAATATCGCCTGTGTGTGTTAACAGACAACTATACACAGTATAATTTCACAGCTACAAAATATTTAATAACGTTCATTCTTTTGCAGTTTTTAGGTTATTAATATTTTCAAAAAGCTTTCCGATCTCATTCCAGACTCTCGGCATCATGCTGGACGAAAAACATATTACCCAATTTAAGACAATATAATTTTTTTATGCATAGCTACAAATTTTCTTATATGAATTTTATATGGTTGACACCAACATTTGAGCTCTTTTTGTACATTCACACAAAATGTATGTCATAAATTTATAATTTGAAAGTTTAAAAAAAACAATGAGGAAAATTCGTGATAACACAAATTCAGTCATATAAACGATGGGTCTGTGCATCAAATTTGAAATAGCTTGACCAACGTTATCTGATTATTTTTATTTTTTAAGAAAACATACGTTATTCTGAATATTATGTTAAACAACTGTTTCGGAGGACTTGAAAATTGTAGCCACAGTTTTTGAAAACTGACAGTTGTATGGAATAACACAGTGATTTTGAAAATTGCTCTTTTTGCTTAAAATATTAGTTTAAGACTTTTAAAGATTTGTTTCATGCAATACTGCTTTCATACAAAACTGTGTTATATTCATAAGTAATTTCTTTATAGTTTCTATCGTTTACATGAAAATTTATTACAAAGCTAGGAACAAGAAACCATTTGACCGTCACGCGGAACAAAATCGTCTCTGAAGTAAATCGTAAAACCACATTAAAACGAAAAAACGTTTCACAAATATCAGTTAGATAAAAAAAATGTTTTACAAAATTTTAATAAAATTAAAGTACAGTTTACACTATTCAGTGATAAAACTACGTTTTATCTAACATGAACTAATTTACGCAAAGAAAGGAATGTTCGAAAATGCAAACTTATTCCATACAACTAGCAATTTTCGAAAAATCACTAAGGTGACAATTGTTGAAAAAAATTAAAATTCTGGGCTAACAATTGTCATGCTATTCTCCAAAATTACCGAAATAAGTAAACCGGAACGCCAACACAAGGAGCTTAAAAAAAAAAAAATTATAAAAAATAATCTACTAACTTCCATAACGGGTTTTTTATCCTATGTGAAAATCAACATACTACAAATAGCAAAAAAGTAAAATTGTTATATAAATGTGAAAAAATAAAATACATTTGCATACATGCTGTCGACACAAGGCAAATATGTACTGAATTAAATATATATATATATATAAAACACATCATGTGTGGCAGAAAAACAGAAAAAATCATTTCGAAAGATAAAATATTACCAAAAGGCAGGGTTACAAGTATAAATAAATGTGTGTGTGTGTGTGTGTGTGTGTGTGTGTGTGTGTGTGTGTGTGTGTGTGTGTGTGTGTGTGTGTGTGTGTGTGTGTGATGATTTTACTTTTAAGGCCCTTCAAACAGATTTAGCCTCAGACACAATACAATTGCTGGTATGAACAAGAGAATTAACAACACTAACTTGTACAACTATTGGCTTGGAATTATTGAAGATAAGAAGGAATGATGATGAAAACACAATTAGAGATAAGAATAACTCTGCCTTACACCGGGTGCTCCAACGCATGTCTCAGTTCTCCCGTAGACACTGCAACAAGAATAAACAATTACGTATTCCATCGATATACACACAAATAAAAAAAACATGTCCGTTCGTAATTTCAAGTCATCTAAAAAAGTATTAATGGCAATAGCACAACTGTACAAAGACTTCTACAATTAACTTAATACTCTGCGCAGTTTACTACAGCCTCTGTGAATAAAACTAAATGTACTTTTTTGTTTTATTTTATTACTATTATTATTATTTGTTTTGTAAAGTTAAACAACAATATAACCAACACATGTCTTCCTCTTAAGTTACTATCAATTTGTCTTATTTCATTATTACTAATGTTTTACTACAGTGGTGCCTCGGTTAACGGTCTTTCTTAGTTCCACAACTAACACCGTTATCTGAGCAGACTGCTGTGAGTCAGCGTTTATAATAGACATTTAATGTCACATAGAAAAAAATAACTGAGGTCTCGCCATTAATGTCATAAATTAAGGATGAAGAAAATTCACACAACAAAAGTCACACTTTATTTTAACTACATTCATACAAATGTAATTATATCACGTATAAACACACAGGAGAAATCAATATTGTACAGTGGTACCCCAGCTAGCGGTCGACCTGGACAACGGTCAAATTCACGGAATGGAAAATGACCTGCGTAACAGTTTTTTCAGATAAAGGGCTGAACGGTAAATATGCACTACCCGGTTGTTTTCAAATTTTCTGTATTTTTTCGTTACTAAAATGCTTTATTACATTCCCAAAAGCAATAATCAAAAACATAAAAGCGTGGAAAGCACGGGAAATTAGATAAAAATCAAAATTTAAATGACCCGCAGAACATCAAAATTGCTACCGCGCGAAAGTGTTTTTGATCGTTAAAACGATAGAAAAACCTTTATTTAAAAAACAACAACTCAATGATCTAATCGATATGAACCTAACACAAAAAAGGCAAGTTGCGAAATTCATAAATAACGGACGCCATTTTAAAAATGTTTTCATTACGAGAACAAACCAAGGAAAAAAAGGAATAAACCTTCACGTTTAATAATGGTTGTCATTTATAATGTGTAACGTGCATGAGCAGTACAAACATGTAGTTAATAATAACGTGCATGACCGCGTTATCCGTGTGTGAAATTTAATATGTTTAATGCAATGTAAACATCAATGACGCCATAATATAGTTCCGTAAAAATGGCCTAAAATCTTAAGTAATCAAAAAAAAATTTCTGTGTTAATTAGATAATAAGGTACGAAAAAAAATTCAAAAATCACTATTTGTAAAAAAACAAACTACACTGCATAAATACTCATTGTGCTGTGCTACAGAAATAAACATTGCGCTGAGTTTACACACACAAAATGATGAAATCAGCAACACGAAGACTCATATGATTCTCGTGTTATTGCAGCCATATAACTTACTTCAGTATCTTATTGACAGATTGTAAATAATTCTGGGAAAAAAATGTTTTTTTTTTTTTAATAAAATAAATGTGACACATACATAAAGGAAATAGGACACATACAACAAGAAGTCCCTCTCCTGGAATACAAAGATAAGGCATTATCATACAGTAATTAAACCAGAAGCCTTATGTGCAGCCGAAACATTATCTCTCACAACCCAGGGCCCACTTGAAAGGCTGGAGGATCAAAGAAAGGAAGATATTACGAAACATCATAGGCCCCAAATTCCGTAACAACCAATTACTCCACATCAGTAATGAAACTCTTTACCAAAAAACTGAAACACTATCAGACACAATAAGAAAAAGGAGAATTGATTTTTATGGCACATCCTACGAATGGACAAAAATAGATTAACCAAAAAAACATTTGACTACTTTCGCAATAGAAGAGCCAAACCACTTTGGTTTAGAGAAACAGAGAAGGACATAACAGAACTACAAATCACTGACACTATGCTCATGGACAGAACAGCCAAAACAATAACCAAGGACAAGAAGCAATGTCCAAGGCAAAGTCAAATCCAAGCGAACGATCCGAATCTCTGACGAAGAAAGAAAAGCAAGATCACAACGAATGAAGCAATACTGGGCTACGAGGAAGGCACAGAACATTAAAAAGTGATTGATTTAGTGTACCCCAAAGTTGGGTGAAACAAAGAGAAAATAAATGTGTTTTGATTGATTACAAATTTTTTTTTCCTTTGTGACAGTTTTGATGTTAATATCAATCACACTGATTTTAATGTTAACAATCACACTGATCTGAGCTCTAAAGACGTCACACGACGTCAAAGGGTTAATTTCATAAATTCGTTATAACTGAAAAATACTCACTTTTAACGGTTGCACACCACTGTGGAACAAAGTAACTCGAATTATCTCGTGTGAAGTAGATTTCACTTTCAAGATGAGTAATAGAAATTAAGCGCTCGATTGAGATCATAGTCAGCAGCCAACACGACCTGCACCAGATGATGCCTGGTGGTCACTTCCTCTCCGATCACGTCGCGCAGCTGAGTCAGACAAGCTTCTAGTCTAGCAGAGTCTTGCGACATCTCTTCGCCCTCGTTGTCTAGCGACACCGAACTGTGAGAGTTGGAGAGCTGCATGTTAGCAGTCATCTCCTGCACCACGTTCAACTTGTCTCCGCATTTCCTAAACACAAAACCTAGGTTAAAATTTTGGTATTTTTCAATTTTTTTTCTTAGAAGTCAAAATGTATTTCGACTGCACTGGAATTAAAAACATTCTTGTTGCAATGTGTACAGTCCCTTCATTTGTCTCGGAAATGGCAAACTAACATTACAGCGGTGACATATTTTGACAACAGCAAGTCTAGTCTGGTATGATTATATATTCTGCTTGGTGAGAGACTCGTTCAATCACTGGTCATCAGGTTATTACAACAAGCGTTGGCATGAGTCAAGTTTTTTTATGATAACACTATTTTACAACATTGATAGTGTTAAATAAAAATTATGTTAAGAACAATAACATAATGAACAATTGTTATTAAATTTTATTCATTATTAATTGTTATTTAGTTCTTAAGTATTTATTATTGATATAGTTATACCTGTTATTTAACTTTTGTTTAATTTAATTTTACTATTATAGTTTGTTGTAGTTTTATTTATATATATATGTAAATTTTGTTAATTCCTTTTTTTTATACCTTCATTTTGTATGACGGCGATGATAACCTTAACGGTTTTTCGCCGGGGAAAAAAAATTACAACATTGTAACACTGTAATATTCTGGTATGCAATACATGAACCTCAATATCGATCACAGTTTATTATTGGATACTACCGGGATAATTAATTCCGGTAAAAATACTTTGTTACGATTTATCTCAAATTAATGAGAGCGACAGGAGTACATAATTACCATATTTTATGGACTACTGAAACAGACCTTAATTTTTAAGGAATTTTTTAAAAAATAACTTTTTTACCATTTTTATTATTAGAGTGCAAAGTCATACTAAAAAAATTCTTAGTTTGTAAAACCAAACTATGGCCCGCCTTATATTTATCATATGAATACTTATTATTTTTTTCCATTACGAAACTAGCTACTAACAAAAATATTGTACTGTTACTGATAAGACAAATCACTTTTAATTCAAGTTCACTGGCACCGTATACTGGCAATGATGCACAGGTTAGACGTGTTCTAGTTTCTGATGGCGGGGTGAGAGGGAGACAGCGTTAGCAAGCTTGTGAATCCCTGCAACTCATGTTCATCGCATCAGTGCATTGCTGCTGCCAGTGGTGCGAGATAGATAGGTTTCCCATGACATCGCATATTGAATCCATTTCACATTTTCCCTGAATCCATTTCATCAGCTTTCATTTTATGAATCTATAGATTCATTTTATGAATCTATGAATCTAAAATTTTGAGGTTAGGAATTATGTGGTTACAAAAATAATTGTTTCAAGATATTTTCCTAACTGAACTGACAGTATACAGTGTATTATGGCTGGTCTATGTGAAGCAACAGGTCAATGGTTAGATAACAATCTGTTACCAGATACTGAAAGTGATGTAGGCGTAACTCCCGCAACAGTGTAGCCCCCACATGAAAAACCTGTGTTTAAGGACTAAAGAATGACATTAAAAGACACACCAGCTTGCTTGATTTCTGGTCTCCAAAGAAATACCAAAACTCTTTTTGTTAATCTACGTAATATTTTTTCAAAATGATCCAGCTTACTGGTCAACTGGATGAATAATTTCACGCTTCATGATCAATTATAAATAATCCATTCCTTTGTACTTACCTTGGGTTAACCCAGATGACCAAATCGTAGATCTCCGCTTGCAAGTTCTGTGGTAACTCTTCGAACAGTTCCGAGTCCATAATGTCCGGGTTATGAGAAATAAAATTTAAACACGAACTCTGTAACATTAAAAACACCTGATTTACTACAACAGTAACGAAAATATATTAATTTCGGTAGAAAAAAACAATTTTCAGTAAATTCTCTAATAACCGGGCTAATATGGCGTTTGGGTTAGGTAAGCAAGAATGTAAGAGAATTACATTTAAATACATTTAAAATAACAAAAGTAAGACTAAATTATTGCAGGTACTGCGATGTTTACTATTTTTATAATGTAGGTTACAAGTTTCTTTAACTAGCGTACTTGGCTTTCACCCCGAGGACCCGGGTTCGATTCCCAGCCAGGGCTTGGCATTTTCATAAGCTATAAATCATCCCATCGTCTGCATTAGCCCAAGTGTGCACAATAGTCGAACATTTAAAAAAATTTTTTTTAATTATTGTACATCGTTTACATTAATAGAAATTTAAATGACCCTTTTTGGTACAGTAGACAAATACTGATAAAAAACTAATATCGGCCAAAACATTTTTTTTTTAAACGTCCGACAATTGTGCACACTTGGGCTAATGCAGATGATGGGATGATTTATAGCGTATGAAAATGCCAAGCCCTGTCCGGGAATCGAACCCGGGTCCTTGGGGTGAAAGCCAAGTACGCTATCAACTAGGCCACTGAGGCGGCTTATTAGTTTTGACATCATACAGTCAATGATGTTTTGATAAAGGTTCGACATGAAAGGAATAGATTTCAGTAAAGGGATTTTAAAGGTCGTTAAATTACAATAGCTTAGCTACCACAACGTAATGCGACAAAGCAAAGGAAACTTACCCGTAATAACTTGGCGTTAAACTGGTCACCCATACTTAAGAAATAAAGCACAGAGTCATGGTCGATATGCAAACTTAAGCCCTGTTCACAGGCGGTCTTGAGCGAATCCACTTCGTAACGGTCACCTAACAACATCAGGTCGGCCAACTGGTCTACTGTAAACTTGGCTGGGTCCAACTGGCCGCAGTACAAGTAATCCAATAGCGTAGAAAACAGAACAGGGCTCGTATCAAACACTATGATTTTCCTGTATGTACAATTGACAGCAGTCATTTTCTAATATTATATTTATAAATAATTCTTACACACAATACAACCACAGGCAAAATCTCAACTGCAAATATACAATATGCAAAATTATCCAAAGACCGCTGGAACGAAATTAGGTTCCAATACGTTTAACACATAAAATACCATATTTTACGGACTATAAGACGCACCTTAATTTTAAAAAAATAATTTTTTAAATAACTTTTTACCGTTTTTATTATTAGGTGCAAAGCCAGGCCAAAAAAAAGTTCTTAGTTTATTTTTGTTTTTTTCTATCATGAAACTAGCTAACGAAAATATTGTACTGTTACCGATAACACAAATCACTTTCAAGTTGAATGGCACCGTAGACTGTAATGAAACATCATAGGCTAGACAGTGTTCTGGGTTTGTGATGGAAGGGTGGGAGGGAGACGGTGTTAATGAGCTTGTGAATCCCCGCAACTCATGTTCGGCATTAGTACACTGCTGCTGCCAGCTGAAAGAGATGTTTCTCGCAGCATCGAATATATGTCCATTTTTGAGACTGGCGGGAATTTTATATCACAAACACTGGATATTTTTATATTAATTTCAAGTATAAGATGCACCTGAATTTTGCAGCCAATTTTTCGAAGAAAAAAATGTGTTTTTTTGTAGTCCATAAGATATGGTGCGCGTGCACGCACACACACACACACACACACACACACACGTTAATACTCAAATTAATTAATTACACATTTATCTATTCATGAACATATATGATGCACATTGAATGTGTCCTGCCCCTCTTACCAAACAGTATGTAAGAGCAGTATACGATTACAGAATGAGTGTCAAAATATTTTAGCGAGACCTAACCTAACAGTCTACACTTCTAAATTTATAAATGTTTTTGAAAAAAAAATTAACCATTATAGCCGGCTAGGTCAGTTGAGAGGCTCATTATCATAACATTGAGATCATCATTGAATACTGCAGCAGTTTCTGGCCTGTTGTAAATATCAATGGATCAGCTCTTTAACCCACCATAATGGCTACAGTTGTACTACATTTTCTAATAAATTGGTTGAAAAGGTTTGTTGAACTTTATCTGACTTCTGGTAAAATCGCACAGACATATTTTTAAAAAATATTGCTTTCAATAACGTAAAAGAATACTAACCTATCGATAGCTTCTCGCATGCCAGATAACAAAGCTCTCCTGAACCAATCACACCTTGCCGCTACAATAACCCTGTGAGCTTGTATACTGCAAGGCTCCTCGGGTACAGGGTCTGTCAGAGCTATCTCTGCTCCCGTTTGGTTGATTGTACTCTCTGAAAGTAACCTAACCTTAGTTAACAAAAACTTAACAACACTTTTCAATTCAATTAATTATTAAAGATATTGTTTCATTTAACGCACACACAATTCTGAATACTAGGCAACGTAACAACTTACAGTGGAAACAAAAGGCTTAGAACAAACGTATCCCTACATTAAGTTTTTTATTCACACAATTTTTTTAAGCCGAGAATTTGAAAAAGTCAACATTTATGTTTAAAACTGCTACTGTGATGGTAACATCGATTATTGATGTTTCAAATATTGTTTATATTTGTAGTGAATTTAAAGAAACACAATTGCATTAACATAGACAAACTTAATGACACATGTTTTCATAACTTACTAACATATGTTTCACATAACATTAATCTATCATCTGAGAACTATGATTTTTCTCATTGTACAAACAAGAGTACAATGTGACCACTAGAGTGAAACATGGAATTAAATATTATTATGTTTTGAAATATTATTACTAATCCAAGCTATTCTTTTAAAATAATTTTGTTCTGGAATATTGGTAAGAAAGCTTAATTTTTGAGAGTAATATTAGTGGTTTAAAATACTCTCTAAGTTTTAGCCAATCACAGAGAAAAGAGAAACAAAGACAAAAGAAAGAGAAAAGTTTTAGTTTCAACAAGAACTCTGAAGTGTGTACAGGTTAGTTGTTACAAAGAAAAAAAAGAAAAACTTCATTGAATTTTGTGCAGTTGAATTTTAAAGAGTTATATACTATAAAAACAAATTAATTTTGTCATCATACTGAATTCTTATGTGTCATGTACTGGAGATAAAAATCTTTCATTGAAAAGTATTCCAAGAATTTGTGGACTTTGAACTTATAAGAAATATGCATATTTTTTTTTTTTTTTGAGTTTAACGTCCGACTATTGTGCACACTTGGGCTAATGCAGACGATGGGGATGATTTATAGCGTATGAAAATGCCAAGCCCTCGCCGGGAATCGAACCTGGGTCCTCGGGGTGAAAGCCTAGTATGCTATCCACTAGACCATCGAGAAAAATGCAGTGTGGTGAGCTTGTGAGTGATTATCCATCAAGAAAACATTTCAATGAACACAAGTACAAAAAAACTGTAAATTCAATATCAAAAATTTTGACTTTTTGATTTGACAGTGGACAATACTAATATTTTTTTCTTTATTACAATTCAGTACTGGTAATTTTGTCTTTCTTATAATTCAGTTTTGTAATTCAGTATGTAATTATGTCTTTTTAATTTTTTGGCCTCATGGGACCACTTTAATCTAAATTTCAGTTCTTCCTAACATTGCGCTGTAATTTTTTTTTCTCCAATAATCCCTCGTTCGATCAGATCGTTGCTTCCTGACGGCATCTGTGATCACCTTCTTGTGTCTCCTCTGTTTATCCACTTTAAATTTATTAGTCTTAAGAATGCGTGTTATTTTACATTTGTCTGTTGCATCATCCATTTTCAGTCCTATTTCACTGAGGTCTCTGAGGACTTGTGTGATGTATATTCCCTGTGTTTTCCTGTTGATGCTTCTCATTACCAGTTGTCTCAGGATTCTGTCCTCTGGCATTCTTAATATGTGAAAGAAGTGGGAAATTATTCGTTTTTTCATTACACTGAGAACTGGGTCGATATATTTGTATACTGTTTCATTGGTGACTATTCTCCAGGCCCCGTCTTTCCGGTAGCTTTTGTTGAGACACGTTCTGATGATCCTTCTCTCCGTCTTAAGCAGCGGGTTATTGTTATTGTTTTTGATTTGGAAGAGTTTCACTGGCATATAATGTTTCTGGGAGTACCACTGATTTGTAGTGGCGTATTTTTGTTTTTATTGACAGGCATTTTTTCTTGTACGTTGGCCAAGTTAGTAGCTGGGCTTTTTTAATTTTTGCTACCCTATTGAGTAGTGCGGGTTTTTCGTCTAGATTGTATGTTATGGTTTCTCCTAGATATTTGAAACATTTCACGAACTTTATTGTGTTTCCGTTAATGTTCACTTTATTGTAATTATGTCTTAGTAATGTCTTAGTAATTATGTTCAGTATTGATAACTTTGTCTTTACTATAATTCAGTATTGGAAATTTTGTCTTTATTAGAATTCAGTGTTGGTAATTTTGTCTTTCTTATAATTCAGTATTGGTATTTTTGTCTTTATTATAGTTCAGTATTGATAACTTTGTCTTGATTATAATTTAGTATTGGAAATTTTGCCTTTATTATAATTCAGTATTGGTAATTTTGTCTTTTCTTGTTTATTTTTTTAAAACTAATAACATATAGTCTTTTTTCTCATTACTAATAATAATAATAATAATAATTACTTTTTGTAATAAAAAGAAATAACTTTTTTAACTAACTGTGAATTAAAAAATCACACCTTGCAGACCCATATAACAAAGCATTTGAAAATATTATCTCGTTATATACGCTATTTTGATTAACAAATTTATTTTCAACAAAATATTAACAATTTATTTTAATAAAAAAAGTTACAAATTACATGACAATAAAACAATTAAATAAGCACATCTGTCTCACAGTCGTGATGGAAGTGAATTCTAACTTTTAAAAAAATCTCTTTTCACCTTCGTAATCAACATTAAAATTAGCACTAAACTTTCAGACTGCACTAAACTTTCAGACTGCACTAAAAATATGACCTGACAGTGCCCAGAGTAAATTTTTGTATTTTCAAAATAATTTAAAAGTTAAGTGTTACTGGATGCAATGTAATAACGCTGATTACAGTGGTTACATCAAAATTAAAAAAAAAAAAATGTAAAATAAAAAAGTAATGAATTTTTTAAGGCTTGGAATTGCTGCCATTTTGAAACTGTTGGAAAATATTTTGCAGGGTAATGAATTTGTACAACCTATTACCAAACTCGATTTTTGAGGTAAGTTTGAATCAAAATGGGTCAAATGTGGGAATGCTAATACAAAACAAAATTTTAATAACCCCTCAAAAAGTGATCTAGAGATTATAATGCTCGTTTCATGATCCCGGTCTGGGTCTTACCATGGCTCATTTTACTCCGAATGCTCATTTTTCAAAGAAAATTCTCTTACTGAATTACAACGATTATGTCGATCGATGGGATGCAATTTATTTTTTACAAATCTGCTGAAACAAAATAATTACGTATAAATGAAAATAGTTCACACAAAAAAATACTACACACCTGAAGTAGGTATGACGTCAAACACCATATCCGTAGCTGCACCAGAACGCAACAACTGTATGGCTGCCGAGGACAGTCTACTGTTGCGAGACATCGGAGGTACACACAAGCTCTCAACCAAACTCAACTGCAAATAAGCAATCACATTCAATTAAACTTAGTAGCAGAGTTACAATCAGTTTTTATTGCAGCTAGACTACCGTGAAAACTGCTACAAACTTATTTTAAGTTTTAAATAATTTTTTTTCGTAAATACTCAACCGCTGTGATGAATAGATACCAGGACCATGAACAAGGGAGATTTAGTGCACAGTGGTTTTAAATTCGCACTTTTAACCCATTGGAAACTGGATTTTACTAACATGCTATTGGCCTTCAGTACTGAATTTTTTCAACAGTTTACACTAAGATTATGTGCAATAATAAAATCAAGTAACCTACCAATTTTATCCTACTTTGTTGTTGTAATTGTTAACACATATTTAGCCAACACTTTTAACACTGTATTAACATTTTTTTATGTTTATATATTTACACTATGTACATTTTGTTTCCTTTTTTTAAAATTTGTCCGACTATGATAAATTTCAAAACAATTTTCCAAATACAAAGGAACACTACATTTTTTGCACTGGTTTCAGACCTTTTGTTGCAGACCAAATTGTTTCAGACCTTTTTCCTTTTGCAGTACATACTCTACACTTTCTAGATGGCCTTGCTTTGCTTGTTGGGGAGATTTTCCCTATAAAATGTCACCAGAATTTTAGTTATATTTGGATTAGAAGTCCACTGCCAATCATTTACTTGTAGGTTATGTATAGTATTGTCTGCAATTAGGCCTATTTTCACAGATCTCATCATCACTGTTATCACTATCACTACTGTCATTTTCAACAATACTTTCTTGCTCTTCATTATCACTAATCCCACAACTACTTTCATTTAAAATATCCCCAAAAAACTCACTAAATGCACTCGAAGAAATAAACAATTCCTCACGAGAAGCCATGTTTCTACAACTGTCAAATTCGTACACAACTTCACAAAGAAACTGGCGGAAATTAACGAGTAACAACGGAAATAAACGAAGGAAAAATATCTCATAGATTGAAAATAGATTTATATTTCTATATTCAACTTTTAGGCTAGAAACATACGGCAAAGAGATCAGGGAAGTAGAGGACGGACATTGCCCGTCTTTAGTACTTAAGCCATTGAGAGAGAAGGACGGGCAATATACTTCTTTCGTTACCAATGGGTTAATGTTTTTTTTTATATATACTTAAACACACAGTAACACAATTAATGTATCAATGTAATGATACATTATTACTGATGTGATAACACCATTCAACGTGTAGGTCGATTATATAATAGTCATGTGAGTACTCTAAGTGGCGCACATTGTGGTCTTGCATATGTTATGGGAATACTAGTCTAAAGTTAAGTACGGATTATACTTTATTAAAGACTGTAAACACACTATGTAAGACACAAGGTAAACTATATTTACTTTCTTTTGATGTTGTATTTGAAAATATGTACTGTAACCTTCGTTACGTTCTAATGCACAAATACGGCACTAACAAATATTTAATACTTAAACACACAGTAACACAATTAATGTTATCAATGTAATGATGGTTTACTGATTTACTTTCTTTTGATGTTGTATTTGAAAATATGTACTGTAACCTTCGTTACGTTCTAATGCACAAATACGACACTAACAAATATTTAATACTTAAACACACAGTATCACAATTAATGTTATCAATGTAATGATGGTTTACTGATTTACTTTCTTTTGATGTTGTATTTGAAAATATGTACTGTAACCTTCGTTACGTTCTAATGTACAAATACGACACTAACAAATATTTAATACTTAAACACACAGTATCACAATTAATGTTATCAATGTAATGATGGTTTACTGATTTACTTTCTTTTGATGTTGTATTTAAAAATATGTACTGTAACCTTCGTTACGTTCTAATGCACAAATACGGCACTAACAAATATTTAATACTTAAACACACAGTAACACAATTAATGTTATCAATGTAATGATGGTTTACTGATTTACTTTCTTTTGATGTTGTATTTGAAAATATGTACTGTAACCTTCGTTACGTTCTAATGCACAAATACGGCACTAACAAATATTTAATACTTAAACACACAGTAACACAATTAATGTTATCAATGTAATGATGGTTTACCGATTTACTTTACTTGGTTCATTTACTTTGGTTTTCTTTTACTTCTTCTTCCTCATCACTAATCCGTAAAACTGATTATTCAAAAAAAGGACTGGAGAATAAGCTTGCAATATTGGACTAAAATAAGGCATCCACATCGGTTAGGGACCAAGACGCAAATGTGTACTATACTGATGAGGAAGAACTTGCAAGGGAAGTAGACTGGATTGTAAGGAATCTTATGAGAACTGAAAAGAGGAAAGCAACTAGTAGTCCTAAGACGTCCCCAGAGAATCCAACTAAAAACTATGTGGAATCCAACATGCCTGTTCCTTAAGAAAGAGAACAGCAGAAAACCATAGCTTGAGTGTGTGCTCCTCCACCGATTAATGAATAACAGGAATTAGCACATTTCCACATTAAATAGTATTATCAAAAGTACTCTATAGTACTTTTGTACTCTATAGTACAAAAATTCTTTTTATATTCTTCTTTTCTGCTAGGATTATTGTCACTATGTTCAGTACAGTGATCTGCCTTCCCTAGCTTAGTCAATTCTACTTTCGTTGATGCGTTTCGGAGAACCTCCATCTTTAAAAACTATTACTACTCACTGAGTATACCGAGTATATATCTACACTCAGTGAGTATAGATATAGTTTTTGGGAGATGGAGGTTCTCCGAAACGCGTCAACGAAAGTAGAATTGACGAAGCTAGGGAAGGCAGATCATTATACTGAACATAGGTACTATAGAACAAGGTTGTAAGATAACTATACTTAATAGTGGTGCATGGAAAATTAATACTCCTGACTCAGATTCATACAGAGCCCTAGCATTGAGTTGGGAAAAAAATTCAGTGGCATACTTATGAAAACAAAAATAACAGATTAATCGAAGTTATGGCCCCAGGTCTACGCCCTTCATGTGACAAGACTGATATCATTGAAGATCTGAAAAGTGAAGGGTTTAATACTATAGATATAGTTAACATAATTAAAAAAGAAAAAAAAGAACAACAAAATGGGGAATTTGAAATTATCAAAAGAGGATTGTCAATGTTGTTGTTTGTTGTTTTCCAATGGCTTCCGCTGGCTCACGCCATCTTTGATCTTGCTTCCCAGTAGAGGCCAGGGAGGTCTCCTCTTCTCTGCTTCTCTTCATCTAATTTTCTGCAGACCAGGAGGTGGTCCTTGTTCATGATGGTGTCTGGGCATTTACATAATGTGCAGTTGTCATAGTGTAATATCTTAATTTTCTTCAGGTGTTCATTCAGACAGTCGTGTCCAGTTGTCAGCCGAAAGACCACGACAGATGTCCTCCTCTGGAGGTCCTTGACCTTCCCATACAAGTCGAATACATTCTCATAAGGCTTGTTCTTTATGTCTTCCTCGACTTTGTAAATTCAAGATAAGATGTTCGCTTCAGTGCACTAATCCGAGCCTCCAGTGTGAGCAATTCTTTTTTGGTTTCTGCACTATAAGGGTTCCTTGTTTGGCCAGCTTGTCTGCCCACTCATTCCCTTGTATGCCTACATGTGACGGGATCCACTGCAGAACCAATTCCTTGGTAATGTGTTTAACTATTTTGTATTTCTTCTGGATCGATTCTATCATAGAGCCTGCAGATGTGTTGTCAGCAATTGCTTGTAATGTCGATTTAGAGTCAACATAATATCACTATGTTATTATTCAACCATGGCCTCGTTATTACTTGCCTCAATGCCTCATCGATTGCAAATAACTCCGCCTCAAAAACAGTTGCGTCCAAGCTTAATGCAAAATAGTGAGAAAAATGCTCACAGAATATTCCCGCCCCTGTTTCACCTCCGATTTTAGATCCGTCAGTGTATATTCGCAACCAGTTGTCTGATGGGTATAGGTTGTTTCTAGTCTCCAAAGTAATTCGTGCAACTGTGACTGGGTTGTCCTTGGCTTTATTTATTGTTTCCACAAGTTGAGTGCTTATGTTGTACCTGTCGTAGTCCAG
>CM040186.1:116127433-116227433 GCA_022606455.1 Callitettix versicolor | reverse complement strand
TTTGTTAAGAAATTATCAGCTGTTAAACATTTGTTAAAAAAACAGACATACAAAATCTGAAGTATTTCACAAAATTGGTTTACGCTTTGTTTGTACACAACGGATAAACGCATACAAGTTTTGCGAGATAGCTTTACTTACTTGCGCTGTAACAACAGGAACAGGCTGTGTGTCTGTCTCTGCAGCAGGTGTTTCATCTTGTTCACTTCCTTCTTGTGCAGAAGCTGCAACAAAACAACAAAAACTTGTATTGAAATATTCAAGACTTAAACATAGTCACATAGTCAATGCCCCCTCTGAAGTCATTGTAGCCTTTTTGGTCACTTTCAGTGATAACGGTCAACCTGAACAATAGTCGTATCAGACAACGGTCTAATTCACAGAATGAAATATGACCCGTATAACAGTTTACTATCGGATAAAGGGCTGCATGGTAAATATGCAGTGTAGGTTGTTTTCAGTTTTCCTAGTTTCCTCGGTGGCCTAGTTGATAGCGTACTAGGCTTTCACCCCGAGGACCTGGGTTCGATTTCCGGCCAAGGCTTGGCATTTTCATACGCTATAAATCATCCCATCGTCTGCATTAGCCCAAGTGTGCACAATAGTCGGACGTTAAAAAAATAAATAAATAAAAAAAAAGAAAGATCAAGAATGGCTGGAGATCAAAGAAAGATATTACGAAAAATCTTAGGCTCCAAATTCCATAACAACCAATTACTCCAAATCAGTAATGAAACTCTTTACCAAAAAACTGAAACACTATCAGACACAATAAGAAAAAGGAGAATTGATTTTTATGGGCACATCCTCCGAAAGGACAAAAATAAACTAACCAAAAAAATATTTGACTACTTTCGCAGTAGAAGAGCCAAACCACTTTGGTTTAGAGAAACGGAGAAAGACATAACAGAACTGCAGATCACTGACACTATGCTCATGGACAGAACAGCCAAAACAATAACCAAGGACAAGAAGCAACGGTTCCAGGGCAAAGTCAAATCCAAGCGAATGATCCAAATCTCTGACGAAGAAAGAAAAGCAAGATCACAATGAATGAAGCAATACTGGGCTACGAGGAAGGCACAGAACATTAAAAAGTGACTGATTTAGTGTATCCCAAAGTTGGGTAAAACAAATAGAGAAAAAAATCAATTTTGCTGTAATTTTTTTACTAAAACTCTTATCACATGCCCAAAAGCAATCATCTAGTATATAAAAACGCGGAAAGCACATGAAATATAATAAAAATCAAAAATAAAAGTGACATACATAACCTCAAAATTGCTACTGCACAATAGGTAATGTGTTTTTGATCGTTAAAACGAAAGAAAAACCTTTACTAATAAAAAAAAAAACTCTATGACCTAACTGACACTGTTGTTAGACGGCGAACCTGACAGAAAAAAGCAAACCGAAAAGTTCATAAATAACATATGCAATCTTAACAATGTTTTCATTACGAGAACAAACCAAGGAAAAAAGGAATAAACCTTAACATTTAGTAATGGCTGTCAGAACGTGTGTAACGCATCAGCAGTAAGAACATGTTTTCGATTTCTCTGTTATTTTTTCACAAAAAAGCTATATTATTTGTCCAAAAGCAATAATCCAAAATATAAAAGTGCGGGAAGTACAGTAAAAATCGAAAATAAAAATGACCTCAAAATAGCTAACACGCGAAAGAAGGTAACGTGTTTTTCATAGATAAAACGATTAAAAAAATGTTAATTTTTTTAAAAACAAGTACTCAGTAACCTAAATGACACGGTTCTTCAGCGATAAATACATCTTTAAAAAAAAAAAAAACAAACCTAATTAACATAATTGTTGCGTGGTGAACCTAACTGACACGGTTTTTGCGTAACATTGTAGTAATGGCTGTCAGAATGTGCCACACGCATGAGCAGTAAGTACACGTAGTTAACAATAACGCTCATGGCCAGTATCCGTGTATGAAATTTAATATGTTTAATGCAATGTAAATAGCAATGACGCTACAATATAGTTCCATAAAAAACGGCCAAAAATCGTAAGTAAACTTTAAAAAAATTATTTTCCACAGGTGAATAAGTGTTAATTACATAATAAGGTATAAAACAAAAATACTCAAAAATCACTATTTGAGAATAACAACCTACACTGCATAAATACTCACTGTGCTGTATTACAGAAATAAACATTGTACTGAGTTAACACAAACAAGCCTTTGATTGATGGGCGTTTGGTTTTTGTAGGACAATAACTTCCATGATATTTCTTAGTTATCTGTTCTCAGAATGCCCATTGCTAATCCCTTTTCTGTAACCGCATCTAATTTTACTTTGTGTGTCAACTCGATTAATGTATGTTTAATTTGTTAGCGTGAACAAAACGTTAAGTGTCTTTGTGTGCAAGTTTCAAATTGTTGTTTAAATCCTGTTTTCAATTTTTGAACAAATTAAAATGTTTTCCATAAGTCTCTATTGTCAACACTGACTCGCACAGCAGACTGCTCAAGTAAGTCTTAGTTCTCGTTAAAGGTGGTACCACTATACAAAGAAATCTCCAACACATTCCAACATTTCCTGAAGCCCAGCCCCTCGTCTTCACAGGAATAAGTAACTACAAGGGAATACCTACACATGAGAGTTGTTTGGAAAATGAGGAATATTTTGACCTGACGAGCTGCTATTGTCGTGTCAATAACCTTCTCATTTCTTCGATTCAGTCTGAAGCTGAATCACTAGCAAGTCACTAGCTGCTAAGCAAGTCACTAGCAAGTCACTAGAATTCAGTAAGCAAGTCACTAGCTGTTTACTGTTTATTTGTGTAACTTTAAAATGTGTAATAAAATTAATGATCCCACCAAGTGTAAGATACGAAGCATCACTTTCTGAATGCAAAAAAAGTCCACCCTATCAAAATTAACTGACGTTTATGGTAACATGAATGGTAGTCAATAGAACTGCATCATTTCCAATCCCTGTCAAAACCAAAAAAAAAAGGCTGGATCGAAAGGGTGTCCTATTCTTCGATTGCATGCTAAAGGGGAGACCTTAAACGCAGCAGCCTACTGTCAGACCATTGACCAACCATGCTGTGCTATTCAAAAATAAATGACAAGGACTGTTATCGAGCAGCATTCTTCACGATAACACACATTCGCATACTACTTTGTTGATGTTGAGCTTGCTTCATCAGTTAGAGTGTGAAGCTTTTGAACATCTGCATTACAACCCAGACTTGGCCCCGAGTGATTACCATCTTTTCCCAAACTGAAGAATTTTTTGGGTGGAAATCACTATGGGAGTGCCAACCAACAAACTGTAAGAGAACAATAATGAACGGTTCAAAAACGTAGTATACAGAAGGCATGGAAAAGCTTGTGAAACGCTATTACAAATGTTTAAAATTGAATGGCAACTATGCAAAAAAGTAGCTACGGTATCAAATGTATTGTAAAATAAATTTTATATTATTTTCTTAATATAAAGTGCTAGAGAAAAAAAGTTCTTTACTTTTGAAACAAGCCTCAAAGTTACAGTGTCCTCAATTTCTATGATAGCAGTAAAGAATCCATAAAAAACCATGAAAAGATTCAACAGACCTCAGCCTTAGCTTAGCAAATCATTAATGAAATTTTAATTAATTAGAATTATGACCTATTCTTCCCGTGGTCTATCTACTCACCTCATAAAGGCTACTGTGGTTTCGAAACTCTATTGTTCAACTTCAGGCCGTGATACAAGATGATCTCTCTGTCGAGGTCGTCACAAAGTCCAAACATTAAAAACATACATCATAAACACTGAGCAAAATTACAAGATTAAAATATTTACGATGAAATTCGGCTTGGCCAAGCGACACGTGCGACTCGTACTTCATTACATTCCGGACTCTTTGTGTTTGGAATGTTACATATATTGTGCTCAGTGTTTGTGATATACGTTTTTAATGTTTTTTTTGACTTTGTGACGACCTTGACAAAGGGATTTAACATTTTGTATCACATTATAACATGGTTGAATAATAACATAGTGATATTAGTTGACTCTAAATCGGCATTACAAGCAATTGCTGACAACACATCTGCAGGCTCTATAATAGAATCAATCCAGAAGAAATACAAAATATTTAAACACATTACCAAGGAATTGGTTCTGCAGTGGATCCCGTCGCATGTAGGCATACAAGGAAATGAGCGGGCAGACAAGCTGGCCAAACAAGGAACCCTTACAGTGCAGAAACCAAAAAGAATGCTCACACTGGAGGCTAGGATTAGTGCACTGAAGCGAACATCTTACCTTGAATTTACAAGCAAAGTCAAGGAAGACATAAAGAACAAGCCTTATGAGAATGTATTCCACTTGTATGGGAAGGTCAAGGATCTCCAGAGGAGGACATCTGTCGTGGTCTTTCGGCTGACAACTGGACACGACTGTCTGAATGAACACCTGAAGAAAATTAAGATATTAAACTGACAACTGCACATTGTGTGAATGCCCAGACACCATCATGAATAAGGACCACCTCCTGGTCTGCAGAAAATTAGATGAAGAGAAGCAGAGAAGAGGAGACCTCCCTGGCCTCTACTGGGAAGCAAGATCAAAGATGGCGTGAGCCAGCGGAAGCCATTGGAAAACAACAACAACAATATTTTGTATCACGGCCTGAACATGAAACGATAGAGTTTCGAAACCGTGGTAGCCTTTACGAGGTGAGTGGATAGACCACTGATGGGAAGAATAGGTCATAATCTTAATTACTTAATTATGTAGTCCGATGGCTATGTTACAATAATGAAATTTTAATTGCTTTCAAGAAATACTCCCTCTTCTTGTACGTAATGCATTTTTATTTTAGCTTTAAGGTGTTGAAAACAAATCCATTAACACATTTAATTGTCTGAAAAACTGTTAGGTATTTGTATTATATCATACTACATGATTTCTGCAATTTCTAACAAATAATAGTAACTTGAAGTAATTATATTGTTATATTAAGAATGTCTACAATTAACTAATCGGCAAAAGAGAACTACAAAATTCTTATATTTTAGAAAGAGATAATATAGTTAAGACTTTTAAAAAATTTAACATTTTTGAAAAAAAAATTGAACTTCTTTAATTATTAAGAATAAATGCTAGACGTACAAAGCAACAGTTTGGACATATGATAAAATAAAAACTACCAAACAGATTTTATGTTAATTTATAAATGGGACTTAAAATTCAGGATTTTTTTTGTGTTTAACATCTGACTATTGTGCACACTTGGGCTAATGCAGACGATGGGATGATTTATAGCGTATGAAAATGACAAGCCCTGGCCGGTAATCGAACCCGGGTCCTCGGGATGAAAGCCCAGTATTCTATCAACTAGGCCATCGAAGCGGCCAGTATTATTTATAGAGCTGAAAGTTTTATCATACTTCAAGGGCATGTATACCAACATAATAAAAAAAAATGTTTGACAATTGGACTCTCGAAGCCTGTGAAATTTAAAAATTCTCGTTACTTTCTGAACACACCTCGTATACATAAATGAAAAAGGGTTTAGATTACTACGTTTATGAACACTTGTGAATATCATAACAAAATTGATTCACATATGCGTTTGACAACTAGTTCAGAAAATAAGTTTCCTACTGAATCGAGATTTTTAACATAATCACCCGATCTAATTAAAATTTTTATGTAAACACTTGACTTCAGTATCAGTGGAATATAACAGTATTTAAATTTTAAACTATAAAACACTCGGTTTTAGACTAAACACAGGCTTTTACAATATGTAATCAACACATTCTCTACGACACAATCAACAACAGTACCGTATTATAATCATTATTATGGAAAATGTATCACTGTACATGAAAAATTATGTTTTAATATTTTGGTCAAACATTTTAGTTAACAGAAGATCTACTGTAAGTAAAAATATTAACCAGCTTTTACAAACGTACTCACCTCATGCAGAGTCCTTGCCAGAGGGTCGCAATGTTTATTGCTCGAGTTTGGGTCGGAGAAACACAGTATGATGCTTTCCAGCACAGCCTTGACTTTCAGCGCCAATGAAGAAACTGTTTCCAAGATTGTTTCGATCTAAAGACACAAAAATTGTGATTAGAATAGTTATTATTTCAAATATTTATATATAAATACACACACACATGCACATACACACACACACACACACACACACATACGTACACATATACGTAAACACACATGCACGCACACACATACACACACGCATGCATGCACACACACACACACACACAAATATATATATATATATATATATATATATATACATGAATACATATTTATTTATTTATTGGCTCTCTCTCTCTCTCTCTCTCTCTCTCTATATATATATATATATATATATATATATATATATATATATATATATATATATATTTCTCCATAAGGAGTTACATATATCCTAAAGAGAGAGAAGTGCCTCTCTGCACTAAGGAGCCACAGCTTAAAAACTAAAAATTAAACACTAAAATTTTAAAAAAAAGAAGACAAAAGATTTGTATACATCTGCACTATAGTAAATGCCTGGTCACAATTTAAATGTGTTTGTGGTTTGCTTATAGATTATACTGAAAGTATTTCAAAATTATTTTCTTATTTGTCTTGTCAGACACTTTTAGATCATTCGGTAAAAAATTAAAATATTTTACTGCAGAGTGTATACAATTTTTTTCATACATGGTTTTTTTATATTTATGGTAAGCAATGTCCTTAATTCTTGATCTTCTGGTAGAGTTACAAAAAATAGCACTTAAGTATTTATAGTGGAATATAACACACTTGGCTGCACAGATATGCATAATAGATAAGAGTCTGCTGGGCCCCGATTTTTATGGGTCGGGTCAATTGAAAAGCCTGACTTCAGTTCGGGCCTAGAATACAATTCGGGTCAGACGGGTCGGGCCAAGTAAATATTAACTTTTATTTTTAGGCAATAGTGTACGCAATATGCATAAATATCTTCACTACCAAAATTCGTAATATACAAATAGTATAAAGAAAGAACAATTTAAATAATCATCAAAAGTAAAGTGTCTAACCACTTATAATCATTCTATTTGTTTTATTCGACAAAACCAGTTGTTGATCTGTCAGTGGGTGCAGTATTATCGGTTAGTAGTTTTATTTATTGTGTTGCTACAATGAGAAGGGACTGTGAATGTTTACAAACATAGTTTCCTCCTCTGGCCGGGTCAACACACTGCATTGTAAAATAAATATGTCTGTGATTGACAACAGTACACAATCAGTTCAGAGAATCTGCAGATATCCTTTTTCCGAATATACATCGTTTCATGATTATGTCACTAAATTAAAAGATGTAATTTTTTCAAAAACAAAAATCACATGAAAATATTGAACACAATGAGCCCATAATACATCGGTTCGTTGCGGTATTCTCACAACTTTTGCGCGCCGATATAATCACCACGTGGTGGTATTCACACAACTTTTGTGTACTGATATAATCGCCCCGTGGCAGTATTCACACATTTTTGTACGCCGATATAATCACCCGTGGCGGTATTTACACAAATTTTGCGCACCAATATTACGGGCCCGTTTTGGTATTCACACAACTTTTGCACGCCAATGTAATAGGTCCGTTGCGGTATTCAGTCAGACCAACGGAGCCCGTATTATATCAGCCCGTGGCAATATGTAGACCACCTTTGCACGCTGATATGATTGGCCCAAGGCGGTCAGAGGATTAAATATGAAATAAAGAAAATTTTAATTCTGTTTTCTTTCGACTTAGGCCTAGCTAAAAATGTGATGGGTTCCCCATTTAACCATTTGGCCCAACCCGACCCGAACTCTAAAAAACTCAGCCCGCAGACCCCTAATAATAGATAATTTCTAAAACTTTAGTAGGTACTTTTGGCAAAAAAAAAATATTCAGTGGCATATTTTCTAGATTTGTTAGGCTAATTGCAAAGCTCAAGTATTGATGACAAAAAAATGAACGTACATTTCTAAAACCCAATCACATAAAATTGCACATATTCATTGTTATTCTGAATATAAAAAAATAAAATAAAATTATTTTGAATGTAAAATTAATATTAATTTGGAAATTATTCATTGCAGCAATACAGTTCCTATTTTACCGCAATGTACTTAAGCAGGAAAAGTGTCTCTCTGACCTGAATAACTGTCTTGACTTCCAGAACTTCTTACAAAGACTACATAAACTTTAATAACATTATTTTCATTCACCTAATCCTGTTAGCATTTTTTAATTATTAGTAATATTTTAATAACCTATTAAGTGCTAGTATGAAATGCTTGAGTAAATATGTGATAGTGTACAAAATTTTAGAATCATGATTTCTGTATTGGTAACCAATAAGTAGCAAATGTCTGTAAGAGTATTGTTGAGTTGGTTTACAGATATAGGCAGCTGAACCTCATGATGGGGTTTAGCGTAGATATATGATCAGTGTTAGTAAAACAAGTCGAGTGACTAAGTTCTCACTTTATTTAGATGTTGACAAATCATTTTAAAGTAAAAAACTTACTGTTTTTAGCCACAACTTCTCAGCATTGTTTTTAATTGTCCTCTCAGTGATCAGTTATTATTTGTTACATAAAAACTTTCCTTATTTCACTACAGTAAGATTATCAATGTACAATTTGAACACACAAAAAACTGTTCTATAAGTTTATACAAAGGTCATTCAGAAAGTAAAAAACATTTTTTCTTTGGACACTTTTTACTAAAATAATGAAAAAGAACAACACACCTGCTACCTCTGCTATTTTTCTATATCTTTGCCGTTCAAATCTAAACATTTGTAATACCGTTTCACTAGCTTTTCTATACTCAGTTGATGCCAAGTCGTTAAACCACTTACAAGTACTTCTTTCAGTTCGCTGTCACTTCCCTTGTGGTTTCCGCTCAAAAATCCATCAATTCTAGAAAAGATGGTCATTATTCAAGGCCAAAGCGGATGTTCGAAAACTTCCCACTTAAACTGCTGAAAGAAATTTGTTGTCAACGCAGCAGCATGTAAAGATGTGTTACCGTGAAGAAGCACAATGCCGTTTGACAACAATCCATGCCGTTTGTTTTTAAACCATAAACATTGGTTATCTATCTGTCAATTTCAATAGGACGGACTTTTTTCACATCAAAAAGCATATCACACTATGAACCTTACACTTGGTGGGATCGTTAATTCTGTCATACATTTTAAAGTCGCACAAATAAAAAATAAACCACTGTACTGGCTCGCTGATAGCATCAGACTGGTGCGAAGGATTAGGAAGGTCAATGACACTGATGGTCGTCAAAACATTTTATTTTCTGAACGACCCTTGTAATATCGTAATTATCAAGCACCATGACATGTTTACATACGTGTGATCCACCGGACATGTTAAATATTTTAACTACAATATAATAATATACATTCATTCTCCAAATGGACAAAAATAGACTAACCAAAAAAATATTTGACTACTTTCGCAATAAAAGAGCCAAACCACTTTTGTTTAGAGAAACAGAGAAAGACATAACAGAACTGCAGATCACTGACACTATGCTCATGAACAGAACAGCCAAAACAATAACTAATGACAAGAAGCAACGGTTCCAAGGCAAAGTCAAATCCAAGCGAACGATCCAAATCTCTGACGAAGAAAGAAAAACAAGATCACAACTAATGAAGCAATACTGGGCTACGGGAAGGTACAGAACATTAAAAAGTAATTTAGTGTACCCCAAAGTTGGGTGAAACAAATAAAGAGAAGAGAATATACATTCAGCTAACAACACTAACCTCAGGAACTAGAAAAGTTGCTATTTCCTGCCTCTGCGCTGAAGACATACCACTCAGTGTGGATTTAAGTGCTACAAGGAAACGGTGCAGTTGATTCATAAACACAGGCAGTCGGGATTTGGCATAACGAATGATTTCGTGCCTCTGCTCACGGCTCAGCTCGCCTTTTCGTTGTGAAAACAGATCGCAAAGTACTAGTAGTTTGACACCGGCTGAAAAAAAACGCACAAATTTTCTCACATTTAATTTATAAAATTTAAACTAAATAAGGCTCAAAATGTAGGTTTACGATACCCAAACAACAATCAAAAGTTGATAAGTTTTTACCTTTCTCCTTAGCAATCTAACAATTTTTACCTTTCTAACAAGGTAATAATTTTACCTTTCTCCTTAAAATGTAACATTAATTCTTTAAGTTCTTTAAGTTAAAACTGACCTTAAACATGTTTGAGATTAAAAAAAACAATATATAAAAGCATGAATCTATATTTGGACTTTAACCCTGTAAGCACCATACCCAATATCACCTGCAGCTGGTTTGACACAAACACACAATAATCAATCATAGTTTTCAAAATATCAAAAGTCAAAGACAGACAAATGATTCTGATTTAGTTGTGCAGTGCGAACTAAATCCAGTTTTGGAATACAACTTACGTTTACAAAATCTTGATTATTTTGTTTCTAACAGTATTTTTAACAGAAATCAAAAAGTTTTGTTTTTACAATTTTGACTTTAAAGCTTCATTTATAAGTATATGAAAAAATAATATTATTGTGCCTAAGCTTTATTTTCTAACAGTTGTACGAGAATCATGAAAGTATTATTAACAAATACAGTGATACCCCAGCTTACGGCAGACACCTGGACATTGGTCATATCGGACAACGGTCTGATTCACGTAATGAAAAATGACCCACATTACAGTTAGGCTTCGGATAAAGGGCTGAACATATTATAAAGTGTTTTCATTTTGTTAAATTATTTCTAAGCACATGTGTAAACATAAGCATAACATTTTATAGGGCAATAACTTCGATATTTCTTAGTTATCTGTTCTCAGAATGCCCACTGCTATTCCGTTTCCTGTCATTGTACCTAATTTTACTTTGCGTGTCAACTCTTTTGCTGTGTGTTTAATTTGTCAGCCCATTACAAAATGTAAACAGTTATAATATTATTGAGTTACATTTGATTTTTAAATTTAACAAAATTTTAAGTGTCTTCGTGCGAGTTTTGAATTGTTTAAATCCTGTTTTCAATTTTTTTTGGTGAATATTAATTAAAATGGGTCCTAAAGTAAGTGCTTGTGGTAGTGGGAGTAAAAGACAAACTTTGACTATTGAACCAAAAAAAGCTACAGTACGAACTAAAAAAATATACAGCATTGATTTGCCCTGTGTGTATATATGTGATATAATTACATTTGTATGAATTTAGTTAAAGTGAATTCTATTCCGAGAATTTTCTTCATTCTTCATCTTTGACATATTAATAGTGAGTACTCAATTATTTTTTTCCTTTGTAACAAATTAAAATGTTTTCCATAAGCCTCTATTGTAAACGCTGACTCGCACAGCAGTCTGCTCATAAAACAGTCTTAGTTCTGGAACGAATTAAGACCGTTTATCGTGGTATCACTGTATTAGCATTTGGCAGATATATAAATAAATTTTTCAATAAATGCGAAAAACGTATATTTAAAAATAAACAAATTTTAGTGCAATGCTATTTACTTTTTTTTAATGAAAATGACGTTGTATTACTCACTGTCTTATCTAATGAAAATAACTGTCACAACAGCCGACTGTAACTCTACCTAACAATACAATGTGTTTACAATACCCAACGACATGTCTATGATACACTATCACATTCTCAGTTAGCAGTTAGCACTTATGGATGTGATTTATTATGGATCAAAAAGAGTAAATTTAGCATCAAGTGCTTTCACGTCACATGAAATATATTACAACAAACCAGAATTCACTACTGATATTGACTTACCATGTCCATAAAAGTATAAAACAATATAAAATATAAATGTACGAGGTGTGTTCAGAAAGTAACGAGAATTTTTAAATTTCGCGGGCTTGGAGAGTCCGATTGTCAAACATTTTTTTTTATTATGTTGGTATACATGCCTTTGAAGTATGATAAAACTTTCAGCTGTTTTCATTGTTCACTTTGTCTGTGACAGCCACTAAGGTTACACATGTTTTTATCAGCTCCGCGATTTTCGTTTGTTAAAAGAAATGGATCAAAGAATTTGTATCAAATTTTGCGTAAAAAGTGGAATAAAGTGTAACAAAGTGTGTGAAATGTTAACAAAGGCCTATGGTGAGTCTGCTATGAGTAAAGCAAGAGTTTACGAGTGGTATAAGCGTTTCCAAGAAGGCCGTGAAGACGTTGAAAATAACGAACGCCCTGGACGCCCCAGCACATCAACAACCGATGAAAACGTGGAAAAAGTGAAAGAAACGGTTATGAACAATCGCCGAATCACAATTAGAGATGTCACTGATGATGTTGGCATATCGATTGGATCATGTCATGAAATTGTTTCCAATGTTTTTTGTATGAAACGCGTGGCAGAAAAATTTGTTCCAAAATTGTTAATTTTGAACAAAAACAGTGGCGAATGGAAGTTGCTCAGGAGTCACTAAATGAAGTCAACGATGATGCAGAATTACTGAAACGTATTATAACAGGTGAAGAAACATGGGTTTACAGATATGATGTCGAAACTAAGGCTCAATCATCCCAGTGGAGGCATTCTGGCTGGCCAAGACCGAAAAAGGCTCGACAAGTGCGGTCGAACGTGAAGGTTATGCTCAGTGTGTTCTTCGATATTAATGGCATAGTGCACTATGAATTCCTGCCACCAGGTGAAACGGTCAATAAGGAGTACTACCTACAAGTTCAACAGCGTTTGCATGAAGCAATCCCAAAAAAACACCCGGATCTGTGGAAAAACAATTCATGGCTTTTGCACCACGATAATGCACCAGCTCACACTTCATTGCTTGTTCGTGAATTTTTGGCCAAAAACAGTACTGTAACGATGCCCCAGCCCCCATTTTTGCCAGACATGGCTTTGTGTGATTTTTTCCTATTTCCAAAAATAAAAAGAACCTTAAAGGGCCGTCGTTTTACAGCCATAGATGACATTAAAAGCGCATCGCTGAAAGAACTAAAGGCTATCTCAAAGATCGAATTTGAGAAGTGTTTCGAGGATTGGAAGAAGCGCTGGCACAAGTGCATAATCTCCAATGGGGACTATTTTGAAGGCGACAACATCAATGTATAAGAATAAATATTTTGTTCAAAAAATCAAAATTCTCGTTACTTTCTGAACACACCTCGTAGAGTATTAAATACACGGATAGAAAAGTTCCTTTCATTTCCAAAGTGTATAAAACAGTTAAGTACAAAAAATTGATATTTTTTATTCTGAAAACCAATTATATTTGCCTGCGGCATTACTCCAGACGAATATATAGAGCCAATTAGAGGTATTCAGACAACTTTTGCGGGCCAATCGAATCAGCCTATAGTGGTATTCAAAAAGTCTGTAATAGCGATTAAATCAGCCTGTTTCACTCAAAGGGTTAATACATTATAATATTTAATAAGGTAGTAGGACTATTATTTTATTCCATCAGATTTGTAATTAAAAATTAATAATTTTTTCCTGAAAATTTAGTTTTAAAAAACTGTTTTGTTTGATATAGAACAATGCTGAGTAAAACCTAATTTTTATACCAATGCACATTAACATGTGAATAACGATAATGATAGTGATATAATATAATGATTAACTTGTGAATAGTGATGTCTATTATTTTAAAAATTTTTATTATTATTTTAAGGCGAAAAACACATTGAGGCTATTATCACCTCCCTAAATGTAAATGTGAGTGTAACATGTTAAGTCGTAAATGCAGTGTTGTGTGTGTGTGTTAGACTCGAGTAACGCGAGGGACGTCTAAATCCTCTCAATAGGTGCAGCTAGTCTGCACCCCCCTTCGGGGGCATAGCGATATAATATAGGTCTTTCATTGGTCACTGGCACAAAGTTTCAACGCAGCATTATACTCAAATGTTTGTAGTGCATTGGTTTATCTTCAGGAAAGGTTATGTAACTTACCCACAGCTGCTTCTCTGATAGATTGTCGCACCACAAAACAGAGTCTTGCAGGATTAGAACTGAGACTATCTGCAGTGGCAGAAGGCTTAGAATTTAGATGCTGGATAATGTGATTAGCACATGTATGCATATCTGTCACCAAGGTCACGATCTCTGCAATCGCACAATATGATTTAAATAAGTATTAGATAAAAAATTTGTGTGTTATATGATTTGACAAAACTAAACTATCAGTAAAAAATATACTGAAATTACACTGGTATAAGTAGTATTAATAAAGGATTCTTTACACCTTTACACCTTGATTGTATAGGCTAAAGAAGCTATACAGATCAAAGTAACATACGGAAAAATAAAAAGTAGTAACTTAGAAACTGTGTACAAGGTCATAGTTGTAACGCAATGGCATGTACACATAAGTAATTAATTTCAACACTGTAAATTTTGTTAATACAGGTATTATGTATTTGTTTTTTGAAGTTCAACAAATATTCCCATACCACGTGGCATCCGGAAATATCTACAAGAAGTCATTTACGCCGATGCTGTACAAAAATAGATATAGTTTGAGTATAGATATAGTTTTTTTGAAGATGGAGGTTATCCAAAACGAGTCAACGAAAAAGAATTGATGAAGCTAGGGAAGGCAGATTATTATACTGAACATAGTGACAATAATCCAAGCAGAAAAGAAGAAGAATATAAAAAGAATTTCTGTACAAAAATGTTTACATTATATTCTCCTTTGTTAGTATACAATCGTGTGAAGTACACTGTTTATACATGAGCTGTCTGACAATTTATAAACACCTGAAAGAGCATTGGAGCACTCAGTGTTTGAGATACCGTTATCTTAGTCATACAGAAAGTTGTATGTTGTTTTTAAATACAGAGGTGGTTTACTGTTAAGACTTGTCTTCTTTTATAAAGTACAGTACAGTATCTCTTTAATCCGACACTTATGAGACTGGACAACCGTTGGATTACAGTCAGTGTCCGGACTTCAGTGTCAATAGAAAAACATACTGCACAGTACTATACCTGATATTTATGAAAATGAAGGCAAAAATGCACAATATTACGTTACTGTACTGTGTACAGTAATCCCTCGTTAACATAATATGACATTTTTTGCTAATTCGCAACAATAAACTACTGTATTGTATGGAAGTGACAGGGCATACATAACAAAGGAACTTCTTATTTGTAAACTAGATGCCTGAAGGAAATAAAAGCTCTTGTACATATAAGCTGACTAGTTAGAGAAATTTGTAAGTTGACATTTCTACTTGAACATAAACAATACTTTCCTTTCATTCTTACTCCTAAGTAAATACAACCACTTTGCCTCTTTCTTTTTATCTGCAAGTATAGGACTTGAGTGGTTCTTATCATATTTGTTTATAATGACCCACTTGACAGATAAAGTTATGGCTTTATTATGGCCTACAGTTTTTGTTTGACTCTTTTATTAAATGAGGCAACACACATTGATACAGTATGTTAGTTACATCCATGCAATTACCAAATACATTCATATACACCAACTAAAAATTACAGTGCAGTACGAGAGCTAAAGGGCTGAAAAGGTGATGCAATTAATTAGTGGACGCTACAATACAAATTCAGTAAGCCTACAATAACTCATAGCTGAGGTCACGTGAGTGAATGGCACTGTATTATCATTAGGAATAAAAAATTTGTTATTTTAATTATTAGTTTTAAATATTGCAAAGAGATCACTTCCAAAGAATGGACAATAATGACAAAGACACAGAAAAATTACAAAACTACTGGCATACTACCTGTTGTTGTTTTTTTTTTTTTTTTTTTAACATCCGACTATTGTGCACACTTGGGCTAATGCATAAGATGGAATGATTTATAGTATATGAAAATGCTAAGCCCTGGCCGGGAATCGAAGCCGGGTCCTCGGGGTGAAAGCCCAGTACGCTATCAACTAGGCCACTGAGGCGGCTCCCTGCCTGTTGCAATAAGCAACAAGGTGTGTAAAACAACAGTTTAGATAAAAGTTTAGGGAAGAAGTAGGTTAGTCGATTTCACCGAAGGGCCATAAGACAACCAGTGCCAGGAAGTGCTCCAAGACACATTCCAGTCAGTCACGCAATGCTGAGGACCAACGAATCAGCGGTCTATGTAAGTAGACAGTTTTTGAAAACACATCTCCTTTTCTCTTTTTGGTTTAAACAAATTGGGGCACAGGTTTCCAGAGAGGATTTTGGCACATATTTCAGGGGAACATTTTGAAAGAGTAATACAACAGAATTCATTCTTCTAGTTGCTATCAACTGTATTTGTAGTCATAACAACATAAGCATAATGTAATAAAATCAAATGATTAGGATTATGACCTATTCTTCCCGTCAGTGGTCTATCCACTCACCTCATAAATGCTACCGCGGTTTCGAAACTCTATCGTTTCATCTTCAGGCCGTTATACAAAATGTTAAATTTTGGTCGAGGTCGTCACAAAGTCAAACAAAACATTAAAACATACATCACAAACACTAAGCACAATCACACGTTTAAAATATTCATCATGAAATTCGGCTTGGCCAAGCTACACATGCGACTCGTACGTCGTTACATTCCGGACTGCGGAGTCTCCATCATTAGTAGCGCGCCCGTCATTGTTATCAGTTATGGTGCGTCTGTTAGTTTTTGTTACTTACTCAAATCACTTATCCTTAGAGCCATGTCATATATTAAATTTGATTTAAATGAAAGTTTTTCATAGAGGATGTTGTGGGGGTCTGATTTTTTGCTCTTGTAAATCTCGTAGTAGCCTTTATGAGGTGAGTGGATAGACCACTGATGGGAAGAATATGTCATAATCCTAATCATTGAATATGTGGTCCGGTGGCTATGTTACAATAATAATATAATCAAATGTATTAAAAGGCTTTGTTGAATCATCAATAGTTGATTCTTTAGAGGACCGGAGTTCAAGGAGATCTGAATTCCTAACAATAATTACAATGAAATAGTGAATTTTGTTGACAAAAACAATATAAGATTCCGCTTAACAACATTATTTCGATGATAAAAATGAAGTCGATGATAATAATCTAACAGTGATGACTTGATGGACATAGACAATGATGAAGAAATGTTATAACTTAACTAGGAAGGGCTTTTATTCAGCAAGATGTTACAAATAATAATTCAGGACCATTCTTAATGCAATTACCTTTTTTTTCCAATAGGAAATTAATTTTGTTGAGTATATGCAAACAACATAACTGCCTTTCGTAACTTCAAACATTTGTACTCAACAAAATCCAAAACCATTATCAAAAATATTTTACTTTACAATCCAGTTCTAAAGGAAAATTAAATGGACAGACAATAAATACAAGGTTAGACAAATATTAATTTTGCTAAATCTAAAAATATGTGTTATCACATACTGAACTATGCTTAAGACTAGTACAAACTTACGCTGTTTGAGAGTCATGTGTTTAAGATAATGCTGGCATAAAGTGACTAGAGGCGCCAGGCATGGGTATACCGCTGCAGAAATGATGCACTGTTTAGCCGTCATCTCCGCTAAGTTAGCAGGTAAACACTCAGCATACAGATAATGCAAGATAGTGCCCAGCACGTCCTCACGTAGACCAGAGAATGGTGGCGGGTCTTGGGTCCAGTCTAACTCAGGAGCGCTCAATTTTAGAATACACGAGTGAACAGGAAACTGAAAAAAAAAAAAATACATCTCTTCACTGATTGGAAAGTAAAAGTACAGGGTGTTTGGAAAAGAACTCCCTGGTTTTAGTGTGACCTAGACACTGTACACAGTGACATAACATATTATAGTTTGTGTAATTTAATTCATCAACTATCCAAGTCTTATACATGTAAATGTGGGAATTCAGTTCCTGCAGTTGGCAGGCCTGCATCACCTTCAAAATAACAGCGAAAAAGCTCAGTTCAGCTACTCCACAACAAAAGGCACAGTATATTATGTGGCTTGTGCAAACTGAGTCTGTTATAACAGTACAACATAATTTCAGATATGAGTATGGTGGTGAACCATCTACAGCAAAAATTATCCATTATTGGCTAAAGTATTTCAAGGAAACCGCTAGTGTTTAAAAGCAAAGTCGCCAGGTAGACCGAGAACTTCTTAAGTTGCTCTTAAACAGATCCGTGTTTCGTGTGTTTGGAGTCCAAAGAAGTTATTGGCCAGACGTAGTCTACAGTTAGGAATGCCTAAAGGTATTTTGTACGATGTGGTATATAAAGACTTCATTTACGCGCCTACAAATTACAACTGTTACATGAAATTAAACCTGCTGATAAAAACAAAAGATTGCAGTTTGCTGTTAACGTTCTATATAGAATTGATGAAAATATTTTTTTTTAAAGTTCTTTTTTCAGATGAGGCAACATTTCATGTGAGTGGAACAGTTGATAATCATGCAGAATTTAGCAGGCAGAGTCAGCACATTTCGTTTTTCAGCATCAACGCGACTCTGCAAAACTTAATGTTTGGTAAGGTTTAATGGAAGATCAAGTGATTGGTCCTATTATTTTTGTAGAAAGAACAATAAACGGGTACATATACTGTGACATGTTAAAAGTATTACAAGTCAAATGTTTTTCCACAAATGGAAGATATTGAGGTAGAAAAAGGGTATTGTTTTTCCAACAAGATGGTGCCCCACCTCATTAAGGTAACCGTTTGCGTGCGGCTCTTGACACTTGCTTTCCGGGAAGGTGGACAGCCAGGGCTGGCCCAATCTTAACCACCATGAAGCCCAGACTCAACCCCAGTTGATTTTTTTTTTGGGAACACAAAAAATGTTGTGTACGCTGAAAATATCTGTGATAGCAACCATTTACGGGAAAGAATCATCACAGCGGTTGAGACAGTTACACCTGCTATGTTGGCGAATACCTGGCGAGAAATGTATATCGTCTCAATGTGTGTAGGGCAACAAATGGATCCCACATTGAAGTTTACTAACATTAAAAAAATTTGAAGGTATTCTCTCTCATTGTATGTACTCGATGTAGTTTTTCATTAATTTCAACATTAAATTTACACATAAAACTAGGGAGTGTATATATATATATATATATATATATATATATATATATATATATATATATAAATATATAAATTACAACCATAAAGTAAGATAAAGTAAGATAAAGTAAGCAAAAGTAGCTTTTTCTATGTTAATACAACATGCTATAACTCACTTTTTTGTTATTACTAGCAGTGATTGAAAGATCGGAGAAGTATCCATCTTCTAAAGCAGGAAGTAAACTAAATGGAGCATCTAGTGTCGGGAGAGGATCAGTCGAAGTGGTTTGTTTACAATGGAGTAAGCACCAGCCATCGCAAGTCATCAACATCTGTTCAGTACTCTCTGGTTGATCCACCTGCACAATCAGCCTCTTAAAAATATGTATTTAACAAATGCTATTCTACGCTATTTACTACCTATGTGCCTTTGACCTTGTATACCTGAAGATTACAGATTCAACACTCCATAGCTCCTACCTTGCAGTTAATGCCAATCGTTCATCATCATTATATTCTAACTGACATAAAGTATAAAAGAAAAAATTAATTAAAATTTCACAGATTGACAGCAGTTGCCAAATTTGTGAGAAAATTTTAATCAAGTATAACGTTTAAACAATACAAATAATGTTACACCAAACTTTCTTGAACGTATATAACAATGAAATATTTATGAAAAAATGAACAATTTATAACAATGAAGAATTTATTGGCAATAATAACAACTAGTGTATTTTTACAGACTATAAGAAGCACCTTATTTTTATGCATTTTTTAAAAAAAAATAACGTTTTTCCATTTTTGTTATTAGATTGCAAAGCCAGACTAAAAAAATTCTAAGTTTATTTCTTTCCATTACGAAACTAGCTACTAACAAAAATATTGTACTGTTACCGATTACACAAATCACTTTAATTCAATTTCATTGACACTGTAAACTTCAATGACACATCATAGGCTAGTGTTCTGGGTTTGTGATGGCAGAACGGAAGGGAAACATTGTTGGCAAGCTTGTGAATCCCGCAACTCATGTTCGTTGCAACGATGCGCTGCTGATGCCAGTTGAATCTAATGTTGCCAGACAGATACATTTCCCCACGACATAGAATGTATGGTTTTTAAGACTGGCATGAATTTTAAGTCAAATACCGGACATTTTTATACTCATTTCAAGTATAAGGCGGACCTAAATTTTGGAGGCAATTTTTTGAAGAGAAAGTGTGTCTTATAGGCCGTAAAATATGGTATAAACTATTTCTGTTAATATCTGCATAACAAATTTTGTTCACACTTGTACAATCATGACTCAAGTCAGTGTACAAAATTTTAAATAAAAAGTCAGTTATAGTTCACAGCAAAATGGCGGTCATGAGTTTATTTTTATAAATTTTATTAAACCTTATTTCATTCATATTTTATACATCAACATGGTTAAAACTGAGTATTTTAGGCTATCATTGTTGCACTGGTATTTTATTTTCTAATAGTTTCTTAATCGGAATGTTTGTTCAGAAAATAACCAATACATTGTCTGAATTCCTAATGGCTGAAACTTATTAAATGTTTATAAGAAAATCGTTTATTTTCTCAGAAAAATTTTAATGTTTTTTTTTATACACTTGAAGATTAGAGCAAACCAACAAATTTATTCGAAATTGACAAATTCGTTTAGTTTCTAGCAATGTGTATAATTACCCTAGTCAAAACCAGTTATTCAGACTCAGGGGTATCTATAAATACCTCGATTAATTTTTTTTAATCATCATGATATTTTCTATTTAATTTGTATAATTACAAAGTAAAAGAGTTAAATTTAATAATACATTAAGCTTTAACAAGTAGAATATTTACCCTAAACTCAATTATGTGTCCCTGATATGCCCCAAAGCGTATGACCACTCCAGCAAGAGATGTATTGAAGATATCATACGTCTCGCAACTAAACAAAGGTAAATCTTCCAATCCTTCAGGCACTGTCCACGTTACATCTCCAACGTCGTCTAGCTTCATTATAGTCCTAGAAACAAAATGCTCATTACATTTCATTTAAATTAAAAGTGTTAGCTTATAATTATTATTACAACTTGGCATACACCTTCTGCTGATATTCACTAGAAATTTTCAGAAAAATAATAGCCTTCACAGGATTGTAACTAGGTAAGGTGTGCCCGTCCCTGATCAGATTTTTCAATATTAGCCTACCTACCCTTCAATCCCTGTTGTTTCGCATCTGTCTGATGTAGAGTTTGATTGGATTATACATGCCACAACCTGTAATACAAAACATCAATCAATAATTACAGAATGTATTTTAACATGAAAATGAAACTATTTACTTATAACATGACCTATTTATGGACATATTAAAGGTTCTACTTTGAATTAGACTATAACAGGGCCTGCTAGTTTGAGTCTTATGAATGATGTTTTTCACTACAAGTGAAACAAAATTTCATTCAGATTGTCTGAAAACAGTGATGATTGGGGTTAAAAAAGTGCTCTTTTTTGAAGGTGATATAACTTTTTGCACTAAAGAAGGATTCTTAGAAGGTAGGCATGTGTAGTAATTATGGATTAGGCTAGTTAAAAACTAGAAAATGACACTAGCTAGTAATCAGTAAAATTCTAAACAATAGTTTCCATCATGCCTTACTAGTAACAAAAACATTCCAAAATAGGTTACATACCTCCCATGTCCCTATGAATGAATGAGTAGCCATAATAATGGGGGTAGCTTTTGAGGTGTTCTTCAAACTAATTTTCACCACTCACTTACTAATTTTAATATAGCTGTTTTAAAATGAATACACACACAGTTTTATTTTACTTAAACTGTAAAACCGATTTAAATCCTTCCAGAAGTACATTAGGCTATCACAATTTTTATTACTACCCAGTCTCTAGTCCAGTCCTAAAATCTGACATATTGAATATTGTCAATTCTTCACTGCTAAATTGATTTAAAACTATTTTCTTCCAATTTGCTTGTAGTAGCATATGCCTTACAAATATCCAGTCCCATATATTAACTAAGACATTGGTATGCTAGTACCAAATTTTTCAAGAAAAGTGATTGTAAAATTTACTTTAGTAAATAAATAATATAACACTGCACATTAACGTCAATAAATATATGGCATAATTAAAAATATTTCCTCCCATTTTTTTTTCTCCATAGAAAAACTACAGTACAAATGTTTGTACTGCACTAATAAAATCAACTTGTTCTTTATCTGTGAACAAGAAGTAATCTGTAGTAAAACAGTAATATTAATCAAGAATACCGCCAAAAAATAGAACAACTGTGATCACTGTTCAATTCAGTTCGTTGTTTTGATTTGTTTACCGATTACTAATGTCGTTGTAATGTCAGTTGCTAATACTTTACCGGTTTGTTTACTTTAATCAGAATTACGATAATTATATATTTAATCATTGCTGGTTTTGTAGATTACATTTACCGTTTATGGTCAGGTTAAAACGTGTCAATTTTGAGCAAATTTATTGTTCTTAAAAATTAACTTGTTTTTCTCTCTTAATAACATTTTGAAATAATGAAGTCTATACATATATGAAAGTGTATATACCATAATATAAATTAAATTACCCCAGTTTGGTATTTCATATTTAATTTATTTGTGTAATAACTGTACTGTAATTATAACCTCATTTGTTAAGTTTGTGTAACAAGACTATAACCGGCAATGAAAACTGATGTCCAGAAGAAATCATCTCAAGCTCATGAAGTTAAGGGCAAATCAAACAACACAAATGTAAGTAACCAAATTTAATGCATAAGGTACATTTGGAAAAGCGTAAGTAAATATTTTATTACTATATTAACACTTTCACTTGTTTACCTAGTGCAGTGGTAAAAAAATTGTTAAATTTTATTTTTCACAAAAATAAAAATGATTTTTATTTTGGGTGTATTTATGCTGTTAACTTATCTTACTAAAGTAATGATTTTAAAATATTTTTTTTCTTTTAAGTTATTATGTACTTTATTATTCAATGAGAAATATTCATCCATGGAAGATTGAATTTTCTTATAAGTTTCGATTTTATACAATTTTTAATGGAGTTTTATGTGACATCATTGCTGTTTATGTTGCCTGATCTGCCTCGGTGGCCTAGTTGATAGCGTACTAGCCGCCTCGGTGGTCTAGTTGATAGCGTATTGGGCTTTCACCCCGAGGACCTGGGTTCGATTCCCGGCCAGGGGTTGGCATTTTCATACGCTATAAATCACCCCATCATCTGCATTAGCCCGTGTGCACAATAGTTGGACATTAAACACAAAAAAAAAAAAACATTGCATGGAACATACTAGATGTACTACACCAAGGACATCCACCGATATAATGTTCATGTGTGTTATCACAAACACAAAGTATAATTGATCATTATACTGCTGGTTCTTGCAATTATTTCTTTATGTGTGGTAGCTATTGTTTGTGAACTTTATGATTTGCCTCTTTTTGATAGTTTAGGTGGGTTCGTGTTGTTCATTTTCTTATAAATCACAGTATTTTTAAATAATCATATTTATGTTCAAAGTGTTGCAATATTTATAAAATTTATAAGGAAACATTATTGTTTTGTTACAAATGGTGTGCATCTGTATGTTGCAAGAAAAAGGCTACATTTTGCTTCAATAAATCGGCTTATTTTTTGAAAAACACACTTAACCTTAGATATCTATTTTAAACTTATTGATAGCCGCCTCGGTGGCCTAGTTGATAGTGTACTAGGCTTTCACCCCAAGGACCCGGGTTCAATTCCCAGCGAGGACTTGGCATTTTCATACACTATAAAATCATCCCATCGTCTGCATTAGCTCAAGTGTACACAATAATCAAACGTTAAAAAAAAAAAAAAAAATTAAACTTATTGCTGTACTTTTACATTTGAAACCACAACACCAAATATTGTTACAACTTAAACTCAATGTCAAGCATATTAGGTTCTCAACATAGTTCTCATTTCATACAAAACAAAACTGTGTTAGGTTCTTTTAAGTTATTATTACTTTTTTAAAATTTGTATTGTTTCAATTACTAATTACATGAATGTAGTTAATTATTTTTGTGATGAAAAACATTTTAGATACTTTCTAACAGTAGTAATTTTGAGGTTACATGGGTCACTTTTATTTCAATTATTTCAAACTTCTCGTAATTTCCACACTTTTATATTTTGTATTATTATTTTTGAGCATGTAGTGAAGTCTTTTGGCAAAAATATATGAAAAAACCAAATTAAAGTTAACTGTTATTACCATTTTGATTACTAATGTGTTAGAATGACCAATGATATCGAAGATTTTTAATTAAAATAAATGTACTAATGAATATAGTAATGAAAAAATTTCTAAATGGACTCAAAAAACGATGCAGTGAGTTAGCAGTTTTTTGGAAAATAACTATATGATTTTAAGTACTATAAATGTTGCTTTGTTTGCATGAAGTTTGGGTTTTTACAGATAAAATGCTCAATTCTTCAATTGAACTGCTAAAAATAAGAAATACAAATCTTCATTCTAAACCATGACATTTGTTAGGATGGACATGTTTTAAAAATAATTATGTTTTTCTAATTTCTTTGAAAGAAGTAATTTTTTGAGTAAAACAAAAAATAGTATATATCCAATTATTACCAGATACCTGCCACTGTGGAGACATAATATATAACAAATAACAAAAACATTTTATTTAGGTGCAATGCAAATTTTTATTATTGCTTAAGTTACACATTAATGATTTTACCTATTAAAATTATTTAATCGTACAGGAAGCAATGACAGTAACAAGAAAAACTCTTCATCCTTTACAAGAAGCTGCTGGAGACAAAGAAAACCTTGTTGGAGCTGGACGGATTTTACGAGGATCGAGCAGTAAAGAAGCAGTAAAGAGTAAAGAAGGAACTGGTAAAACAATGAGGTTAGTTTTTATCATAAAACTTTTCACTTGAGATACTAAAAGATTTGTGACCTTGCTATTAATACAGTAAGTGCAGTTGTATTACATTTTATCACCTTCAAGTAAACCAATCATTGGCTCCTATTCACTTAGTGACTACATATGTTCTTTTTCACAGAGTTGATGAACATGTATAACTTCTTAATATTGGTAATAAAAGTGAATACATTTTCTATAGATTATAAATAAAACGATTGAAAGTAGCGTAATACTTTTTGTATTTAACCTGTTCCAAAAATAACAGGGTAACTGACATAACAGGTTATTTCAGTAACTGTTGGGAATAAAACTGCAAATTAAAAATACAACATTCAAATTTGTATGGATTAAAAATTACTTAAGAATTGTTCTAGTATTAAATAAACACCCATGCAAATAATTTTTGAAATTTATTAACATTTTTTTCTAATCATTATCAAAATAATAGATGTGATTACCGCAATTGTGTAAGTATTATTTTAACGGTATGACTTTACATTTCTATTTAAATTGTTGTTTATATTTGGTTATACTGTTTCTTTGATAATATTTTATGCATGTAACAATGAGACAGATAGATTGGATGTTTTTAATTTGTTTTTTGACAATATTTTTTTACATAAACATTTTCAAACAAGTTTGTCTACTGTGTTGGCTACCATTAAATTCCTGTATTACAACTTGGTTATAAATAAAAATTTTGCATGAATATGTTATTAAGCCTATAAATATTTATATGGCATAACAAACAATGTATTAAGTGCTACTAAAAAGTTACAATTTGAATAATAGGTGCGAACTAACTGTGAAGTCATTAGAAAAATTATGTGAATGTCCTTTGTTATTTAGGATGGTTGTAGAGCAAAGCGTATCATTAAATTTTGTTGTAAACAGTCAGTACAACAATTAAATTTTTGATTGCATGTAAGAACTGTTTTTAATACTACAAAAAACTCCTGGTTAGGGCTGAAATAATTTGGTATGTACTATTTGTATAAAGTTCATTTGCCTTAATGACAGTGCTTTGGTTGTATTTTTGTTTAAAGTAAAGTTGCTGTCGTCAGTTTAGTAAGTAAACCGGAAAAGAAACTTCCCGCACAACCTGAAAAGAAACTTTCCACACAACCTGAAAAGAAAATTACAGTCGAAGATTTGACTTCAGAAGGTATTTATGAATTACTTGGATTTATAAATTATTGTAAGTACCATTATGGTAAACTCAGGACCCAGGAGTACAAAATGAGTTCCAAATCCCAAATCTTTAAAACCCTTTTTAAAGGATTTAAATCTGTGTGTGTGTGTGTGTGTGTGTGTGTGTGTGTGCGTGCGTGCATGCGTGCGTGCGTGCGTGTGTGTGTGTGTATGAATTGACCCAAATTAATATAGGCTATTTTTTCCAAATATTAATATTTTGTATAAAATTTATTTTAACAGTAGCTATCTTAATTTTTATTACTTCTTTTAAATAACCACTGAATTTCTAATTATTTACGAAGTAAAATATATTATTTTTTGTTACGATTACAGCAGGCCCCAGCGAACACTACTGGGAGGTACTTGCTGAAAGGCGGAGAATAGCTTTGGAGAAGGCGTTGCGAGAGAATCAAGCACTTCATGAGAAGGTGGAGTTGTTGCAAGCTGAGAACAGAGAGTACAAACATTTGCTGGAGGAGTCGCAAGCTTTGGTAGAGGTCCTCAAGGTATATGACACAACAGATTCATTTTAACTCGTATATATTGCGAAAATGAGTAAAATCTATTTTAATTTTATTTCTCTTTGATTTGGTATTAATATAAATCCGGAGAGTAATTTTATATATGGATATATATATATATATATATATATATATATATATATATATATATGGATATATATTTATTTGTTTATATAAAAGATAAAGATTAATTACTAGAAATAAAGCAATTAATCTGGTATATAAATACCAGGCACTACAGTCAAAAACCTATTGGCCAACCAAGCCTTATGATTACAAGTTCAGTTCAGCAGACTGGTGCTTTTGTGAGTTCCAGCAGCCCAATTTAACTTATTCTGCTAAAGATCCTCAAGGTCCTGGAAGCCAAGCACCCTTTGCCTTCTGCTGGCAAAAACCTCACAATCATACGTTATGTGATAGTTTTATGATGTACTTACTTTCTGCGTAACCTACACGGTTTTTCCATAGTATTCCTATTCTTTTTATGTGCACCCTCAGACCACAGTGCTTTATAGCGAGTCCCATGGTGTCCTGAGTTGCCCTTAGCTCAGGATATTCATCTGGTGTAAACTCACCAAGGGGTTTCGGGAACCAAACCATCAATTTTGCTATCTGGAACACAGCCTAGCCGACACCACCTCCAACTCTATGCCCTTCACCTGTTTGATAGCCCTCCAGTTTTCCGTCAGCCCCTGGGGTACTCCCATCAGATCTCAGTCTCTTTGGTTTGAGGAAAATATGAACCCAAGATTGATTCCTGATAGATTTTACTGGAAGCCTCTACTGCCCACTCTTGAAGGTGGTTTTAGCACTTTTGAGATGTTTTATTTTGTATCTCACTTCTTCTATCGCAAGTTGGATAGGTGCACCCAGCATCTCCACAGTCAGCTGCGATTAACCATTGGTGGATCCCACAAGATTAAGTGCAATCCCAATTTCCTCTTTTCCCAAGTTTTCACTCTCCAGGTTCACTGCTAGTAATTCGATGTTTGAATGAAATTTTATGAGGAGTGTTTTCACCATTGGTTAGCCGCCTCGGTGGCCTAGTTGATAGCATACTAGGCCACCCCGAGGACCCGGGTTTGATTCCCGGCGAGGGCTTGGTATTTGCATACGCTATAAATCATCCCATCGTCTGCATTAGCCCAAGTATGCACAATAGTCGGACGTTAAACACAAAAAAAAAAAAAATCCCTAGATCTTGTTCCTTCTTCTACCACAAAGACTAGCGGTTCACCATTGATGGCTTCTATGGAATTAAGTGGAACTGCAGTTTCTACCCTGTTAATGCTACAAAATCTCCTAGGATTTTGGTTTTTAGTGGTTCTTGTCGTTAGGTCCCACAATAACTACGGACGTATGATGTCCACTCATACAGAGACCCACATGTGTCGGTAAGGTTAAATAAAATGGGAGATTGTGTGATATCCAGAGTTTGCCTAAGGCTAAGCTACACCCTTAGTTACGCATCCATCAGCATTTGCTGTCCACCGTAGCTTAGGATAAATGTGCATCAAATGCTTCAGCCATATTGATACATTCTTTATACATATAAATTCTTTATAGAATATGCATGGCATACTAGACCAATGTGTAGACTCCTTAGAGCACATATTAAAATATTTGTCTAAAGAAAGTTTATAACCACCGTTTAGTTCCTCCATCAGTAAAAAGAACTTTAAACAATAGACTTGTCATCAGGTTTAAATTTCTCAAACGGGAATAAAAAAACCAAACCTTCATGGGAAAAATTATATTACAATTCAATATCTGGGAAAGAAAGGATTAAATATTTTGTATTTACAGTATACATGTATAACTTATATTCGTGCTTATTTGTTTCTGATGACCACAGACTGCCTGTATACAATCATAGACTTTCTTTTTATAAGCCGCCTTGGTGGCCTAGTTGATAGCGTACTAGGCTTTCACCCCAATGACCCGGGTTCGATTCCCGACCATGGCTTGGCATTTTCATCCCATCGTCTGCATTAGCCCAAGTGTGCACAATAATCGGACGTTAAACACCAAAAAAAAATCTTTTTACATTATTCTTCTTTTCTGCTAGGATTATTGTCACTATGTTCAGTATAATAATCTGCCTTCCCTAGCTTCGTCAATTCTACATTTGTTGACACGTTTTGGAGAACCTCCATCTTCAAAAACTATAGTTAGATATCTAAGAGTTAGATATCTGGAGGTTCTCCGAAACGCGTCAACGAATGTAGAATTGACGAAGCTAGGGAAGGCAGATTACTGAACATAATCATAGTTTTAATGATCATGAGAAAGTTTTGGTCACATGTATTTACGCTGTAATAACTTTGTTTTTCAGGAAGTGCTCGCAGAAACAACTGAAGAGGAACAAGAACAGCAAACCGAGGCAGACTAAGATGTTGTTATCCATAGACAATAAGTTTTTATTTGTGCCAAGACTTACGTCAGGTTAGGTTATTAATGTTTTGTGTGATGAATGTTTTTAGTTTTCGTTGTAAATTACATCACTTTTCTTTTAACTTGTAATAAACTGTTTCTTATTTTACTGCCTTTGTGAAATTATTTAATACGATAAAACCTGTAATAACAAGCTTTGTGGCACAATGTACACGAGTTGATAAAAGAAATGTATAAGCTAGCACCATTCCATTCAAATTAATCTATTATTGATTGTAGTAAACAGTAGTACAACAGCAAAATTAATCTAGCAAGTGTTTTTCGAAATGTTAAAGATTTGATCTAACATCACAGAGAAACTAGACCAAGTACGTTCAAACAAAGAAACTGATAAGCCTCATTTTTTACCCATTGTACCTATTTTTTTAAAAAACAGTTTGCTCTTTTTTGTTAGGACTCTACACGAGTTTATGTTAGAAATAAAAAAAAAATATAAGTTCATTGGCTACATAAAACGCTGAAGACTACGGTATTTGTTAGTAGTGGGGAAAATCATGTTGACAGTATTTTAACATTTAAAAATAACCAGTTTTTTTGTGATTTTTTTCAAAAAGTCAACTGCTGTTGCCGCCTCGGTGGTCTAGTTGATAGCGTACTAGGCTTTGACCCCGAGGACCTGGGTTCGATTCCTAGCCAGGGCTTGGTATTTTCATACGCTATAAATCATCCCATCGTCTGCATTAGCCCAAGTGTGCACCATAGCTGGACGTTAAACAACAACTGTTGACTTGTGAGCGCAGCATTGTCGATTTGTTATTATGCTAAAGTATGACATAAGTATACTGTACATATAGTAAACACATCACATTGGCAACATCTACAATAAATTGCACTACTAGCAGATTGAATACCGTTTGTGTAGAACTTCTGTAGGCGTAACAGAATACACTCCAAGTTTGCTGTGGATTTTTACAAATATAATTCCACATTTGGTCCAAATATAATTCCACACTTTACTTTTTCAAGTAATACCTGTAAATAATTACGTTAGCCGAATTGGGACAAGTATATTAGTAATTTTAGGAATGATACTGAAAAATTAAAAAACGTTACTGATAAACCATGCTATCTCAACAGGTTGTGTTAATTATGGAGTTATAAATTGTTTAGGTATTTATTGTTGACAAAAAAATTGATTTTTTAACATTTGAAAAAATTCAAAACGCCAAGTATTATTTTTAATTAGTTGTAAATAAACTGCTTCTTGTTTTCAAAAGTTTTAATACTGTTTTTGCTGCAGTTCCAAAAATTGACCAAGTCAATTTTCTTTTAAATCGACTGGGAGGTGATGTAACTTATGCGACAACAGGCCTTTAGAACTCTAGTATGCAGTCAAGTTGAGTTAATTTTTCCATATGTTATAATCCATTTTCTTTGTGTAGTCCAACTGCCATAATACATTTTTTCTTCTTAACATCCATAATTCATACCGCTTAGACTGATGAGGATGAAGGATCGCCATAAGGGTAAACCAATGGAAGTAACAGTAGCTCGAACTTAGAACCTCAAGTACTAGTTTGATGCGCAGTTCAGACACAGGAAACTAGATGGCATACACATCAATACGAGGTGTGGCAATTAAATAACCGGAACGGTGCTGCTAGCGGCAAATAGCAAGTACCATGTCAAGTTTGAACATGTCTGTGCCTGTTGTTTCCCGCACCCTGAGATTGATGGGTATTGTCTAACAAAAATAGTGCCATGATTTCTCACTGCAGAGCAAAAGGAATCGAGAATGAACATTTGTGCTAAATTTTTAAACATGGTCTAGAATTATGGACAGAGTGATTACTAGTGATGAATCATGGTATTTTTTACATATGATTCTGAAATAAAGCCCCAATCGATGCATTGGAACTTACTACGACAAAAAAAGCGAAAACAAATAAAAATTCAAGGCCATGATGATTGTTTTTTCGACAGTGTTTATGTTAACATTATTATAATGTGCCCAAGGACAGACAGTCAACATTATTATATCAAGGTTTTGACAGCCCTTCATGAATGAGTAAGAAGCGAAGACCCGATTTATGGAACAGCAATTGCTGGATGCTTTACTAAGACAATGCGCCTGCCCAATCTGCCTTGTCTGTAATGGCATTCTTTGTGAAACACGGCATCACCTAGTTGGTTCATCCACCATATTTGTTCAATCTGGCCCCTATGACTTTTTTTTATTTCTTCAGGTCAAATCGGAGCTTAGGGGGGCAAAATTTCACAGTGGAAGTGATGAAAGCAAAATCGATGGAGGTTCTCAATAAACAGACTTCTAGTACTGCTTTGAACAGTACAAAATTCATATGTAACATTGTAGTGATAGGCAAGAAGAGTAGATTGAATGGGATAAACTCTATAGTGAATATGTATTAAATATTAGTGGGTCCAAGCGACCTTTCTCAGTTAATGGGAAAAAGAAACAAATAATTTACTACAATGTACAACTAGAAGTTGATCAGTATTGTAGCACCTCGTTATAAACAATGGCCTTCTTAAGTAAAATCGTAGGCCTTAATAATATGTAGGCCTACTATTTCTTGTCACTATGAACTTCTATTAAACATTAGTTATATTTAATACTTATAAAACCTGTTTCTAAAACAATTTCATTCATTATATTTAGATTATTTAATACAATATGCCTTATTTTGTTCTAATTCATATTTAAAACTATAACCTATAAAATTAACTATTGAATTTTAACAATTTATCTTATTGAAATAGTTACAAATGAAACCTACTATAACCTGATTTTATATTACACACCTAAATTAGGCTACAGTATTTACTTTTTACTAAAAGCAGAATCTTTTATTTAATACAATTACATATTAGAATTGGCCTAGATTATCTTACCAATTAATTTTACTTTCAAAACTGATTCAGTCAATAATTATTTAAGTCTTGGATACAGCAATAATTTAAATATTACTTTCAAAACAAAAATTTTTTTTAACAATCAGCCATTTTGGTATTCACAATTAACTGTTTGTCACCTATACCTGCAATGTGCTGCACTCTCATGGGGACATTTTATACTGCTCCTGGAATTTTGTTTATAAACATTTTATCAGTTTTAACTAAGTTATTTTATTGTAAAACCCTAAAATGGGAAAGTATGAAGTGTGTGAGTCAGCTGTTGTCTCAGGAACCTGTAGATACTCCATACAAGAAGTTTTAATAATGCAGATTATTTTTGGTACAAAACCGATCAGAATGCTTAGCATATATGAAAGATAATAACTTTTTTGAAAAGTCACTTCCATCACATCAGCTAAACAGCTGTTTGCTACAATTATTTTTATTGAAATTATCAATGAGGAGAGAAATTGTTTCTTAACATAGAATTAAAGTTAATAAATAACAAAGGTGAAATTGGATTTTCATGCTATACATTTTTTAATTCTTAACCTCTACTATATTAGAATGTATTTTGCTGGATAACAAACTTGTTGAAGCTATTATGAAATTAATTTTTATGCTAAATTTCACCTAATTTTGCATATACAAATGACTAATTAAGTAATGAGATTGACTGTTGTTAGTTTTTCAAAGTGTATTTCCATTACACAAGCAAAAAAGTTGAACATATTTCGTTTTATAGGTCTAGGTAGCAGTTTCATTCTAGGTAAGTATGTTAGTTCTTTACAGTTTTAAGTTATCTAAGCTCTCTTCAGTTTTCCACCAGTTCTAACTCCTCAGAATAGTATTCAAAAAATCTGCCTGCTGATTATTTATATACCATATTATGATGGTTAAAACTAACTGAAGGTTATACACCCAAGTAGCCTGATTAGACTAGTAATTGATAGTACAAGGTTCAAAACCTTTTGCAGGTACAATTTGGTGCCATGGCTATTTATATTAGGCCTATGGCTTCTGTATTTTATTTTTTATTTGAGTTACATGTATTTTATACTATATATAAAATGAGCTGTAATTTTATTTTTCTTTAAATCATGAAAGCAATAATCTAACTTCTCATTACGGTAAGTACATTTCATTTATTCTTGTTTTTATTCTTGCATTAAAATAAAATCCCTTAATTTTTCAAAAATTAACAGTGCCAATGTTGATCCAAGTTAAACGAGGCCCAACATAGTTCCTCTTTTTTTTTGTAAGTTAATTATTTCTCCAAATAAAACTTTTTTAATCCCAATATGAACATAAAAAGTGTTCAGGTTTCATGTATAACCAAATCAGACCAAAATTGTGACTACTAGAGTGCTAATAAACACACACACACACACATAGGGTGTTTACTGGGAACCGCATGTTTTTGTATTGAGTAGTAAGGAGCATGGCAAATAGTAAGGAGATGGCAGTTGGGAAGGTCCTATTGTGTAGAGCGGACTTAGAAGTTTCAGTTACACTCAAGATGTGGGAACTTGAGCACTATGCTTTTGTTATGAGGCGGTATTACACTAATGGTGAGTCCATGACCCAACGAGACTTTCGCCGGCACTTAGTGTTCCATGGGTTGATTCCAGATCATAACACAATTTTGATGAGGATGCATAATGTGAACACAACAGGATCATTGATGAAAAAAACTCCAGTGCCAGCAAACACCTTTCATTTGTGTGTCGCTACGTGAGAGAGCCCGAACTGTAACCTCCTGATTTCTGCCTCTACGGTAAGAAACATTTTGATTAAAGACCTCAAGTTCCATCTGTATAAGTTTGCGTTATGTTAACAACTGAACCCTAATGATTGCAGGCAGCATTTAAAATGTTGTCAGCGAATGATGGCAATCTTGGATGAAAACGAAAATGCAGTTTTACTCATGAGCGACAAGGCTCATTTTTATTTGGATGGTTTTGTAAAGAAGCAGAACTTTATATTTTGGTGTTCAGAAAATCCACAAATATTGCAAGAGAGGCCTTTACACAGAGCTCGAGTAATGGTGTGGTGTGTGGTAGGTATTTTTTGGGGAACAATAACGGTTAGGCACTGGTACTGCAGACCACTACTTGGATGATTAGGATTATGACCTATTCTTCCCGTCAGTGGTCTATCAACTGACCTCATAAAGGCTACCGTGGTTTCGAAACTCTAGTGTTTCATCTTCAGGCCGTTATACAAAATGTTAAATCCCTCTGTAGAGGTCGTCACAAAGTCAAACAAAACATACATCACAAACACTGAGCACAATTACACGTTTAAAATATTCATCATGAAATTCGGCTTGGCCAAGCTACACACGCAACTCGTACGTCGTTACATTCCGGAAAACTACTTGGAAATGTTGAATAATTTTTTCTTGCCTGCACTTCGCCGTCGTTGCATAGCATAGCGAAACATATGGTTTCATCACGATGGGCTTATGGCCCACACTGCTCGAATTTCGATGGAATGTGTCCGGCAAGCTTTCCCTGGAAATGTAATCTCTCGTTTTGGAGATGTTCCTTGGCCCACCCCCCGATCTGACAATCTCAGACTTCTTCTTTGGGGTTTCTTGAAATCATGTGTTTACGCTAAAAAACCATGCACATTACCAGAGTTGAAGGAAGCCATTTAAGAGAAATCCAAGCCATTTCATGAGAAATGTTACAAGATTCAATGCATAAGCTCAGGGAACATCTGGAAACATATGTTCAATCGGAAGGGCGCCATCTTCGCAATGCTATTTTTTATACTTCATTTTTTGTAAGATTTTCTTAAAATTCCAAGTTTGTAGTACACATTGTTTAAAATAAATAAATTTTTGGATCAAAATTAAAAAATTTGTGGCTTTTTGAAAACCATGTGATTTCCGGTAAACATCCTGTATATATATGATATCAGAAGAAGGAGGCTTCGGTTCTATGGACACATCAGAAGACTCCCAACAACGAGACTTGCCAACAGAATCCTTAAGTATATACAAGGTGTCAAATCAACAACGTCGTGGATTGCACAAGTCAGAATAGACCTACATGACACAGGAATAGACTCAACAGATGTTGAAGACAGGCACGCATACAGGAGAAAGATGCTCAGTTGGAAGGTCCCAGAGAATGAAATCCCAAAGAGAGCAGGGGTAAAATGGACGGAGGAGCGGAAGAGGATCCATGGGGACAGGATGAGGGAGGTGTGGAGGATTAGAAGGAACAAGACATGAGTCGGAGTGCTTTGCGTGATCCAACAGGGTCTATGCGCAGATAATAATAATAATATATATATACCACAAACATTTTATACTCATGAACACTGATATAAAATGTCAGTAAAACTAAAATATGTTGATACAACACAATTATAAATATCTTCAAGATGGATTTACCAAAGATAGGTAGAGTTTAAATTAACATTATTTTTCAGCATTTACGTTATCGTTGATTCAATTCTCGATGAATTTGCCTTCTGATACAGTTTTTAATGGAATTTCTGAAAAAAAAAATACTACACATTGTAAAACTAAACATTTAACATAATAATAAATTTATCTATAATTAACTTATTCAAATCGCATACATAATACTGTTAACGTTCGAATAACGAAACATACAAAACAGATGAAGGGCTTAAAAATGTATTTAAACTGTTGACTAAAAGCATTCTTACATAAATAATATAATGATAGATTTACTTTATAATACAAGTAATATTCACCTTGTGTTTAGAAAACTCTGTTATTAGTTTTTTGCAATGTAAATTTCACAATAAAAAATAAGGAAAACTGATTACATTACAGTCGAGTTGGAGCAAACGTTTCAGTTTTTCTTGGCAACATATAACCTGTAATATTTCAAGTTACCGTAATATACAATTTCACTGTAAATTTAAATTTTGTGATCAAAGAAAGCCAAGCTTACCAGATAGTAATAACATTGAATGAGATTGCTTTCTAAAATTATATCAGTGTAATATTTATTTGACACTTTAATTCTCAGATAAGACAGTTGTCGCCAAAATTTACTAAAAAAAAATGGAAGCAATAAAACTTGTTTACCTTCATTACATAATAAAAATGTGTTTTATCTTGGAAAGTCTACATGTTGAACAAAGTCTACATTTTAAAAATACTACAGTAATAAAAGGTGACACTGTTTACCGGTACCTCTGTATCTATTTATTTCGGTAATCTACCACTGTAACTACTTCACTTGTACATTTCAAGGCCTTCAACAATAAAGTGTCATCTTTCATATAATTAACTTTGTAAGTTAATATATTTAAAATCGTTAATTCTATCAATAATTAATGAATAAAAACTGTACATTTACATTCTTGCGGTAGGCATACAAGGGAATGAGCGGGCAGACAAGCTGGCCAAACAAGGAACCCTTATAGTGCAGAAGCCAAAAAGAATGCTCACACTGGAGGCTCGGATTAGTGCACTGAAGCGAACATCTTATCTTGAATTTACAAACAAAGTCAAGGAAGACATAAAGAACAAGCCTTATGAGAATGTACTCGACTTGTATGGGAAGGTCAAGGATCTCCAGAGGAGGACATCTGTCGCGGTCTTTCGGCTGACAACTGGACACGACTGTCTGAATGAACACCTGAAGAAAATTAAGATATTAAACTATGACAACTGCACATTGTGTGAATGCCCAGACACCATCATGAACAAGGACCACCTCCTGGTCTGCAGAAAATTAGATGAAGAGAAGCAGAGAAGAGGAGACCTCCCTGGCCTCTACTGGGAAGCAAGATCAAAGATGGCGTGAGCCAGCGGAAGCCATTGGAAAACAACAACAACATTCTTGCGGTCTATAGTAAATTTTCATGCATAAAAACTTATTTTTAATAGAAATTTGTTGTGTTCGTACCGTTCTGTAGTAATAAGAGCTAGCGTGTACTTAAAGTCCTCCAGTTATTTTCTGAAAGAGTGATGTGGATTACAAACTGATCTGTTGAACGGGAGTGCTGTAGAGGGCCTAAGAAGAACTTACAGTCCAAGAAAGTTCAGGACATTATTTGGTTAGGTCTGGATAAATGAGTGTTTTTAGTTTGTTAATGGTCTAATTAGATATTACATAGCCAATAAATAATAACACCTGTAATGCCATTAAACAGTGAGTGATGTATATGCTATGGACGATAAGAGGAAATAAGATACTATTTGAAATAACCTCTTTCAATAGGCTTTGCATTTGGCCTAAATGTTTATAAACAACAAGCCTTAAAATTGTCAGGCATATTAGAAAATACAAAATAATTTTCAATTCCTCTGGGCTTATTGCTGGACAGTGGTCTTTACAATAAGCTAGAGGTGGGCGTTTCTGCTATTTTTACAAAACGTCAACAAACTGTTTGTTGAGGAAAAAAGCTGCTTTTTAAAACAGTTGGAAAAAAACAGATTCAGAAAACTGAAACTCAAAGTTGTATTAGCAGCTAAAACATAAAGCACATACGTCCAGTTTTCTAAGACTACTTTTTCATTCCCAATGCCACTATGTCCTTAACTGTTTTTAGCTATAAAGCATTTAGAAAGGATAAAAATAATCCTTACAAGTGTAGCAATAATTAAATTACATTATCAAAACGTAATAATTATGTATGCCATTTTATATTTACAAAATGCGATGAATTTCTAATAGAAGCATTCTTTTTTTTACTTAAAAATTAAATAGTCCTTTGCATATTTACCAAAATGCAAACGATTTAGAATATTTTTAGTTGATTAAAAAATATTGATGATTGATAATAAATATAAAAAATATGTTTAAATAAAATTAGGCTCTGTATCTACAAAATGTGAGAGGTTGTTACTACAACTCGCAACAAAATAGAGATAAACGTTGACATTGACCAAACTGTTCTTACTTCACTACAAGCAACTTCGAAATTAAGGGAAAAAGCATAAAAGCAGGTAAAGAAAAGCAGTTAGCAGGAAAACAGTTTTAGCGCTTGCGGCAACGTTCGAATAGAACGTAGGTGTGGTAGTGCAGAAAGCCGTTCCTTGTTTAACAAATCATAAACCAGTCCAAATCCAACTGCTTGTTTCTGTTTGAAAAAGCAGTTTGTTTGTCGTTTATAGAAAAGTAGTTTTTTTAACAGTTTGGTGTTTTCTGCCCCACCACTACAATAAGCTGTATTTTCCAATTAGTCTATGACATAAACCCTACTTTAATATTTTGTATCGTTATTTAATGACGTACAAATATTTCATGATCCGATCGCATTTTTTACAATACACTCACCTGCTTCTTTTTCAACTTCAGTTTTCTTGGGTTCATTCCACGGTTGCAAAGTTGTTGATCCAAATATCATAAACACAATGTTGCCAATAAACATAATGAATGAAGTAGTGTAGAATACAGTGTTCCATTGACTTTTGTTTGACTGAAAATAATGAGAATTTTTATTAAAAAGAAATATTTTGTAAGTGAAGGGGAGGAACAATTTTAATTCAATTTAATTTACCAGTAATTGGGGCACAAATTAAAAACAAAAACAACAAACTTCAATTTAATTAACAGTAGTATATTTCCTTCAATTAATAAATTTTCTCTTTGTTCCTTAGTAAAAGCTCTTTGAAAATATAAATCCAAAATAAACAAGGCAATATTTTTTTAATTTAAAATTTTTGGCAACGAATACAGTGCTACCTCGGCTAACGGTCGATCTGGACAACGGTCTAATTCAGGGAATGAAAAATGACCCACATAACAGTTTAGGTTTCGGATAAAGGGCTGAACATATTATAACAGTGTTTTCATTTTGTTAAATTATTTTTAAGCAGATGTGTAAATAAAGAGATAACATTGTGCTGAGTTAACACAAACAAGCCTTTGATGGATGGGTGTTTGGTTGTTGTAAGGCAATAACTTACATATTTCTTAGTTATCTGTTCTCAGAATGCCCATTCCTATTCCCTTTTCTATCATCCTATCTAATTTTATTTATTGTGTCGTCAACTCTTGTACTGTGTGTTTAATTTGTTAGCCCATTAAAAAATGTAAACAGTTATAATAATATCGTGTTACATATTTTTTATTTTTAAATTTAACAAAATGTTAAGTGTTTTTGTGTACGTGTTTCAAATTGTTGTTTAAATCCTGTTTTCAATTTTTTTGTGAATATTAATTAAATGGGTCTTAAAGGAAATGCGTGATAGTGGAAGCAAAAGACAGACTTTGACTATTGAACTAAAAAAAGCTACAGTATGAACTAAAAAATATACAGTATTGGTTTGTACTGTGTGTGTGTGTGTGTGTGTGTGTGTGTGTGTGTGTGTGTGTGTGTGTGTGTGTGTGTGATTGTGTGTGTGTGTGTGTGTGCATTACTTCATGGGAAGTGTGTGATATGTTCTGTGTGTGTGTGTGTGTGTGTGTGTGTGTGTGTGTGTGTGTGTGTGTGTGTGTGTGTGTGTGTGTGTGTGTGTGTGTGTGTGTGTGTGTGTGCCCAGTGATTGTGTGTGTGTGATTGTGTGTGTGTGTGTGTGTGTGTGTGTGTTTTTGTGTGAACTACATCTGTATGAATTAAAATAAAGTGTGACTTCTGTTCTGTGAATTTTCTTTATTCTCCATCTATGACATATTAATAGTGAGCACTAAATTATTTTTTTCTATGTAACAAATTAAAACGTTTTCTACCTGACTCGCACAGCAGTCTGCTCAGATAACAGTCTTAGTTCTGGAACGAATTTAGAAACCATATTGACAAAAAATAATGTTCCATAGGTTTCAAAAGATTTCTTTATAACCGACAAAGAAGGAAGACAATAAGTGTTGAGTGAATACTTACTTCATCCTCTAATATAAAGCCAGCAAACAGTGGTGCGAGAATTGAAGCCGTATTGGACAAACAGTTAGTGAGGCCCATCAATATGCTGGCAAAGTTTGGCCCTAAGTCGAGGTGGTTGCTTAAGCAGCCAAAAAAAATTCCAAAATTGACGGAGATGGAAAAGACTAAGAAAGCAATGGCCAAAGTAGTGGACTCGCATGAGGTCAAGATGAGAAGTCCGCCTGCAGTGCCCCATAAACCTGCAACACAACTTCCACTGAGAAGCAACTTTACTAAAGTGATTTTAAACTTGTTACAGGTTAAGATTTTTCTAAGCACCAAGATTAGAATGTTACTAACAAGATACAAATGTTACTAACTCTTGAATCAATAAAAAAAAATTTTTTTCAGTGCAAGTAAAATATTTTCATTATTGTAACATAGCCACCGGACCACATATTCAAATGATTAGGATTATGACCTATTCTTCCCATCAGTTGTCTATCAACTCACCTCATAAAGGCTACCACGGTTTCGAAACTCTATAGTTTCGTCTTCAGGCCATTATACAAAATGTTAAATCCCTCTGTCGAGGTCGTCACAAAGTCAAACAAAACATTAAAACATACATTACAAACACTAAGCACAATTACACGATTAAAATATTCATCATGAAATTCGGCTTGGCCAAGCTACACACGCGACTCGTACGTTGTCAAGGCAGTTCGGAATGTAACAACGTACGAGTCGCATGTATAGCTTGGCCAAGCCGAATTTCATGATGAATATTTTAAAAGTGTAATTGTGCTCAGTGTTTGTGATGTATGTTTTGTTTGACTTTGTGACGACCTCGATTAACATTTTGTATAACGGCCTGAAGATGGAACTATAGAGTTTCGAAACCACGGTAGCCTTTATGAGGTGAGTTGATAGACCACTGACGGGAAGAATAGGTCATAATCCTAATCATTAAAATATTTTCGATTGCTCGGTGTAATAAAAAAGTAAAAGTACAGTAATATTTTCTATCAGCTGTTTTTGTAATAACTTACCTACGGAGTTCCACATCTTTTTCGCCACACTGGGAGATAAAATTTGATTTTTAATTATCGTATCTGCAACTTTTGAAAATACCATAGTGAATATCCAGTTCAAGAAATATGGCAGAGCTGAGATTAACCCATTCTGGAACACACAGAAGGTATTTCAAACAAATTACAACTGTTACGTAAGATTGTTTGTAAGATTTAAAACTGTAATTTTCAATTTCATTTGCTACATATAATTAACTTTAAATTTGCCCACTAGAATTTGTTTAACCCTAGAAAAGTAGCATTCAAAAAAATTATGGTAAGAGTAGTGACTCGCAAATTTGACGTATAGTTCGGAAACTTATCATCCTTTGCTAGTTCTGCTGTAAAATGCTATATTTTGTTTTTTTGGAATGTTATTCTTATTTATTTCAGTAAAATTCGACATTTTAAAAAATATCTAGGCCATAATTTTAAAAAAACAAAAAAAATGATTTATAAAAAACAAAAATATACTAAATGAAAAGAACACAGTTTTTATAATTTCATGATACACGATTTATTTATATATTTTTCAACTCCAAAATACCTGTACTAGTTTTAGTTTAATGTGTTGTCAAAAATTTTTTTTTTTAACATCTATACTTTATGCCAGTTAGATTAATGAGGACAAGGGATCAGTGTTAATGGTATGGGAAAAGCAACGGGAGCAACTGTGGTTCGAACTAAGAACCTTAAGGTGTGCAGTAGAGGTATGCAGCAGTATGACCAATGCTATTTCCACCTCGACCACCAATCCCCAAGGTTATAATAATGTTATAGCTCTAAATAACTAGATTAGATCTAATCTAATCTAAATAACTAACTAAATTCTACATAACTATTTATTTTTATACTAAAATTAACTAAAAATTTTAACATTAAATATAAAAAGATATAAAAAAAGAGTACAGTTTTTCCAGTAAAACAACAAATTCCCTTTTTTGTGTGTGTTTAACGTCCGACTATTGTGCACAATTGGGCTAATGCAGACGATGTGATAATTTATAGCGTATGAAAATGCCAAGCCCTGGCCAGGAATTGAACCTGGGTCCTCGGGGTGAAAGCCTAGTACGCTATCAACTAGACCACCGAGGGGGCTTCCAAAAAACTGACAAATAAATATAATGCTATTATAGGTAGTTTCACGTAAAATGAAAGTACGATAAAATATGTTTAGAAGGTAGCATCACATCAACCTGACATTTGACATCAATTTTGGCTTTTTCAATGCATGGATTGCAAAAAAACTAACTTAAGGAGCTCTACCAAATTGGCTTGTAGAGCTCATGAAATTAACCCGTTCTAAAATAAATGTGGCACTTTGAGTAGCAGTCATTTCAAGGAAAAGTTACTGCAATTGATTATGTCAATACTTGGTCAATCACCTCTATAATAGCCTAACTGGCATAAAGTAAACAAATATTTCCTTTGGAAAACAAAAAAAAAAGTGTTAATCTTTACATTTCCAAACAATATTTACACAAAACTATTTAACAAAGCTAAAATAATTGTAAGAAACATTGAAGAAAATCCTATGTACATCACTTCATGATTTTCATTTTTTTTTTTTTTTTTTTTTTTTTTTTTTTTTTTTTAACGTCCGACTATTGTGCATACTTGGGATAATGCAGACGATGGGATGATTTATAGCGTAAGAAAATGCCATGCCCTGGCCGGCAATCGCACTCGGGTCCTCGGGGTGAAAGCCTAGTACGCTATCAACTAGGCCACCGAGGCGGCTCAATCACTTCATGAAATGATGAACAGAAAAATTATGTTTTTTAACAGTATACCAACTGGTACTTACACTTTTTATGTTTATTTTGAAAGCAGAACTGAGGTATGAAGGCGTTAAAGTCAGGAGTGTCCAGAAGCCCCAATTCTCACAAAAATGTGAGAAAAGAATAGCCCATAGAGGTCCTGAGAGCAGGATTTTCGACCAAGGTACCTTCATGTTCTGCAGCAAACACCAGTCATTATTAATTATAATAAATTTAAATTCAGTCACCTTCATACCAAATTTCAAAACAATCGGCCAATGCATTTGGCTCAAACTGCGTAACAAACATACAACTAAATGCCGAAAGGTCAAGTTGAAACAGAGACCTGGCTTTGCTTGGTCAAAAAATGTCCAAAAAAGCAGCAATGTAATTAAAAGCTTATATGAGTGTGATGCAGAAATATTAGTGTTTGAAAAGACTGGTGTAGGCAAGATTTAACCCTAGAATGGATGGGCTGGGTCTGTGAGACCCAGACGTTTTTAAATTACGTTAGATTCAAGGTCATTGGCGTTGCAGACCGTTATTTCTCTCTGTACCTTCCTAAAAGGGTCTACAGAATGCGCTATTGTTGCATGTTTGTCAATTTAGCTCTTAGCCATCAATTGTCACGTGTTTGAATATCTTGTTGGTCTGTCAGACCCAGCCCGTCTGCTTACATTACTTTGTGTACAAATCCGCACAGCAGGATTTGTGTTTTAGGACTGTTTTTAATTTTTACTTTGTTCATTTTAATACTATTGACAAGTTTAAACAAGTATAAGCGCAGTGCTTTTGTTGTTGACAAGAACTTGTCAAAACAGATGCTGCAACATTACTTGACTATGAGAGCTCAGCAAAACAACCTCCCACAAGAGATTCGGCAGTTAGCAACTAAATTTTCTGGATATGAAGCTCAACCTAAAGAGGACCCTGCTCCAGGAAAGCGTGGAAGATGCTCCATGTGTAAAGACAGCAAAACAAAATCGCAAAGAGTGTAAAATTTGGTTATGTCTAAACCAAATGTAATGTTGTGTAGCGATTGCTGTAAAAATTAAGTTATTTGTCCTCTCCAAAAACATATTATTTTTGTATTTTAATTAATTCTTAATATTTTTTCCTTAATATCATTCTTTATATACTAGATAAAATCAAACCCAATCAAAATTTAAAAAATCTTACCTTATTAATGTTATTTTTAAAAAATCATGTAATTTTTTGTTAAAAATGTACAAGATTACTTAGTTTTTTTATACCATTATTTGGGCGCAATATTATTTTGTTAAAATAGTATTGTACTACTAAAAACACTTCAAGGTTTCATATAAAGACATTTTTTGATCAATAAAAATAATTTGAAATTATTTATAGATTTTTTAATTCTTGGGTCTGTCAGACCCAGCCTGTCCACTTACGTAACTTTTTTTTGCCCGTTCATTCTAGGGCACTGGTATTCGTAACAGGTCTATATCCCAAAATGATACAAAAAGAGAATGAATATTTTTACGAACAGTTATAGATGTTTTCAACTGAATTTTCTCACCTTACTGTCTGATGAAGAATGCACCAATGAAGACTCGATCATTGCCTTTTCTTTTTGAGAAATGAAAGGATGTTCTGCTGGGCTATTGGCGCCTATGTACCACCATACGAGCGACCACAAAATACCACAGAACCCGGACAAATAGAATATGCTGGGCCATCCACCAGGACTTGCCGCCAAGATGCCAGTTATAAACAGTGTCACTATAGTGCCTACTTGTGTACCTGGACATTTATTGAAACAAAGCGAATTTACTTTCAGTAAAAAAACGTACTAAAACTAAATCAGATTTAGTTGAAAATCTAATTAAATTTGAAGGGAAACGTATTTTAAGGGAAACGTGTAGAATATTTCACTACAAATATTCTAAAAATAATACGTTCAGAAATTTTCTAAGTGGCACGTGTTTTGGGAGTTACAAAACTACGAGGGTAAGTCAATAAGTAGAGTGAAATTGAAAAAAATCTGTACATTTATTGTACTTAGTACTTACATAAATGATACTAGCATTACTTTTCAACATAATTCTCTCTTACTTCTACGCACTTAGTCCATCTTTTAACCAGCATTTGAATTCCTTCCTGGAAGAAGGTTTTTGGCTTGGTGTTCAGAACATTTTGCACCGCTTGTGTGGCCTCTTCATGAGATTCATAATTATTCCCTCGCAACTGTTCTTATAACGGACCTAAAAGATGACAATCGCTTGAAGCCAAGTCTGGCCTATATGGAGGGTGGTCCAGCAGCTGAAAATTAAGATTTTGAAAGCATAGGGCTGTGTTTTTAACCATATGAGGTTGAGCGTTATCCTGAAGCAAAATAAAGCCTTTTAAAAAGTTACCACGTCTTTTGGATTTGATTTTTGACTTCAATAAACGCAGTATCTCACAGTAGCTGTCACTATTTATTGTTTGACCTTTAGGTTTGAAGTCAACCAAAATTGGACTTTCCATATCCCAAAATATTGTCATCATAGTCTTTCCTGCAGACAGTTTAGTTTTGAACTTTTTTACTTGGGGAGATAAAGAATGTTCCCACACCAAACTTTGTTGCTTATTCTCTGGTTTAAAATGATGGACCCACGTCTCATCAACGGTTATTATTTGCTTAAGAAATAAGTCTTATTCATAACGTTCCAAATGCTTATGGGAAATTTTGAAACGATTGTCTCTGCGAATGCTGGTTAATTGTTGTGGAACCCAGTGAGCACAGACTTTTTTAAAGTTTAAAGAATCGTGGAGCCATGGCTTACTCAACTCACTTACAATATTATCAACTGTAATTCATCCATTTATGGAGAATCATTTGCATAACACTGTCATTAGTCTTTGACGTGAAAGACCTACCAGGCTGCTGTTCGTCACACAGAGGAATCCTACCACTTTTAAAGCGATCAATCCATTCATAGACCTTGCTTCCACTCAAACAACTCTCTCCATATTGCTGCTGGTTTCGCACCTTTTGAATTGAGGAAACGTATCACTGCTCACATTTCTTCCTTGGTGCAATCTGACAAAGGGGAACTAATTCTACACAGTCTTTTAAACACAATCACAATTAGCTAACAATGAAACAATACTTTCAATGAACAGCTTATAGATGTTATGCGTTATAGTATATATATATATATATACTATAACGCTTAACATCTATAAGCTGTTCATATATGTGATATATATATATATATATATATATATATATATATATATATATATATATATATATATATATATATATATATATATATATATATATATATATATATATATATATATATATATATGTGTGTGTGATGTGACTATATGCATATGTATATACAAGGTATCAAATCAACAACGTCGTGGATCGCACAAGTCATAATAGACCTACATGACGCAGGAATAGACTGAACAGATTTTGAAGACAGGCACGCATACAGGAGAAAGATGCTCGATTGGAAGGTCCCAGAGAATGAAATCCCAAAGAGAGCAGGGGTAAAATGGACGGAGGAGCGGAAGAGGATCCATGGGCATAGGATTAGGGAGGTGTGGAGGATTAGAAGGAACAAGACATGAGTCGGAGTGCTTTGCGTGATCCAACAGGGTCTATGCGCAAATAATAATAATAAATATATATATATATACATATATATATATATATATATATATATATATATATATATTTTAAGGCAAACAGCACATTAAGGTTATTATCATCTCTCTAAATGTAAGTGTGAGTCGTAAGTGTAGTGTTGTAAGTTAAGTGTGTGTTAAGCTCGGGTACTGCGAGGGATGACTAAATCCTCTCAATAGGTGCAGCTAGGCTATAACCCCTGCAGGGGAGTTATAGTGGAACTATCAGTGCTGACATACATGTGATTAGGAAAGAAATTCAAATTTCACTTAACTTGCCCTCGTATATTTGATTTGGAAACAGTTGCCTTAATTTATCCTAAAACAGTTTGTCTAAATTACTAAAACTGTATAACCCTATCCACACAAATATTGTGTTCATTATTCTGCCCTCACCTGAAAATATGAATGCCATGAACCTATTTCTTTCCAAAGGTGGTGCCCACTTAGATACAAGAGCGTATATACTTGGGAAAATACAACCCTGAAACCAAGAAACACATGTTCAGTAATAGGCCTCACTTATGGCTAATACTAACTTTTACATAACTCTAATCCTCAGACTAATGGCAAACAATTCAAATAGTCTAAATATTCAGGCAAATGAACGTAGCCTGCAAGAATGAACTACATCCTGAAGTCCGACTTTACTGACTTCAGTTTAATCCTCACCTGACCTAATCCTTGAGCCACTCTAGACATTACTACCACCTTCCAGTCCATGTTACTCGCAATATATGGAGTGATGAGGGTAAACAGGCCACATATCAGCATCGAGAGAAACAAGAGAGGCTTGGGTCCGTACTGCTGAGCGAAGAGCCCAGCTGGTAGCTGAAGACACATATAGCCCCAAAAATAAGAACTTAGGATGACGGTTTTCATTTGAGTGTCCCACGGGAGTGTCTGAATGCAATAAACAAATATCTTATGAAACGTTCTGGGAAGCTTTGTGATCACTTTTTCATAGTGAAATATTTTTGAATCATAATTTATACAAATAATTCTCTTTTTTAATAGTCTGGTTCTCATAAATTAATAGAATTTGGGGAAATAACAGATCTTGATAAAAATGTTTAATCTAACAAAAGGAAAAGAATAAGAAGAAAATTCATAAATCAAAACATGATTTTACGTCCAATTTCCATAAAATTATATAACATATTTACTTTAAAGTAATGAAGATCTTCTTAATATAATCTTTATTTTTGTTGTGTTATTATTCTGCTGAGAACAAAAGCAAACATTATTATTATTGCTGTATTTCGTAGCTTTGTCAATTTATTAATTGTTGACATGTTTCAGATTAACTCCGTTATCAAAAGTTATTTATGTACTCTATAACAATGCATCACAGGCGTACAGCAGCAAGTCTTGATAACGAAAGTAATCCAAACTCGTCAAAAAATAATAAATTAACAAACCTAGGAAAGATAAGTGATAGTGCAGAACAAAATAATTATTTAAATTTTAGTAAAATCAGTAAATATAGTAGTAGTAATAACACAAAATAAATTCATTGTTATAAACGTAGTCTGACTATTTAATTTGGGTGGTTCTTATTGTTTTTAATTTTGCTTAATGATTATAGAACCATGTAATACTTACTGGGAACTCTGGCCTGGTGTTGTTGCTAGTCATTGCAACAATGCCTACAGAGATGTTTGTTCTCATCATAAACGCTGTGACAACACAGAAGAAGACCATAATAGCCTGTGTAGTCCGCACAGATATCCAGTTACCTGAAATATTCATACGATTATAATTTCAGCGAACATTTGTTACTCAAATACATTGTTTAGTTGGTGATTGCATTGTAACCTTAAAAAAGCTGTGTTTTTATTTGGCTTTTTCTATTATTCAAGTGTTTGGCGCCTGTAGGCCCTTTGGCCAAAAGTGTCTTCCCCCACACTGTACACTCCTTTATTTTAAACATTAAAAACTTCTATTTTTCTGTATACATATCAATACCCAATATCAGAAACTGAAAACGTATTGTAAAAAAACCATTGTGAAATTAATAATTTTTTTTTTTTTTTTTTTTTTTAACGTCCGACTATTGTGCTGTTAGGATTTAGAAAAAATATTAGTTTTTGGTTGCTGGTTTTGAATATGATAATGAGGTCACAGCCAAAGAATGAACACTATTGACAAAAAGAAACATAGGTGAAATTACGAAACTGCTGATGTACTGCCTGTTGCAATAAGCAACACGGTATGTAGAACAGCAGTTGAAACAAAAGCATGGGGAAGAGGTAGGGCAAGAACAGTCGATTCCGGCGGGGCTGGAAAGTCAGTTTACTCCCAGTGACTTTTTTGTAGAGACTGTGTGGCTTTTCTGTTCCTACTGGGCGGTGCCGAGAAGTGGCAAATCGGCGCTAAAAGTAAGTAGACGATTATTAGCATACACTTCTTCCCCCTTTTATTATTTTGGTTAAAAGGGATTAATACATATTTTGGGGAACGTTTCATTTCACACAAGACAGTAGTGTTCATTCTTGGGGTTGCCACCAACAATAGTTGTAAGATAAATGTAAGGTAACACATATCAAATAATTAAAGGTAATTTTTATAATGAACCACTGAAAAAAAAAAATTATTCGAAGGACCCCGTACTCCTAACAGTGCACACTTGGGCTAATGCAGACGATGGGATGATTTATAGCGTATGAAAATGCCAAGCCCTCGCCGGGAATCGAACCCGGGTCCTCGGGGTGAAAACCTTGTACGCTATCAACTATGCCACTGAGGCGGCTCTGAAATTGATAATGTCAACCTAAAATTAAACTTTGTTAGTTCAAATACAAAATAGCATTTATTCAAGAGCATTGTTGAGTTTACAGTAAAACAATAAGGTACTGAGACTTACAATTTACAATTTTTGTGTCTTTAATTTTTGAAAATTTTGAAATAATATCTTTTTAGTCCAATGATGATGTTAAGTCGTTTTCAATGACCACTATGACTACAGCATTTAACTTTATACTACATTTAAAATTCCTCAGGTAGTTTCTTGCTCGCTTTAGGGTTGAAGTCATGACGCATTGTATTTGTGCTGTGGTAGGAGCTTCTACTTAAAATAAAGCAATTATTCCTTTCTTCTGCTTTCTTGCCATTGTTAAATACATTTTTTTTACTACTTCTACTAATTTTTTCCGTAACTTTTTTAAAATTTCTTAAAACTCGTTTTTTTTTAAATTTTTGTCACCTTTTTACCCAAAATTTTGCACCCTTAAGACTGCTAATGTGAAATACGGCCCATGCTCATAAACCTTATATATTTCAAATGTATTGCTTACAAATATACTTTAATTCATTTTATAATTAAAGTAGTCAGTTTTAAATTTAATTGAATTAATATAATTTTTATTTAATAATGTAATAAATTTCATATTAAAGAATGAACTTCGCAGTAATAGGAGCATGACTTGTTCACTGATCTGTACTATCAGAACATATTTGTGATATCTCTGCAAGATTCACTTATAGTGACCTCAATTCTTGATCCAACACACTTAACTATTATGGTAATAGTTTAGACGAAAATATGTTTATCCATTTTTGGATTTTGTTCCACTATGTCAATGTTTTGTTAAAATCCACTAAACTGCATTAAAGAAATGCTACAAGTTTGCAACAATTAAAACTTAATTGTTTTAATGTCGCTAGGTAAATGACTTTAAATAAATATTTATTTTAACTTGAACCATTTTTACTGCAGTGCACATCTATGAAAATGGACTGAATTTTCGGGCAACTTCTTCCACTTTGGTGTATTTTACAAAAAAATAGATGATTTTAAATATTACGTAGTAACTAAGTTTAGAATAATAACAGGTAGATAATGAATGGCATTTCAGCATTTAGTAAAACATAAAATTACAGTACCGAATAATTTTCACAGCTTCAATGAAAACTTTGTTTCACATGAAAATTAATTACTTTTTACATCGTCACTATAGGGTACCACTGGGTACAAAACAGTTTCAATTCAAGGGGGAAAATACCTTGAACTTTATGGATCTTTACATTTTCGAGTATTACATTTCCTTAAGCCCAAAAGAAAGGGTTTTGGTTATGTCCGTGTGTGCATGTGCGTGTATGAGCACAATGTTAGAGGCTCAACTAAACAGGTGTTTCAAAAAGGATGCAACCTGAAATTTATGAAATGTAAATTTCTTTCCCCAAATATCAGTTGGCAACACTGTTATCTTTGTTCATCTGTGTGTGATTGTAATGTACTAGTGCTATTCCAGTATTTGTTCCTGTAGTTTGTGTGTATTTTCAACTGTCTTTTTACAAAGATGAACCTGTGTTTATTATTGAGACTTATTGCGCGTATAAATCTTACAAACAACTAAAAGACGAGTTCCAGTAACAATTTCCCAATTCTTCAGTACCTAATAAGTCAACAGTATTGCGTCTGACTAATAAATTTCATGAGCCTGGCAGTGTACACGGTCGGAAAAGAACAGGTCGACCATCGTTGTTAACAGTGGAAGTTCTGGACAATGAGAAAGAATGTTTGAATCACTCATTCAGCAAATTCAGAAAGCCTCTTTTAAGGCTACTAAAATATTAAAACTTCATGCTTACCGCATTGTTGTCATTCATGAACTGAAAGAAGTTGACGATGAAAACGTCTAGTCATTCTCTTGTTTATGACAATGATAACGTAATGTTGGATCATGTTTATTTTAGTGACATGGTTTCACTTAGATGTTTACATTAACAACCAAAACTGTTGAATATGGAGCGTTGAAAATCCTCACTCACTTCACAAAAAACCACTACAAGCTTGTAAAATTGGTGTTTCATGTGCGACCTCCAGGCATCGTGTCATAGGCCTTAATTTTTTTGCAAATCTGTAGATGGTGTAATTTAGTGCAACTTCATGTAACAATTTACAGCCTTGTTAGATTTACATGAACGATATTGCTGGTCCCAGCAGGTTACACAATGTGTTTCACGTCTAATGGAACACTGCATATTTTACAGGAATTTTTTTGACCATCGTGTGGTATCAAAAGATCTCCAAGATCCCCAGGTCACCCGACGTTTTCCTTTGGGGGGTATTTAAAATGAAAGGCTTTTAAAAACAATCCTCATACATTTGACGAGTTAAAGAATAACAGTGAAAGTGAGATTTTAAACATTACTGAGCGAAAACTACGAGAAGTGGCTGCAAACGTTATAAAACATGTCCAAATCTGCACTGCAAACAGAGGAAGTAATTTTGAACATTTAAGTAAATATAAAAGGTTAAAGGTGATTTGAATAACGTATAATTTTTTAATAATATGTTTGATTAATTTTTAAAATTTTAATGTAATAAATTCATGTTATCAAAAATAGGGTTGCATCCTTTATGAAATAACTGTTATAACCTAATTACTGATTTTTATGAATTTTAGCATGTGGTTCTAGTTTACCATTTTTTTTGTACCATTTTAATTGTTAAAACCTTTTGATTAAAAAAAAATTTAATTGGATTTTCTCAAAATTGGCTCTAATGATTTAAAATATTTTCCTCAAATACTGTCAAAAGTACCCAAACAAAATGCATGTATTGTTATAACCACAAAAGATCAGATTCTGGGGCTATAAAAAAGTAAAAAAAAATGCCTAATTTCTGAAAATCGGTTAATGAGAATTTGATGAAATTTTAGTAAAATGGTTTACGACTTAAAATAAAGTTGCAAATTTGGTACAAAAGAAATTTAAAGTTACGGAGTAAATTGAAAAAAACTAAAGAAAACCTTACCACAACAGTTTATTTTAGTTATTTATTTAATTTATTTTTTATTTTATTTTTTTATTTTATTTGCAACAGTATTTTTTTATTTATTTTTTTGCCTGATGGGACCATTTTAGTCTAAATTTCAGTTCTTCCTAACATTGAACTGTAATTTTTTCTCCAATAATCCCTCTTTCGATCAGATCACTACCTTCTTGTGTCTCTTCGGTTTATCCACTTTAAATTTATTAGTCTTAAGAATGCGTGTTATTTTACATTTGTCTGTTGCATCATCCATTTTCAGTCCTATTTCACTGAGGTCTCTGAGGACTTGTGTGATGTATATTCCCTGTGTTTTCCTGTTCATGCTTCTCATTACCAGTTGTCTCAGGATTCTGTCCTCCGGCATTCTTAATATGTGAAAGAAGTGGGAAATTCTTCGTTTTTTCATTACACTGAGAACTGGGTCAATATATTTTTATACTGTTTCATTGGTGGCTATTCTCCAGGTCCCGTCTTTCCGGTAGCTTTTGTTGAGACACGTTCTGATGATCCTTCTCTCTGTCTTAAGCAGCGGGTCCATCTTGTTATTGTTTTTGATTTGGAAGAGTTTCACTGGCATATAATGTTTCTGGGAGTACCACTGATTTGTAGTGGCGTATTTTTGTTTTTATTGACAGGCATTTTTTCTTGTACGTTGGCCAAGTTAGTAGCTGGGCTTTTTTAATTTTTGCTATTTTTATTATTTTAATTTTAGTTATTTATTATTATATTATATAATTATTAATAATAATAATTAATGCCATGTCATTAATTAATAATTATTAAATATTATTATTATTATTTACTTATGAACCATACATTTATTTTATTTCATATTTGTTATACTAACTTTTTTATTACAGCTTCTAAACAGGCTTGGGGGGAAATAATTATTGTGACAGTGTTCCTATAAAATTTTTGCCCCCACTTATTTTCAAATGGTATAAAGATTACATTTATTTGTGTGAAATAACGGTACTTTTTTGTGTGAATTAAAAATGAGGTTTGAATTTTTCAGATTTGAACTTACAGGATATCCACTGATTGGTGGCAGATATTGTGGTTTGCTGTGATCAGCTTGTCTAGAGACTAGAATGTGTTTGTGAGTCTAGGAAGGTTTAAACATTATGGCTGGGACTTTGGAACTGCATACTGCATGGTTGGAATGGCCAATAGTATGGCCGGGATGTGCATTTTACCTGGGTGATCATAATATGGACTTGAACTTCTCAGGCCGAAGCAAACATGATTACCAGACCTGGCATGGCTTGGACAAACTTGGACGGGACTTGCATTTTGGCTGGGTGATAATGATCTGGACTTTGATGTCTTGGACTTTTCAGGCCGAGGCAGACATGGCTGGACCATGATTACCAGGCCTGGTATGGCTTGGACTAACTTGGCCGGGACTTGCATTTTTGCTGGGTGATAATGACCTGGACTTTGATGTCTTGGACTTCTCAGGCCGAGGCAGACATGGCTGGACCATGATTACCAGGCCTGGTATGGCTTGGACTAACTTGGCCGGGACTTGCATTTTTGCTGGGTGATAATGACCTGGACTTTGATGTCTTGGACTTCTCAGGATGTTTTGGACTAATCAGGCCGAGGCAGACATGGCTGGACCATGATTACCAAGCCTGGCATGGCTTGGACGGGACTTGCATTTTGGCTGGGTGATAATGATCTGGACTTTGATGTCTTGGACTTTTCAGGCCGAGGCAGACATGGCTGGACCATGATTACCAGGCCTGGTATGGCTTGGACTAACTTGGCCGGGACTTGCATTTTGGCTGGGTGATAATGATCTGGACTTTGATGTCTTGGACTTCGCAGGATGTTTTGGACTTCTCAGGCTGAGGCAGACATGGCTGGACCATGATTACCAAGCCTGGCATGGCTTGGAATAACTTGGCCGGGACTTGCATTTTGGCTGGGTGATAATGATCTGGACTTGGATGTCTTGGACTTCTCAGGCCGAGGCAGACATGGCTGGACCATGATTACCAGGCCTGGTATGGCTTCGACTAACTTGGCCGGGACTTGCATTTTGGCTGGGTGATAATGATCTGGACTTTGATGTCTTGGACTTCGCAGGATGTTTTGGACTTCTCAGGCTGAGGCAGACATGACTGGACCATGATTACCAAGCCTGGCATGGCTTGGAATAACTTGGCCGGGACTTGCATTTTGGCTGGGTGATAATGATCTGGACTTTGATGTCTTGGACTTTTCAGGCCGAGGCAGACATGGCTGGACCATGATTACCAGGCCTGGTATGGCTTGCACTAACTTGGCCGGGACTTGCATTTTGGCTGGGTGATAATGATCTGGACTTTGATGTCTTGGACTTCTCAGGATGTTTTGGACTAATCAGGCCGAGGCAGACATGGCTGGACCATGATTACCAAGCCTGGCATGGCTTGGACGGGACTTGCATTTTGGCTGGGTGATAATGATCTGGACTTTGATGTCTTGGACTTTTCAGGCCGAGGCAGACATGGTTGGACCATGATTACCAGGCCTGGTATGGCTTGGACTAACTTGGCCGGGACTTGCATTTTGGCTGGGTGATAATGATCTGGACTTTGATGTCTTGGACTTCTCAGGCCGAGGCAGACATGGCTGGACCATGATTACCAGGCCTGGTATGGCTTGGACTAACTTGGCCGGGACTTGCATTTTGGCTGGGTGATAATGATCTGGACTTTGATGTCTTGGACTTCGCAGGATGTTTTGGACTTCTCAGGCTGAGGCAGACATGGCTGGACCATGATTACCAAGCCTGGCATGGCTTGGAACAACTTGGCCGGGACTTGCATTTTGGCTGGGTGATAATGATCTGGACTTGGATGTCTTGGACTTCTCAGGCCGAGGCAGACATGGCTGGACCATGATTACCAGGCCTGGTATGGCTTCGACTAACTTGGCCGGGACTTGCATTTTGGCTGGGTGATAATGATCTGGACTTTGATGTCTTGGACTTCGCAGGATGTTTTGGACTTCTCAGGCTGAGGCAGACATGGCTGGACCATGATTACCAAGCCTGGCATGGCTTGGAATAACTTGGCCGGGACTTGCATTTTGGCTGGGTGATAATGATCTGGACTTTGATGTCTTGGACTTTTCAGGCCGAGGCAGACATGGCTGGACCATGATTACCAGGCCTGGTATGGCTTGCACTAACTTGGCCGGGACTTGCATTTTGGCTGGGTGATAATGATCTGGACTTTGATGTCTTGGACTTCGCAGGATGTTTTGGACTTCTCAGGCTGAGGCAAACATGGCTGGACCATGATTACCAAGCCTGGCATGGCTTGGACGGGACTTGCTTTTTGGCTGGGTGATAATGATCTGGACTTTGATGTCTTGGACTTCGCAGGATGTTTTGGACTTCTCAGGCCGAGGCAGACATGGCTGGACCATGATTACCAGGCTTGGCATGACTTGGACTAACTTGGCCGGGACTTGCATTTTGACTGGGTGATAATGATCTGGACTTGGATATCTTAGACTTCTCAGGCCGAGGCAGACATGACCGGACAATGATTACTGAGCCTGGCATGTAGGCAGTGTAGGCTCACCAGACTTGGTGGTTCATGGCATTATTGATAAATGGTAACAAGGAAAATGATGTTAGGCAATTGGATATGAGCAACTTGAGATAGGAAACAGCCTTGAAGAGATGAAACAAATTACTTCTGAGGACTTCACACTCTTATGGTAAGATAATATATTAATAATTAACTAAATAATCCAATGTCTGTTATAGTGGTTACAGTTACTTTGCTTGGATAGAAAGATATCATATTCGATACTGAGAAATGGTTTTGCTTATAATTCTTCTTTTCATTTGTATTTTGAAAACAAAATTTCTAAGTTTTTGTCCACCAATGGCTGGTCAGGGTTCATTTTAATATTTCAATATTGTAGATTTTCTTACTGTACCATATTTTTTTTATCACTATACAAAGTACAACACAATATAGTGATTGTAAAAGTAATTGATTTCATGATTTAAATTAATATGCCTATATTCAGATGTTCTTTGTCAAGAAAAATGTGGTTTTTACTTGGATCTATGTTAGCACGCATAAGTCCTATCTATGTCTATGCACATAATAGAACACTAAACAAACATAGATTTAAAAAAAAAACCATAAAATCAGCAGATTTTACGGATGTGGCCAAGTATGAAGATTCAAAACTCAAATCAATGTAGCAATTCTGAAATAAAGAAGAAATTTATTTTTTGGAATAATCTTAAAAAGCAAACATAAACCTTGACCGCCATCAGAAGTAGTTTTTTTTTCAATTTAAACTTTTTCTTCTTCCTTCAGGCACCAGAACCTTTTGTAGGGTTACACATACCCAATGACGAAGAACTCTGAATATGGGTATACCCAGTAGAAACCACAAAATCCTTTAGGCCTCACGCGTCGAGGTCTCAGAAAATGCCTTCCATCTTCCTCTGTCAAACGGTCAGTTATTTTATCTGTCTCACAGTATTTCCTTTCTTTCTTTACAGTTGTTATCGTCTCCATCCAAGCCAATGCCTTCTAAAGCCATACATTTATTCTATTTTGAATTGTGGTAAACTGACTTCAGTGTAGAATCTTTTTGAGTAAAACCTGACGAAACTGTTTGAGAAGATATTGGAAGAATTTCAAAGTTTTTTGTCGATAACTTTGAAATACATTTTTTAAAAAGAAATAGCAACATATTTCGCAACATATTGCAACATTTTGTTTTGCTGCTTTTAACAACTTTTAAATAATTTAATATATAACGAGAAAATTTCTGCAACGTTGCACCATTTTGTTTAATATTTTACAGATAACTTTATTATACTACGAAGTACCATTAAAATTATATTCACTATTAAATAAATACCTTTGCACTAGGTTAGTCATTAACTCAGATAAAATAACAAAATTTGTTTGTTAAAAGAATACTTGCAAAACCGTAATGTTTGTTTAAGAAACAAGATTTATTACCGAGAAAACACATCGCTCGCACTTTAGCGTACTTACTTTTTGGATTTTGTTCCATGATTCTATTTCAACTAAACAGCTTCCGTATCTCAATACAGGTCCTAGTTATTTCACTGTAAATGATAAAATGTACAATATTTAATCATTTTAATATTTCATTCAAACACTGTTATCTTGAGACAACACAAGATAATATTTTCTACAAAACTGAACATTTAAACATGTTAAGTAGGTAGTCATATCACACTTTGTGTACATTTAGAAAATAAATTAAACTAAATGTATATTCTTGTTGATAAGACGTTTAAAATTAAAATGACTTCTCTCCCTTATTTCGCAAAAGTAATTATTATCATAATTTCATTTACGGTTAAGTAAAGCAATCGTAAGTAATATAGTTGTATCGTATCACTGTTTCTAATTTTATATGATGAAGAAAGAATGCGCCTGACTTCAACACTTTATAACTTTGCAATAGATTATGCTACATATATTTCATTGAATGAAAGCATACTTTTTCTCTTGCAGTTTTTCTAATGTTTGCTACTTTGTTCGCTTTAAACAGAAAAGCCTCTACAATAACGTACTATAGCGCAGACATAACAAACATTTTTAAAGTACCACTTTGCTCTCGCTAACTTTATCGGAATTTAGTTTTTCTTTTACAAGGTAGAGGTTAAAATACACAGCGATTTCGGACCATTTTCGCTGAAGTGTTTCGTGTTACTATGAATAAATAATATATTGTTTGATAACTGTTGATAATAAATAAATGTTTGATAACTGAACATTGAACTATTAGAAGCTCAGAATAAATAAACAATACTGAATAAGTTTTAAAAAAATGTTTTAATTTTTAGTTACATTTATTAACAGTTGTCACCAAATGAGCGAAAAAGTGTCCAACAGAAAGGCTGTCGTCAATGAAAACAAGGATTTAAACTCGTAAGTTTAACGGTTTTGAGTTTAATGAATATGATAAAGTTAAAAAATAAATGAAAACAGTGGTCATTACAGACTGTGCAAATTTAGGGAATCAATTCAGTAATCTTCCTCTAGCAAAAGAAAGGGGATTATATTGTACAAACACAATCATCTCTGGACCAAAGTGTAGTGGTGTAGACCAAACATACAGCATACAGCTCACTGTTATGCATTTTAGTATGGTAAAAAAATGTTCACAACTGAGTTGTTGGGGAAAATATTTTAGAAGTCACAGAGAAATTACAGAATGCCACCAATGCAGTAAGTCAATGGACAAAAAAATGGAGAGTAAAGCTTAATGAAGAGAAAACTGTACACATTAATTTTACGAATAGAAAATATGAACCATTACCAATAATATTAAACGAAAGGAGTATAACATATGCAAACAGTGCTAAATATCTAGGAATGACACTCGATGCAAAGCTCCGATGGAAGGTGCATGTAAAAAAAAAAGAGGAGCTACAGCTCAAATTCAATAAAATGTTTTGGCTTATTGGAAGAAATTCAGAACTTTCGATAGACAACAAGATACTGCTATACAAGCAAGTTCTAAGACCAATATGGACCTATGGTGCACCACTCTGGGGATGTACAAGAAAAAGCAATAGTAAAATTATTCAATTTTTCAAAATAAAGTATTGAGAACGATCGTCAACGCCCCTTGGTATGTGAGAAATGAAAACATACATAGGGACCTAGGTGTTGAATCTGTTCAGGAAGTCATTAAAAAGCTCTTGGTTAAGCATTATTGCAGGTTAGAACAGCATAATAATACAGAGATTGTCCAACTACTATGCCGCAGTGACAATATCACAAGAAGGCTGAAGAGGACCAAGCCAATTGACCTCTTCAGGCCGTAAACACATTGGGACCAGCCGTCGGGCTGCACCCCAGCACACAGTGAACACAATGATAAAGAAAAATTACTAGATGGGGCATGCCTTAGTTGTAATTAATAAAATAAAAAAAAAAATTAAAAAAATAAAAAACAACTGAGTTATTCTGTATATTACTTATTCTATACAGTATAGTCTCATTTGTTTAGACACTCGTCATTCCGACAACTTACTTAATTCGACACATGCCAATTTTTGACAGTATGTGGCTCTGAATGAGTTATTGTAGGGCCTACTTTACTCATACAGTTGTCCACAAAACATTTGAAACACCCTTTCGTTCTATCAATTCTTAGGCTGTACTGTAATTGAGAGTTGTTGTACCTGAATATATTGGATGTATAAATAAATACTGTATGTTGACTGTGACGTGTGTTGTGTAAATTATTAGCCTCATTCAATAATAGAACATCTTTACGTCAGAGTTAAATAAAAACTGTAGGCTCTAAACGTATCTTTATCTGTCAAGTTGGACATTACAAATATAACGACCTTGAACATTCGAGTCCAATACCTATAGTTAGAAAGAAAGAGGAGAAACAGTTGTGTTTACATGTGAATAAGTGTCAAAATCGTTTACGACCATTTATGAACACAGTCAAGTTAATTTCATTCAACAGAACTTAAAATGTTTAAATGCAGATTTTAAAAATGTTTGTTTATGCAGATTTTAATGGATTATGTTGGGGGATTTAGATTTGCAAAAAGTGAGACAACAGGAAAATGACCCAATTGCTTCCGTCATCATCACAACACGCTATGCCACAGCTCGCTTTGAAGAGTGTTTTCTGCCTGTCCACTTGAATTTAGCACCATACGACTTCTGACTCTTCCTGAAAATGAAAACAATGCTGAAAGCAAAATGATTCGATTCCTATCGCAAGGACTCCGAAGGAACAGCTGAACACTTTTCCGAAAGACACCCTCCTGAAATGCTTCCAATCATAGAATCAACACTGCGATAAGTGCATCACTAACCAAAGACAGTACTTTGAAGGATATTAATTACATTAATTCATTAATATTAATTACATTAATTCAATAATATTAATTTAATGTAAGCTTAAAACTTTCTTTGTAATTAAATTGTTTGCTGTATTTGATAATACCTCATATGTACTATATTTTTATGTAAATGGTTATAAACTATTGTACTGTTTCTAATTTTATTACAGTAATATACCATGTAAAAAAACTTACATATTGTATAAAAAACTTTAAAACACAACATATTTTATAAATAAAACAGATAGGGATATTTATATTTAGTAGATTGTGGAAAATGATGCTAGACCACGCCAAGGATCCCAGCATGCATCATTTTCCCGATTTGTTGTTTATTAAGTTCAAAACATGCTATCATTAATGTGATCATCACAGTAACAAATATATATATATTCGTTTAAAAAACCGAATTCTTCTGTACAAAATTAAATATTCAAGAACTAAACAAAAAATATGGTAAGATAAACAGAGTCAAGCACTTCAAATATCTGGGAGAAATTCTTGAACCCACAGGTGGTGAGAAGGCTGCGCAAAAGGTTCGGCTACTGAGAATGAAGAGGGCTCTTGGTATAACGCGTGATATCTACAATAAGAGATGTATGTCGACTCACACAAAAATCAGACACTACAACACAGTCATAAAACCGGAGGTATTATATGCAAGCGAGACGCTAGCACTCCACACAAAAGCTACCATGGAGGATATTTTGAAGGAAGAACGCAAAATCTTGAGGAAGATCCTTGGCCCGAGATTAACAGAAGATGGATACAGGTTGCACTCCCCGAAGACCACAGAGAAGATATCGAACTTGGCAGCAGATATCAGAAGAAGGAGGCTTCGGTTCTATGGACACATCAGTAGACTCCCAACAACGAGACTTGCCAACAGAATACTTAACTATATACAAGGAGTCAAATCAACAATGTCGTGGATCGCACAAGTCAGAATAGACCTGCATGACGCTGAAATAGACTCAACAGATGTTGAAGACAGGCACGCATACAGGAGAAAGATGCTCGGTTGGAAGGTCCCAGAGAATGAAATCCCAAAGAGAGCAGGGGTAAAATGGACGGAGGAGTGGAAGAGGATCCATGGGGACATGATGAGGAAGGTGTAGGATTAGAAGGAGCAAGACATAAGTCGGAGTGCTTTGCGTGATCCAACATGGTCTATACAAAAATATATATATATATATATATATATATATATATATATATATATATATACACACAATTTGCATTCATTTCAAGATCTTAGGTTTGGATTTTTTTTCCAATGAAAATTCACAAATAAAATACATGATATAGTGTAATAAAATATCAATTAACTTAATAATTAATACTGATGCAAAATAAATATTGATACAATATGAAAAACAATTGACAAAAATTGATACATAAAGCACTAATAAAATAAAGATAATATAAGCAATATACCTGTAGGTCTATGATACAGAATACTTACGTTATACAGAATGTTCAAAAAGTGTCGCATCCTTATTAGGGAGTTACTTTATTTTATGAGTCAGTTACAAAAACTGTCGAAAATTGGGCTCCATTATACAATTCACAAAATTGAATACAATGTTGCATGTTCACAAACACATTAAACACAAGTTGTAATGTTCTTTCAGAAATTTGAGTAACACATTGTTTGATTTGCCAATATTTCAACACATTGTTTGACTGCCTGTATCGTTGACCTTGCTGTAAAGCTGAATGATGAATGTATTTATTGCATCCATATCGTACTTTTCATACTGATGTATTCAAATGATTAGGATTATGACCTATTCTTCCCGTCAGTGGTCTATCCACTCACCTCATAAAGACTACCGCGGTTTCGAAACTCTATCGTTTCATCTTCAGGCTGTCATACAAAATGTTAAATCCCTCTGTTCAGGTCGTCATAACGTCAAACAAAACATTAAAACACACATCACAAACACTGAGTACAATTACACATTTAAAATATTTATCATGAAATTCGGCTTGGCCAAACGACAATCGCGCGACTCGTACGTCGTTACATTCCGGACTACGGAGTCTCCATCATTAGTAGCGCGCCCGTCATTGTTATCAGTTAAGGTGCGTCTGTTGGTTTTTGTTACTTACTCAAATCACTTATCCTTAGAGCCATGTCATATATTAAATTGATTTGATTTAAATGAAAGATGAGGATGTTGTGGGGGTCTGATTTTTTGTTCTTGTAAATCTGAAACTCTTCAATCGCATCCATATAACTACTTTTATGACACAAATGTAATATTTCCATATCATTATGGATGTCTTCGAATTTATGGTTTTTGTCCATAAGATGTTCTGCAAAAGCCGAGTTTGTCGATAATGCACTTCTGGTCATGTGCTCTTTAAATCTTTTCTTAAAAGAGCGAGCTTTACAAGAGCAAAAAATCAGACCCCCACAACATCCTCAATGAAAAATTTTCATTTAAATCAAATTTAATATATGACATGGCTCTAAGGATAAGTGATTTGAATAAGTAACAAAAACCAACAGACGCACCGTAACTGATAACAACGACGGACTCGCTACTAATGATGGAGACTCCGCGTCCGGAATGTAACGATGTACGAGTCGCGTGTGTAGCTTGGCCAAGGCGAATTTCATGATGAATACTTTAATTGTGCTCAGTGTTTGTGATATATGTTTTTAATGTTTTGTTTTCTTTGTGACGACCTCGACAGGGGGATTTAACATTTTGTATAACGGCCTGAATATGAAACGATAGAGTAACCACGGTAGCCTTTATGAGGTGAGTGAACAGACCACTGACGGGAAGAATAGGTCATAATCCTAATCATTTTAATATGTGGTCCAGTGGCTATGTTAAAATAATGATGTATTCAGTTGTGTGAAGCGCGTAATAAAGCCAACTTTGAACCATTTTTGTAACTAATAGAACAAAGTAATTTTGTTATTTCGCTATAAGGTTGCATCACTTTCTGAACACTCTGTATTACAGTTATGTAAACACAGTAAAATAATTACCAATGATAGGTAAAGCTTAAGTCAACATTTTTCAACATTATGGTTGTCACACGTCCCATTCTCAGTGAACTTGTCTTCTGACATTGTTTTCAATGAAATTTCTGAAACAAAGAATTTATTGAATTATACAAATTATGTAAGACTACTATTTATTGGGTGTTTGTTCTTGCAACAATAAAAATACAAATTATAAGCAATATTATTACTAGTTATTCACTTGATAGACACACTTAAAATCTAAGTTTGCATAAACTCTTTCCAAGCTTAGTTTTCAAATAAGTAAAATTATTGTTTATCAGACTGAAAAAATTCATTGGGCACTGAATTGCTTTTTCTACTAAATAAACGTTTACACATCATTTATTTATGTATAAGGTTTTACGAAGTAGAATCTTAAAATAGCATACTATACTCTGTCTATAGCGCAGAATGTTTATTATTATTATTTTGGAAAATCTAGTAAAACTTTAAAATTTTCTTTTTAAATCTAATTGTGTTGTACAAATTTTACGTACATCTGCCTTTAATACAGTAAATTATACATACCTTTGTGACAAGTATTCTCGTAACATATGCACACACATTTTCGGAGTATTGTAGTAGACTGTTTACATGATCGACTTATAAACTGAATGCTATTATCTTATATAGTGTGTTTATTTTTCAATAGAAACATTCATGCACTCTCAAAATTTGTTGACACTATTTAAAGTGTTTCCATTTTAGAATTATTTTCATTTCAATTATCAATATTTAGTTAGTAGCAATTAGAGTCACCTGTTTTCATTTATGCTATAGTAATTCGTGTCCAGTTAGTGTTTTGTTTTGTCTAGAAAATTACTTCTATTATTTATTACAAATTATTCACTGTGGAAGATTGTTTAAAAACATAAGATAACAGAATTAAACTGAATGTTAATTAATACTCTACTGTATTTATTTTACAATAGAAATGGGAATTAGGGTTTAGATAAACTTTTCTTACCAAACACGTAATACTCAAAATATATTTATTGAGAATCCATAACTTAATAAAATCAACTTTAGGCAAACTTTAGCAGAATTGGAAAGTAATGTATGTTTCCCATTTAGTAATGAAAATTTAGAACTAGGTTTAAAGAACATATAAGATCATTCAAATACGGCAAAAATGATTCAAATTATGCGTCACATTTAATAAAAGAGGGACACATACCTCGAGAAATACAAAACTCCTTGAAAGTATTACATATGGCAGAGAAAGGAAGACGTATGAACATTTTAGAGAACTTGGAAATTTTAAAATCTAAATTAAAGGGAGGAAACATAATAATAATGAACAGATATCGTCGCAAGCAGATATTACGTTTAAAATCTAAAAAATTTCAAAAATTAACAGGAGGGATGACCGTTGAAGAGAAAGTTTGAAAGGAGCCAATCAGAAGCGAGCGAAAACGTATGATTTTGAAGAGCCAATCAGAAGCAAGCACGTCAGGTTTAATGTACACGTGTTGAATAGAGGAATATATTGAAAATTATAAATATGACGGGCCATAATATTGGTGACCAGTTTTTGAAGATGGAGTTCTCCGAAATTCGTCAACAAAAGTAGAATTGACGGAGCTAGGGAACGCAGATCATTATACTCAACATAGTATGTTTCCCATATTACATGCGAGGGCCCTGCAGGGGGTGCAGACTAGCTGCACCTATTAAGAGGATTTAGATGTCCCTTGTGGTACCCGAGTCTAACACACACTTACACTTACAATACTACACTTACGACTTTAACACTTTATATTCACACTTACATTTAGGGAGGCGATAATAGCCTAAATGTGCTTTTCGCCTTAAAATAACAACCAAAAAAATCACATGGGAGGAAGGATGGATAAATCCCATATTGTTATATCAGTGTACGGAGAAACAAGTTTCGCTCTCACCATTTTAAATTGGACTTATTCATCAAAGACTCTGTGCAAAAAATAATTACCTTCATGTTCTTTGTACTACGGTACCTACAGTTTAACTCTTTAAATGTCTTCAAATGTCATGTGTTCCGTCTTGACACGTGTCATGACTGCCTCGCTACCCACTTGAAGCACATTGGAGTCTACTCCTCTGAAATGTGCCAAGAGACGAACTCAAATATAAACAAGGAACACCTGCTGACATGCACTGGATTGAATGCTGATTCGAGACGACAGAAGAGCTTCGCTCGGCTGTATTGGGAAGTAAGGAGGCTGATGGACTGGAGTCCGGGCTAGCCATAGGAAACAACAACATGTCTTCAAATATATTGTGTTGTTCCATATACACACAAATGATGATAAAAATCTGATAAAATATAATAACTGATACTTGCATGATGGACTGCTCTCAGATGAAAACCCATTTATAGTCCAAAGAAAGCACTGTTACACCAGATTTTTAAAACTGAGTTGGAAGGTATTGCACTGTACTGTGGCGTTTAAATTCCTCAGGCTATAATCCAATGAACTTCTAGCTTTGGGGCATTTCAAGAAATGTGCACATCATTAAAAACTTGTGAACAACCTACATCATCATGACAACAATACGTTAAAGTGCACTAGCCAATACAATTGACAGCCTGAGAAATGTCACCTGCTTCCTGAAGTACATAATGTTGGTTTCGTAAAACATCCGTAATAGTAACCTAAATGGAGTTTAGCTGTTGAGACTTTATATTAATATTTTTTGTAAAACCCTATTAGGTATAAAAAAATAATAAAGTTGGTTGTTTGATCAGAAACAAAAAATAGTGATGAGTTAAAATTAATCATAGTTTACTTTTGAAAGACAATAATTATCCAAATTCTTTTTATATTCTTCTTTTCTGCTAGGATTATTATCACTGTGTTCAGTATAATGATCTGCCTTCCCTAGCTTTGTCAATTCTACTTTCGTTGACGTGTTTCGGAGAACCTTCATCTTCAAAAACTATATCTATACTCAAATAGAGTATAGATATAGTTTTTGAAGATGGAGTCAACGAAATGCATCAACGAAATGCGTCAACGAAAGTAGACTTGACGAAGCTAGGGAAGGCAGATCACTATACTGAATACAGTAATAATTATAGGTTTTTAAAACATTATTGCCATTTGTTGTACAAATATTTTCTGATCTAATCTTATAACATTGTCACCTGCTTCTTTGTCAACTGCAGTGTTCTTGGATTCATTCCACGGCTGCAAAGTTGTTGATCCAAATGCCATGAACACAATGTTGCCGACAAACATGATGACTGCAGTAGTGTAGAATACAGTGTTCCATTGATGTTTATTTGACTGTGAACAGAGGATAAAGTATGTAATCGATTTATTGGTTGAATGAAACAAATCGGCTGCGTCATTCTCTCATTTTCTTTAAAATGGCCATGCTGCCTACACACTACTGTAATTGTGTAGGTTACGCAAAATGGACATACTTAAAGGATATAGGGACCGAAAGATAACACAGGATGTAATAATTGTCAAATCGAAAGATCTGACCAACCTAGCCATTTACAAGAAATTCAGCCACCTCGGTGGCTTGTTGATAGCGTACTGGGCTTTCACCCTGAGGACCTTGGTTCGATTCCCAGCCAGGGCTTGGCATTTTCATATGCTGTAAATCATCCATCGTCTGCATTAGCCCAAGTGAGCGCAATAGTCGGACGTTAAACACCAAAAAAAAAAACCAATGTTTCATTTAAACCTCTTTAAACATAAGGAAGCATGTGCGATGTTTTTCGTACTATCTACTTATTTGTTAAACTTGTATGAAATTTACAAATTTTAATATAAATTTAATGAATTACAGTAATTAATTTTGAATAGATTCAGAATGTAACAACACCCCATTGAATCCTAAATAGATGAAAGTATTGAAAATTCATGTTACAATTAAAGTTCTCAACCAAAAAGAACGCATTACTGAAGAGTCACAACGAAGTGAAAAATGAATACTTACTTCATCTTGTAAAATAAATCCAGCATACAGCGGTGCAAGGAACGAAGCAGAATTGGACAAACAGTTGGTGAGGCCCATCAGTACGCCAGCGAAGTTTGGTTCCAAGTCATGGTGGTTGCTTAGGCAGCCGAAATAAAGACCAAAGTTGACAGAAATTGATAAAGTTAAGAGAGTGATGGCTACGTGCAGAGATTTACTGAAGGTCAAAGCAACAAGTCCAAATGCAGTCCCCCACAAGCCTGTAAACAAATAACAAAGCCGCTTTGTTTCCCATTGTCTAGTGAATTCATATCCTCCTGATTACAGTTTAATAGTGAAATATATTTCATTAAGTAAAGATGTACAATTTAGGTATCATGTATAAAATGTTGATTATATCAGATTATGTGGTCTTAAGTTCTTTGTACATCATCCTAGACTTGTATCAAATATACAACAATGTATATGGCCATTAACATTTGTTTATTTTCAGGTAAGTATAGATCTTTTATTTAGGTTTAACATGCAGAAAAGTATATTTTTATGTATAAATATCTTAGTAAAAGTTTAATTGTTTGTACAGTGATAGATGGCCGGGGCTAATGGCCGACCTGGGCGATGGTCATATTGGATAACATTCTAATTCATCGAATGAAAAATGACCCGCATTACAGATTATATTTTGAATAAATTGCTGAACACATTATAAGAGTGTTTTCATTTTTTTAAATTATTTCTAAGCACATGTGTAAATATAGAGATAACATTGTGCTGAGTTAACATAAACAAGTCTTTGATTGATGGGTGTTTGGTTTTTGTAGGACAACAATTTTCACGATATTTTTTAGTTATCAGTCAGAATGCCCACTCCTATTCCCATTTGTTTTCAATTAGTGTGTTTTTTGGTTAGTTTTACTTAGTGTGTCAACTCTTTTAATGTGTGTTTAATTTATTAGTCCGTTTAAAAAAATGTAAACAGTCATAATATTACCGTGTTACACACTTTTGATTTTTAAATTTAACAAAACGTTAAGTTGTGCAAGTTTCAAATTGTTGTTTAAATTCTGTTTTCAGTTTTTCTTGTGAATATTAATTAGGTTTTAAAAGAAGTGCTTGTGATAGTGAAAATGGAAGACAAACTTTGAGTATTGAATTAAAAAAAATGCTAATATATGAACTAAAAAAATGTACAGTATTTATTTGATCTGTGTGTATATATTTGACATAATTACATTTGTACCAGTAATAATAATAACAATAATTACAAAGTAATAATACTTTGGGAAACATTTGCCATCATTGCTGATCATTTAGCACTACCCAGGGGACACGTACAGCTTAAAGTGTGCTGCGGACGCGGTCAACTTTGTCCCCCATCGGCATTACAAGCAATTGCTGACAACACATCTGCAGGCTCTATGATAGAATCGATCCAGAAGAAATACAAAATAGTTAAACACATTACCAAGGAATTGGTTCTGCAGTGGATCCCGTCACTAGTAGGCATACAAGGGAATGAGCGGGCAGACAAGCTGGCCAAACAAGGAACCCTTATAGTGCAGAAACCAAAAAGAATGCTCACACTGGAGGCTAGGATTAGTGCATTGAAGCGAACATCTTATCTTGAATTTACAAAGTCGAGGAAGACATAAAGAACAAGCCTTATGAGAATGTATTCGACTTGTATGGGAAGGTCAAGGATCTCCAGTGTAGGACATCTGTCGCGGTCTTTCGGCTGACAACTGGACACGACTGTCTGAATGAACACCTGAAGAAAATTAAGATATTAAAGTATGACAACTGCACATTGTGTGAATGCCCAGACACCATCATGAACAAGGACCACCTCCTGATCTGCAGAAAATTAGATGAAGAGAAGCAGAGAAGAGGAGACCTCCCTGGCCTCTACTGGGAAGCAAGATCAAAGATGGCGTGAGTCAGCGGAAGCCATTGGGAAAACAACAACATTTTTACTAATTTAATTAAAATAAAGTGTGACTTCTGGTCTGTGAATTTTGTTCGTTCTTCATCTTTGGCATACTAATAGTGAGTACTGAATTACTTTTTCCTATGATGCAAATTAAAATGTTTCCCACAAGTCTCTATTGTAAACACTGACTCGCACATCAGTCTGGTCATATAACACTCTTAGTTCTGGAACTTATTATGACCGTTAATTGAGGAAACACTGTACTATTGTATTTCTTGATTCATCGGGTAAAGAATTTGTGTAATTTAAGCTTTGTGTATTAAATATATACAGGCCTTTAATGTTCCTTTGATAAAATTGTTTTAATAAATTACTAGAATTGCTTGAACGCAAATGTAACATTCCTGTACACAGCAACTGACCGTGTTATTTTCATAATGCAACTGATCGAGGGTTAAAATGTTACTTTTAAATGTTTCTAGTAGGCTAGGTACTGTTTTCTTTTAGTTCTTTATTTAAGGTACAACTTACCGATAGTGTTCCACATCTTTTTCGCCACACTTGACGGCAAAAGTTGTTTTTTGATTATTATATCTGCAACTTTGGAAAACATCATTGTGAATATCCAGTTCAGAAAATATGGCACCGATGAAATGAAGCCATTCTGAAACATAGATGGTGTTTTGTAGGAATTTTCTGTTTACGAGTGAGGGGTTCGTATTTCCATTTTGTTTCCATTTAAAATAAATTGTAAATGTTTTGGTACTTTATTTCCAATGTTTTATTTTTTCAGAAAATCACAATAAATAACAAAACAAAAATAATTAATTTTTTTTACAAACTGCAAGGACAATATAATATTTTTAAAAAATTGGAAGATGACATTTCTTATTGTCAGGTACTTTTTTAAAACACACCGATGGAAATAGGACAGCGATAAAATAAATCCAAGCTGACATTTAATTCTAAATACAAAATTTTTTTTTGTAAAAATTATAATTAATTAATTATAATTATTTTTTTACAGGAAGATACAACCTAACAACACCATCAGAAGACAAAGACACTTTCATTCAATTGTAATAACAACAATGTACTAAAGAGGCACATTTAATAAAAAATGCACTGAAGCGAACATCTTATCTTGAATTTACAAACAAAGTCAAGGAAAACATAAAGAACAAGCCTTATGAGAATGTATTCGACTTGTATGGGAAGGTCAAGGACATCCAGAGGAGGACATCTGTCGCGGTCTTTCGGCTGACAACTGGACACGACTGTCTGAATGAACACTTGAAGAAAATTAAGATATTAAAGTATGACAAATGCACATTGTGTGAATGCCCAGACACCATCATGAACAAGGACCACCTCCTGGTCTGCAGAAAATTAGATGAAGAGAAGCAGAGAAGAAGAGACCTCCTTGGCCTCTACTGGGAAGCAAGATCAAAGATGACGTGAGCCAGCGGAAGCCATTGGAAAACAACAATAAAAAATGCAATACAAATTTAACATCTTCAGAATAATACAGCAATAAAAGATTTCAGCGATGTATTTCACTGTTTTAGATTAAAAAACTCTTTTTTTTGCAAGACTGTAATGGCTTAAGGGACCTTTGTATTGGCTGTATGGATTACGTAGTACTTTAAAGAAAGATTTAAAAGATGATGCTTCCGCTATTGACCGAGCAATAAATTTCTTGCTTAAATATATTTTATAAAATTTAAATAATGTTTATTACTGTTATATTTCTTCTTCTTCTTTCGATGAGGCCTGCTAGGGACCACGTGACAATTTCAATTCTTCACACTTAGCTGTTTTCTCTTCCGTTCCCTCCAATATTCCCTCATCCTTTCACTATGCAGTTTCTTTCTGTCTTCGGATCACTTCGCACCAGATTGTTATATTTGCTATTATTATTTTTCCGGGGACTATTCACATCCATATCATATTTTATTGTTTAAACATTATAAAAATGTATTACATTTTATTCAAAATATCTTAATCTTTTTACTTTTACAATGTTTTATTAACTATTATTAATTCCTTAAATTCGAGCTATTTGAAATTTTGTTTTGAACTTTGGAAAATTCTCTTATTTTGAATTGCATAATTTTATAATTGACAATCTCTTTCCGATCCCGTTTAGGATGATGATAATCTTTCAGGTTTTTTCGCCCGCAAAATCAAAAACAAAAATTTTGAAGCTTTTGGAAAATTCTTTTTTTTTGTCCATTGAAAAGTTTAAAAATTTTCCCTGACAAACCAGTAATGAAAATGTGCTGACAATAAGAGAAACTTACACTTTTAATGTCAACGTGAAAGACAGAACTGAGATAGGAAGGTGTTAAGCTCAGAAGTGTCCAAAAACCCCAGGTACCACAAAATTGTGAGACGAAGAGGGCCCATAGTGGACCAGACAGAAGAATTTTTGACCAAGGTACCTTCAAGTTCTGTAAAAAACAAAACAAAAAACCTTTGTAATCGGTTTAATTAATTAATTATTAAACACCTATACTATTTGATAAAAGTTTGATATCAGTAATTAATTTATAACTGCTTGTAATGACAGGGAGCCTGCTGGCCTTTGAATAATTTTCGTTCCTCTCTTCGCCAAATTATCCGCGAGCATTATCCGCCCTGTCATTAAAAGCAGTTATAAGAAAACTAAAAACAGACTCACAACAAAAATTTGTTAGTGAAATGAAGAAAAACCTACAAGACAAAGCTTATGATCCGTTTAATCTTTTTAAGGACAATAAGATGCTTCCACGCAAAATAGCTGTAGCAAATTTCCGCTTGGAAACTGGTCACGATTGTCTTGCCAAGCATCTCCATAGGATGAGGCTAATAACCTCTGACAAGTGCAAGATTTGTTCAAAAGATGTGTATGTTATGGACAAGGATCACTTATTGATCTGCGAGGGCCTGGATAGAGGGAAGCAGGGACGAAGGGACTTTCCTGGATTGTATTGGGAGGCAAGATCCAAAATGGTGTGAACCAAAAGGAGCCATTGGAAGAAGAAGGAGAAGAAGGAGAAGAAGAAGACGAAGAAGAAGAAGAAGAAGAAGAAGAAAAAGAAGTAATTAATTTATTGCCTTAAGTCTCCAAAGATATTGAATACAGAATTACTGTAATACAAAACAAAAACAAAATGTTAATATACAGTGGTACCCAGGTTAACGATCTTAATTCGTTTTAGAACTAAGATTTTTACCTGAGCAGACTGCTGTGCGAGTCAGCGTTTACAATACTTATGGAAAACATTTTAATTTGTTACATAGAAAAAAATAATTGAGTAACTATATTCATACAAATGTAATTATGTTATATATATATATATATATATATATATATATATATATATATATATATATATATATATATATATATATATATACATATATATGACAAATCAATGCTGTACATTTTTTTTAGTTCATACTGTAGCTTTTTTTAGTTAAATAGTCAAAGTTTGTCTTTTACTTCCACTGCCACAAGCACTTCTTTTAAGACCTATGTAATTAATATTCACCAAAAAATTAAAAACAGGATTTACAACAATTTGAAACTCGCACCCACAGACATTTAACATTTTGTTAAATTTAAAAATCAAAAGTACGTAACACAATAATATTATAACAGTTTAAATTTTTTAATGGGCTAACAAATTAAACACACATAAAAAGGGGTCGAAGGCACGCTACATAAAATTAGGTACAATGACAGAAAAGAGAGATGGCATTCTGAGAACAGATAACTAAGAAATATTGTGGAAATTATTGCCCTACAAAAACCAAACACCCGTCAATCAAAAGCTTGTTTGTGTTAACTCAGCAGCTTGTACATACTTTCTGTAGCACAGCACAATGTTCAACTCTTGATCTGAAACCTAAACTGTCATGCAGATCATTTTTCATTCAATTAAATTAGACCGCTGTCCAGTTCGACCGTTATCCTGGGTATCACTGTAATAGCGATTGTACTTTAACATATTTCCTCACCTTACTGTCCAATGAAGGATGCATCAATGAGGACTCAATCATGTGCTTTTCTTTCTGAGAAATGAATGGGTGTTCTGCTGGGCTGTTAGCTCCCAAGTACCACCACAAGAGGGACCACAGAATCGCACAGGATCCGGACATATAGAATATGCTCGGCCATCCGCCAGGACTTTCCGCCAAGATACCGGTTATAAACAGCATCACTATAGTGCCTACTTGTGTACCTGTTTATTTATATTATATATGTTTAAACATTATTATATATGTTTATTTATTAAATAATAAATCAATCTAATTTAATTTAGCTAATAATAGTTATTATTAATAAATCAAAGCTAATTTATAGTTTTAGTAAAAAATGTTTGTTAAAATATTAGTTAAATGTAAAATTATTTCGATATTCTAAACATAATCTTTTTAGAAATTTTCAAAACAAAAATTGTTTTGGGAGTTACAAAACTATATTCTCTTTGGTTACAATTGTTGTGTTAATTTATCCTAAAACAATATCTTTGTTCTGGATTACTAAAACTGTGTTACCCTATCCACATCCAATGAATGCAACTCTCTGTTCATTTCAGTATTTATTACTGCTTCCCTCACCTGAATAAATGAATGCTATAAATCTATTCCTTTCCCGAGGAGGTGCCCACTTGGACACAACAGCATATATGCTTGGAAAAAGGCAACCCTGAAAGAAAAAAACACATTCAATAATAAGCCTCACTTACTGACTAATAGTAACAACCATATAAATAAGTTATTGCAACATAGCCACAGAACCACATATTTAAATAATTAGGATTATGACCTATTTTCTTCCATCTAGTGGTCTTTTTTACTAACCTCATAAAAGCTACCATGGTAGCCGCCTCGGTGGCCTAGTGGATAGCGTACTAGGCTTTCACCCTGAGGACCTGGGTTCGATTCTCGGCGAGGGCTTGGCATTTTCATACGCTATAAATCATCCCATCGTCTGCATTAGCCCAAGTGTGCACAATAGTCGGACGTTAAACACACAATAAAAAAAAAGCTACCATGGTTTCAAAACCTCACTGTTTCATCTTCAGGTCGTAATAAAAAATGTCAAATCCCTCTGTCAAGGTCATTTCAAAGTTAAAAAAACATTGAAAACACACGTCACAAAACACTAAATGCAATTGTACGATGTTTATTAAAATGCACACTATAAAATTTGGTTTGGCCACACACTACTGTACAACTCGTCTGTTGTTACATTCCGGAATCTTCATCAGTACTAGTGCACCCATTAGTGTTACCAGTTAAGGTGCCTCTGTTAGGTTTCTAACAGAGGGGGGGTTTATGTTATGGTAGGTCTGATTTTTGGTTATTATAAATCTGAACCTCTTCAATCGCATTCACATAATTCCTTTTATTATGTAAATATCTCCATGTTGGTATGGATCTCTTCCGATTTATGGTTTTCATCCATAAGATGTTCTGTGAAAGCCTAGTTTGTAGATAATGTACTTCTGGTTATGGGTATAAGGATAATTGATTTAAATATATAATATAAACCTAATAGACGCACAGTAACTGATAACACTGACGGGTGTGCTAGTAGTGATGAAGACTCCGCAGTCTGGAATGTAAAAACATACGCGTTTCATGTAGTGTTTGGCCAAACCAAATTTTACAGTGTGCATTTTAATAAACATCGTACAGTGTTTAGTGTTTGTGACATGTATTTTCAATATTTTGTTTATCTTTGTAACGACCTCGACAGAGATATTTGACATTTTGTATTATGGCCTGAAGATGAAACAGTAAGGTTTCGAACCGTGGTAGCCTTTATGAGGTATGTAAAAAATACCACTAGACGGAAGAAAATAGGTCAAATCCTAATTATTCACATAAATAAATCTAACTCTTAGGCAAATGGTAAACAATACAAATAGTATAAATTTTAAGGCGAATGGACTTTGCCAACTAAAATGCATTGCATTGCTAAGTCTGACTTCTCAAAATCATTAGAGTTGTTTAAAAACAAAAACAAAAATATTTTTTCTTATATCAAGTAGACTTGTATTTAAAGTTAATAAAATACGATTATATTTACTCATTATTAAAACATTTTTTCAATACTGTATATCTGCTGGACGCAATGCATTTTGGGTAAATTCAATGTTTAAATTTACTTGGTAATTCTTACCTGACCTAATCCTTGAGCAACTCTAGACATTATCACCACCTTCCAGTCCATGTTACTAGCGATATATGGAGTGATGAGGGTCATCAGGCCGCATATCAGCATTGAGAAAAACAAGAAAGGCTTAGATCCGTATTTCTGTGCAAAAAGTCCAGCTGGTAGCTGAAGACATATATAGCCCCAGAAGTAAGAACTTAGGATGGTGGTTTTCATCTGAGTGTCCCATGGGAGTGTCTGAAATAAAAAACTGTTACTATTTTTTCAATGTTGACACATATAAAGGTCGTTCTAAAAGTAAAGAATGTTTTTTCTTTTTATTAAGATAATGAAACAAAACTTATTTTACAACACATATGACACCTAACCTATTTTTCTAGATTTTTTTTTTTTTGGTGTTTAACGTCCGACTATTGTGCACACTTGGGCTAATGCAGACGATGGGATGATTTATAGCGTATGAAAATGCCAAGCCTTGGCCGGGAATCGAACCTGGGTCCTCGGGGTGAAAGCCCAGTACGCTATCAACTAGGCCACCGAGGCGGCTAATTTTTCTAGATAGAGACTCATTGGTCGATGTGGCTAAAGCACTGGACAGTCTGCTGAGTCTCTGAATGCGCACCTAAAGGTTCTTAGTTCAAGCCATAGTTGCTCCCGTTGCTTTTCCTTTACCGTTAATCCTGATCCCTCGACCTCATTAGTGCAACTGGCATAAAATACAGATGTTAAGAAAAACAAGGTCTACATAGTCAACATTCAAATTTAAACATCTGTAACAGTGTTTCACCAGTTTTTCTATGCCTTCTGTATTCTCAGTTGCCGCCAAGTTGTTGAACCACTCACTAATACTCTCCTTCAGTTCGTTGACACTGCCATAGTGGTTTTCACTCAAAAAATGCTTTAATTTGGGAAAAGACAGTAATCACTCGGTGCCAAGCCCATCTTGAAGGAGGATGTTCAAAAACTTTCCACTGAAAACTGATGAAGCAAGTTCTGTCGTTAATGCAGCAGCAGATTGGCGTACATCATCATGAATAGGCACAATACCACTCGACAACAATCTACAATGTTTGTTTTAAATGGTAAGACAAAGTTGATGAAGGGTTCCTGATAGTAGGTTGCTGCATTTACAGTCTCCTCTCCTTTTCTATCCTAAAACACTGTAGCCATAACCTTCTTGGCACTTAGAACTTGTTTGTTTTTTAGTTTTGATGGGGATCGGGAATGATGTCACTAACTGACATTCACCATTACCTTATGGTTTATACCTTAGTTATCTATCTGTAAATTATGATAGGTGGGACATTTATGCATTCAAAAAGTGTATTACACTTGGCAGGATCGTTAATTTTGTCACATTTTAAAGTAGCACAAATAAACAGTAATTGGCTGTAGTGTCAGACTGTTGTGAAGGACTGGGAAGGTCAATGACATAACAGTAGCAGTGGTGGGGGAACTGAGCAGCTCGTCGGATCAAAAAACGCTGTACTATGCTGAATGGCTCTCATATTTTTTATTAGCAAACAAAAAAGTTGTAAATTGAAATTTTATTTTAGAATGAGACTGGTTATCATCAGAGTTACGGCTATATGTTACGACTAAAGTTTAGGAAAATAATAACCTCAAATAGAAATTACTTTAATCGGTAAACAAACAAAATTTACGAAGAAAAATTTGATAAAGCTGAAGCACGCTTATATCCATGGTTCATACAAAATTAATAGGTATTGTGCAATTACAAGTAATTTAAAATAATAATGATCTCATTTAAATTTTAGTAAAATCAGTCAATAATAACGAAAAGAAATATGAGTAACATTGTTTTAATTGTTTTGTCTGGTTGGTTATTCTCATTGTTTTTTAAATTTTTTTCAAGGTAACTTGTTTACGCGAGTCTAGCACTGTTTTGCAAAAATTTAAACTCACAATAGCACGAACAATATGAAAAACACGGAAACTTTGCCGTGTATAGGTTAGTAGTGTTGAAATTCTTTTTATATTCTTCTTCTTTTCTGCTAGGATCACTGTGTTCAGTATAATGATCTGTCTTCCCTAGCTTCGTCAATTCTACTTTTGTTGACGAGTGTTCGGAGAACCACCATCTTCAAAAACTATATCTATATTGGTCACCAATATTACGGCCCGTCCTATTTATAATTTTCTATCGCCACCACATACCCTTCCTCTATTTAACACGTGTACATTAAACCTGGCGTGCTCGCTTTTTCATTTTGTTTATTAATTTGAAGAGCCAATCAGAAGTGAGCACATCAGGTTTAATGTACACGTGTTGAATAGAGGAGGGGTACGAGGTGGAGATAGAAAATTATAAATAGGACGGGCCATAATATTGGTGACCAGTATAGAAGTAGTTTTTGAAGATGGAGGTTCTCCGAAACACGTCAACAAAAGTACAATTGACGAAGCTAGGGAAGGCAGATCATTATACTCAACATAGTTATTAGTGTTCTTCAAGTGAATGAATGTGGTAGCCCAACATTGAGCTACCAGATTTAGCTATGATTTCCACTTTTGAAACTAAGGGAAATGAGTTCAAAATCCACTACTGCCTCTTTTTAATCTATTATTTATTTATTTAAAATTAAATATATAAAGATGTTGAATAAAAAATATTTAAATTATATGTAACACTATTATACTACATACCCGATCCATTTAGCACAAAATTGCTTATAGCATTTAGGGTTAAATATATACAGCAAACTGTATTTTAAATAATTTCATTAATAAATATTTTTATTGCTTAACCACTTTACTATGTAGATTACAATTTTTATTATTAGATAGTAAAGCCAGACTAAAAAAATTTGTTTATTTTTACTTTTTTCCAATATGAAACTAACTAACAAAAATATTGTACTGTTACCAATACCACAAATTACTCTCAATTCAAGATCACTGGCATTACAGACTGCAATAATGCATCATAGGCTAGACAAGAAATTTTCTTCAACACATAGTATATATAGCAGCAAATAATATCCTGTTTCATATTCAGTTTAACTTGTTTTAAGCATTTACGGTATGGACCATTTGCAATGTGGACCTATCACAGGCATCCCCCAGTGTTCTGGGTTTGTGATAGCGGAGCAGGAGGGAGACAATTAGCAAGCTCGAGAATCCCGGCAAATTATGGTTGTCGCATCATGGCATTGCTGCGCCAGTTGAATCCAATGTTGTCAGAAAGAGATAGGTTTCCCACAGATACATTAAACTTACCGGGAACTCTGGTCTGGTGTTGTTGCTAGGATTATAACTGCTACTTTTTTTTAAGGATTATAAGTCTGTGCTTACATTAAACTTACTGGTAACTCTGGCCTGGTGTTGTTGCTAGGCCTATAACTACAAGTTTTTTTTTTTTAGGATTATAAGTCTGTGCCTACATTAAACTTACTGGTAACTCTGGCCTGGTGTTGTTGCTAGGCCTATAACTACTACTTTTTATTTAAGGATTATAAGCCTGTGCCTACATTAAACCTACCGGGAACTCTGGCCTGGTATTGTTGCTACGCCTACAACTGCTACTTTTTTTAAGGATTATAAGTCTGTGCCTACATTAAACCTACCGGGAACTCTGGCCTGGTATTGTTGCTACGCCTACAACTGCTACTTTTTTTAAGGATTATAAACCTGTGCCTACATTACACTTATCGGGAACTCTAGCATGGTATTGTTGCTAGGCCTACAACTGCTACTTTTTTTTAAGGATTATAAGCCTTTGCCTACATTAAACTTACCGGTAACTCTGGCCTGGTATTGTTGCTACGCCTACAACTGCTACTTTTTTTAAGGATTATAAGCCTGTGCCTACATTAAACTTACCGGTAACTCTGGCCTGGTATTGTTGCTACGCCTACAACTGCTACTTTTTTTAAGGATTATAAGCCTGTGCCTACATTAAACTTACCGGGAACTCTGGCCTGGTGTTGTTGCTAGGCCTACAACTGCTACTTTTTTTTAAGGATTGTAAGCCTGTGCCTACATTAAACTTACCGGTAACTCTGGCCTGGTGTTGTTGCTACGCCTACAACTGCTACTTTTTTTAAGGATTATAAGCCTGTGCCTACATTAAACTTACTGGGAACTCTGGCCTGGTGTTGTTGCTACGCCTACAACTGCTACTTTTTTTAAGGATTATAAGTCTGTGCCTACATTAAACTTACCGGTAACTCTGGCCTGGTGTTGTTGCTAGGCCTATAAGTCTGTGCCTACATTAAACTTACCGGGAACTCTGGCCTAGTGTTGTTGCTAGGCCTACAACTGCTACTTTTTTTAAAGATTATAAGCCTGTGCCTACATTAAACTTACCGGGAACTCTAGCCTGGTATTGTTGCTAGCCCTACAACTGCTTCTTTTTTTATGGATTATAAGCCTATGCCTACATTAAACTTACCGGGAACTCTGGCCTGGTATTGTTGCTACGCCTACAACTGCTACTTTTTTTAAGGATTATAAGCCTGTGCCTACATTAAACTTACCGGGAACTCTGGCCTGGTGTTGTTGCTAGGCCTATAAGTCTGTGCCTACATTAAACTTACTGGTAACTCTGGCCTAGTGTTGTTGCTAGGCCTATAACTACTACTTTTTTTTAAGGATTATAAGCCTGTGCCTACATTAAACTTACCGGTAACTCTGGCCTGGTGTTGTTGCTAGGCCTATAAGTCTGTGCCTACATTAAACTTACCGGGAACTCTGGCCTAGTGTTGTTGCTAGGCCTACAACTGTTACTTTTTTTAAAGATTATAAGCCTGTGCCTACATTAAACTTACTGGGAACTCTAGCCTGGTATTGTTGCTAGCCCTACAACTGCTTCTTTTTTTATGGATTATAAGCCTATGCCTACATTAAACTTACCGGGAACTCTGGCCTGGTATTGTTGCTACGCCTACAACTGCTTCTTTTTTTAAAGATTATAAGCCTGTGCCTACATTAAACTTACTGGGAACTCTAGCCTGGTATTGTTGCTAGCCCTACAACTGCTTCTTTTTTTATGGATTATAAGCCTATGCCTACATTAAACTTACCGGGAACTCTGGCCTGGTATTGTTGCTACGCCTACAACTGCTACTTTTTTTAAGGATTATAAGCCTGTGCCTACATTAAACCTACCGGGAACTCTGGCCTAGTGTTGTTGCTAGGCCTACAACTGCTACTTTTTCTTAAGGATTATAAGCCTTTGCCTACATTAAACTTACCGGGAACTCTGGCTTGGTGTTGTTGCTAGTCATTGCAACAATGCCCACAGAGATGTTTGTCCTCATCATGTACGCTGCGACAACACAGAAGAAGACCATAACAGCCTGTGTAGTCCGTACAGATATCCAGTTACCTGAAATATTAATATACACTAAAACTAATTTCAACAAACATTTGTATTCAGATTCATTGTTCAGTTAAGTCAACAGCTTTTTTTATTTGTTTTTTTTCAATACAGTGTGAGTAAGAACCTTTTATATTTGTAATATATGTACTGCATACCAACATATTGTTATATCAAAGAGTACAAAGAATGAACGATATATTTCTTTCAACTTATAATATAATATAATAATAATATAACTTAAATAGTTTGTTATGAAATATTTAAATTTAAATTTATTTAGCTATAAATACATTACTCCTAGGAGATACAATGTATGCTAAAAGAGAGAGACATACTTCTCTGTGATCAGGAGCTAAAACTTATAAACTAACACTTAAAAACTAGAAAACAAAAGGGATAATTATGCTACGCAGTGCAAATAAAAAAATTATTTCATTACAATAAAAATTATGTACAGACATTGGAAATAAATGCACTTATATAAAAAGTTAACATTATCGTTTACCGAAAGTTATAAATATCATAAAGTTAACTGTAAGTTTTTTTAAAATAATTCAACAACGTATTTTCCCTTTTTTAGAAGAAACAGAAAAATTCTTTACATGAGCAGACAGTTGATTAAAATATTTTATGGCAGTATAAATGCTGTTCTTTTTACGTATTGCTTTAGTATAAAGTGGTAACTACATACACATGCACGCACGTGCACACACACACACATATATAAATGTCACATATGAAGATTCAACACTCAAGTCCATGTAGTAAATTTGAAATAAAAAAAAAGAAGCCGCCTCGGTGGCCTACTTGATAGCGTACTGGGCTTTCACCTCGAGGACCCGGGTTTGATTCCCATCCCGGCCAGGGCTTGGCATTTTCATACGCTATAAATCATCTCATCGTCTGCATTAGCCCAAGTGTGCACAATAGTCGGTAAAAAAAAAAAAAAAAAAAATGAAATAAAAAGAAATTTATGGTTTAGTAGTAAACTGAAGAAGCAAAAATAAACCCTGACTGCTTACAGAATTTCTTTTTCCAACTTACAATTATTCTTCCTTCCCTTCCAGTCCCCAGAAAATAAATTCCAAAAATGTCTTCTGCCAATCTGTCAGTATTCCCTCTTTTTCCCAGTTCTCCTATTGTTTCCATCCAGGCTAATTCACTCCTAAACCATAAATTTCTTTTATTTTACGTTATAGTACACTGAGTTTTGAGTTAAGAATCTTTTTGACCAAGATTCAAAAACTAAAGGCACCAAGATAATACAACCTCAGGCACTGTGGACCACATACCTATTGTGCAACTAAATATCGTGATTACTAGTTGAGCAGAGTGATGCTCTTTGTAAGTTCCAATAACAACTGACTAGTTCATTCTGCTTTAGATCCCTACCGTCTCCTTGTAACCAAGAATCCCTAGCCTTTTACTATCAACAGCCTCACAAACATGGATTATGTGTTCTGCAGCTCCTCCTCTTTCCTGCACAACCTACACATGGTTTCTCCAAGGTACATATCTCTCCTCTTCATGTACAACTTCCGACCACAGGGTGCAGTAATGCGCTCCATGATTTGCTAATAACAAAAATCCCTACGCATTTTTTTGCAGACCCTGCCAACATGATATTCCCACCTCAGTTTATTGTCAATAAATAAAGCAAGGAATTTCGTTGAATTCACCTCATCTATTATCATCAAGGATAACAGTAGGACTAAGGTCCTTGCTTTTTTTATTCTAACTAAAATTTATATAATTTGTTTTACTTTGTAAAATACTGTCATAACATTCAGTTTAATGAAAGCTTTTGAACCAAAACTGCCCCGCAGAGGGGTGCAGATTAGCTGCAACTATTGAGAGGATTTAGACGTCCCTCGTGGTACCGGAGTCTAACACTCTTACACTTACAACTAACACTTTCCATTCGCACTTACATTTAGGGAGGCAATAATAGCCTCAATGTGCTTTTCGCCCTAAAATAACAAAATGTACCAAATCTGAAGCAGACATGCATGTTGTATGTATTAATAGTTTTAGATAAATAGTGTATAGTTGTCGATATTAACAGTTGTAGATTAATAGTGTATAGTTGTTGATATTAATAGTGTATAGTTGTTGATATTAATAGTTGTAGATTAATAGTGTATAGCTGTTGATATTAATAGTTGTAGATTAATAGTGTATAGTTGTTGATATTAATAGTTGTAGATTAATAGTTGTAGATTAATAGTGTATAGTTGTTGATATTAATAGTTGTAGATTAATAGTGTATAGCTGTTGATATTAATAGTTGTAGATTAATAGTGTATAGTTGTTGATATTAATAGTTGTAGATTAATAGTGTATAGTTGTTGATATTAATAGTTGTAGATTAATAGTGTATAGCTGTTGATATTAATAGTTGTAGATTAATAGTGTATAGTTGTTGATATTAATAGTTGTAGATTAATAGTGTATAGCTGTTGATATTAATAGTTGTAGATTAATAGTGTATAGTTGTTGATATTAATAGTTGTATCATCTACATACTGAATTAAATTATTGATACTGACAGACGAACTCAAATCATTCACATACAGGAGAAATAAAACAGGCCCCAAGACGTGGAATAAATACCAGCCAAGTCATTTCTCTTTTAATTCAGTTATTAAATTGTTTCGTTTTAATCTCTTCTAAATCAATTAATTTAAAGCAAAAAATTTTACACAATATTTTCGCACAATTTAGGTTATAATTTTACAGAAAGCTGTTCAGTTTTACAAATTAACTTTATCATTTCAGGGAGACAACTGTGAAAAATTAATTTGCTATACTAAAAAGTACCAATAAAATTGTATTCATTATTAAATACACTTGCATTACGCTTATCACTATCTCAGACAAAATGTTTGTTTAAGAAACAAGATTTATTACCAAGAAAACATATCACTCGTACTTTAGAGCACTTACGTTTTGCATTTTGTTCCATGATTCTTGTTAAACTAAACAGCTTTAGTATCTCAGTAAGGGTCCTGTTTATTAGACAATAGTATAAATATAATTGATACAATATTTAATCATTTTCATATTTTCTTTCAAACATTGTTATCTCGAGACAATATAAGTTAATACTTTGTATGAAACTGAATTCATAAACATGTTAAGCAGTCGTATCACACTTTGTGTACATTTGGAAAATAACTTAGTTCTGAATTTATATTCTTGTTGATAACGTTGTTTTTGATTTTAATGTCAAATGGGATAAACATATTGAATATGTAATCAAAAAAGTAAAATATTTGAATTTGTATTTTATAAGTTGCGAAAAATAATAAATGATGTTATATTATTTTTTATTATTATATATATATATATATATATATATATATATATATATATTTTTTTTTATCCGACTATTGTGCACACTTGGGCTAATGCAGACGATGGGATGATTTATAACATATGAAAATGCCAAGCCCTCACCGGGAATCGAACCCAGGTCTTCAGGGTGAAAGCCTAGTACAAACGAGGCCACTAGGCATGAACATGTTTCATCCACTAGGCCACCAAGGCGGCATACAACCATGAAGGTAATGACCAACAGTGTTATGAACGATGGTCCCCGCCTCAGTAAAACCAAACCTCATGATTTGATTCGGTAGAAATAATGAACTGACAAATAAGTAGGGTTAATGTAACCCTACAATTATGATTATGATAAATGTAAACCTTTAGTACATTAGTTATGATAAATGTAAACTATTAGGATTGCTGTAGTTTGGTAATTTAATGTTAAATATAAGAAAAATAAATTTAAAAAATTAATAGTTTTTAAAATTCTATTTTTCAATGTTTGGAGGAGAGATGCACACTTATTGTACGCCCCCAACCTAAACTATTATACCATAACTCATAATACTTTAAGAAAAAAAGCCGCCTTGGTGGCCTAGTTGATAGCATATTGGGTTTTCACCCCGAGGACTCGGGTTCGATTCCCGGCCAGGGCTTGGCATTTTCATACGCTATAAATCATCCCATCGTCTGCCTTAGCACAAGTGTGCACAATAGTCGGATAAAAAAAAAAAAAAAAATATATATATAATAATAAAAAGTCATAATAAGTAATAAAGTCATCAAGCATTCATTGACTTCCAGAAAGCATATGACTCCATTGATAGGACTTCACTCATATCAATATTAAGGGAATTAGGCCTGGATAACAAAACTACGAATATAATTAAGTCCACCTTAACAGACACATATTCTAAAGTGAAATTTATGGGACAAGTGTCAGAACCATTTCTGATCAGAACTGGAGTTAGACAAGATGATGGTTTATCACCGCTATTATTTAATTGTGTGCTGGAGAAGGTGGTTAGAGAGTGGAATCAAAATCTGAAGGAAGGCAGTGGAATCAAAATGGGGACCAAAGGACTGAAGTGTAACTGCCTGGCTTTTGCGGATGATCTGGCTCTCATAGCCAAGGACTGGTCCGAGGCAGAATTACAAATTAAAGAGTTGCAGAAGCAAGCCATTAAAGTAGGTCTCCGAATCTCATTTGAGAAAACCAAAATACTAACGAATATTAAAAATGCACCACGACATCTGGGAGTCGGTAGTCATAAGATCGAGAGAGTTGACCACTTCAAATATCTGGGTGAATGGATCAGCTGGAACGCCTTAGAAAAGAGAGCATTGGAATCCAGGATGTGTAAAATGGAATTGGCCTTTCAATTAACCAAAGAGGTGTATAACAAGAAATCGTTATCCTGGAATTCCAAACTTAAGCATTATAAAACTGTGATCAAACCAGAGGCTTTATATGCATCTGAAACTCTTACACTCAATAATAAGGGATTACTGGACAACCTGGAGAAGAAGGAAAGAAAGTTAATAAGGAAGATATTGGGCCAAAACTTTAGAAATAATGAAGTAAAGTTGATTTCTAATAAAAACCTGTATCTCAAAATTGAGAGACTCTCAGATAGCATGAGGAAAAGACGATTTAGTTTTTATGGCCATATTAGTAGGATGAACAGCAGTAGACTTACTAGGCGGATCTTTGCTTTCTTCAGGGATCAGAAAACGAAGAGTAATTGGTTCAGGCGGGTCCAGGAAGACTTAACTGAGCTGGCGATATCAGATGAGATGATTGACGATGTACTTAAACTGCGAAAACTTTTACATAATGAAAACCTAAGGTTCCAAGAAAAACCAACATCTAAAAGGGGCGGGGCAGTCTCGGATGAAAGAAGGAAGGCAGCCTCGGATAGAATGAAGCAGTATTGGATACAGCGGAGGGCAGCTAACGCACATCAAAGTAATTGATTTGGCATACCCCAAAGTGGGTGATCCGGATGAAAGAAGAATAAAAAATAATATAACATCATTTATTATTTTTCGCAACTTATAAAATACAAATTCAAATATTTTACTTTTTTGATTACATATTCAATATGTTTATCCCATTTGACATTAAAATCAAAAACAACACCTAAATATTTACAATATACAACTCTTTTTATAAAATGGTCTTTAATTTTGATCTCAACCTCTTCTGGAACGCTATCTTTATTATTGCCAAAAGTAATATATACCGTTTTGTCAATATTAAGAGACGATCTATCAAGATTGTCAATCTATTAAAACATTTAAAGGAACTCTTAAGCTTATTTTGTCAATTAATAATTAATTACTGTATTTGTTTATTCAAATGAAACAGTTAAATTGCTGTCATACAATTATAGCGCCTTCAATTAAAAATCTGCAATCTAAATGTCTAAATGTTTGGTGTAAGTATAACCCGTGTTATTCAGGGGCTTTACAAGAATATGTTACTGATTATTTCATTTACAGAAATATGTTTATTAATTATTCTTATTGAAAAGAATAAATTGGTGAACGTTTCAAATTTCACTGTTAATTAATATGACGACAGGTTTTTTAAAGAAATATTTAATATATAAATAATTTTAATGTCTTTGAGGAACAAGAAAAATAGTACCATGTAGTTGGTGCGTTGAATTGTTTATAAGTGAATTTTTAGAAAATGTGCTACTGGAGTGTAGAGTTGTAAAATACAGGACCCGAGACCTTAAAATAAGCTGCTCACTTATATTTCAGTGTGTTAGCAGTCTAGCATTCACAATTTTTATCTGACTAGTTTCAAATTTGGTACAAAAATAGATTTTGGTAACAGTTTGGTTGTTCATTACTCATCAATATCTGCAACAGTTCTAAATTTTAAAAAGAAATCATACGTCTTGGTTTTTTTTAATGAATAATCAGCTTTAAAAATTTGCACAAATTAGCTTATTGAATTCTATTGAAAACATGAAAATTTAACCTGACATACTGAATGAATGAATTTGCAACCTAGGGTTATTATTCATATATATATTCATATATATATATATATATATATATATATATATACATACATATATATATTATATATAGCCGCCTCTGTGGCCTAGTTGATAGCATACTGGGCTTTCACCCTGAGGACCCGGGTTTGATTCCCGGCCAGGGCTTGGCATTTTCATACGCTATAAATCATCCCATCGTCTGCATTAGCCCAAGTATGCTCAATAATCGGATGTTAAACAAAAAAAAAATATATATATATACAAGTCAGAATAGACCTACATGACGCAGAAATAGACTCAACAGACGTTGAAGATAGGAACGCATACAGGAGAAAGATGCTCGGTTGGAAGGTCCCAGAGAATGAAATCCCAAAGAGAGCAGAGGTAAAATGGACGGAGTAACGGAATAGGATCCATGGGGACAGGATGAGGGAATGTGGAGGATTAGAAGGAGCAAGACATGAGTCGGAGTGCTTTGCATGATCCAACAGGGTCTATACGCAGATAATAATAATATATATATATATATAGTAGACGTTCGATAATCCGACTCATATGGGACCAGGACCCTGTCGGATTGTAGAAGATTATGGATTACTGAAAGTATTATTATAAAAATGCTAAATAACCTTTCAGGAAAGGGTTAAACGAGATAAAAACTGTTTAAATGTGTTACAATCAACAAGCCACTTTAATACATGTTTATTTGTTAAATTAACATAGAAACACAATTTAAATCTTGAAAATGTTATTTTTTAGTCATGATAGAAAACACAGGACACAGTTCACACAATCAGTACACTACATAAAATTACTGCGTAAACGAAATAATAATTAAACGTACCAGACAGAATGAACCGTATAACACTGCTTTCAATAACTGTAAACAAACAACTGATTAGTTCAACTTTTGATTGGAAAGATGAGTCATTCCCTGCCACTCCCGGCCATGAATACGGTCGTGCTATCTCTCGCACTCACGAGAGATATTGCCGCCGAGGCGTTGTTGGATTATAGAACATGTCAGATGACCTTTATAGATATATTATACCCCATTCTATATTCACAGTTACAGCCCCTTCTTCAGCCCTAGTTTCTTTATAAAGTCTAGAATTTGGAAAGGATTCAAGGTTGCTAACTGTCCCACTTCCAATTCCGTTACTGAAGTGCTTGCAGAAGCTTGCTCCGCTAATTCTTTTTAATTTTTTTCTTTCTCTTGACCCATAACACAGAGGCTATATTCTGGCCAGTTTTTTGTTGCACAATGAGATCCTGCTCATTCTGTTTTACATTCTTACTCATGTTGTTTCCAAGAGTAGCTAAAGAAATGAAATTCACCAATACAAAGTCCCAGGGATCCATATACAAGGTGTACCATTAGGTTGGTGTCATTCACTCCATCAGCATGGATCATTTTACACTTTAGGACCAGCAGGGGGTGCAGACTAGCTCCACCTATTGAGAGGATTTAAACATCCCTCGTTGTACTCGAGTCTAACACACTTACACTTACAACTCTACACTTACGACTTTAACACTTTACACTCACACATTTAGCGTTAACCAAGCTGTGTAGAGTGGTGAATATGTGTGTGTCTTGAGTAGACGAGTGAGTGTAGAATGAGGTAGAGACAGGTATGGTGGGATTGCTAAGCCCATCAGCTACCTCCAATGAAAACCTGACATATTAGAAAAATATATATTTTTTGACAAATACTGTACTAACCTTTTGGAAAATATACTAAAATTGCATGTTCTAGTAAAAGCAGTTTGAAATCAAGGTAAGCACAGTAATAATAATACAATTATTCTTCTAAATATTTGATCAATCTGCGGCAAATTGTTTTCACCGAGCAAATTCAAATGATTTATAAAAGTTCAGCTTCTACAATCTTGTAAAGAAAGGTATCCATTCATTTCCTGCAAAAAATAGTAATAACATTAAAATCGTCCGTAAGAAAATTGTACTTTTACAAATTTATGCTCCGTAGGAAAATTCCATTCATTCCCTATCGCTGCAAAATTTCCGTTCCATAGCTTTACGTATGCAAATACTATAAAGAGTAAACATGAATGATAACTTGGAGGTAAGGTTTGTTATCACTGTGCAAACGTTTCGTCACAGATTAAAACATATATGCAAGATAAAACAAAGCGCCTTTACATAAACGATATTGAGCTATCAACATGGAAGGGGAGACTAAAAGTAAGCGTAATCATTTTATTTTAAGGGATAAATGGCTTAAATATTTCATACAATAAATCTAAGTAATTAATTTAAAATTTTTAAAACTTACTATCAAGCTTTGAAAAAATGTTAGCATTAAATTTTAGGCGCTTCTGATTAATAATTTATTTCTTTCCTCTGGCTTTTTAAAAAAACATCAATACAAAAATGACAACCACACTTATTTCTAAAAAAAACACTAATAACTGTTATGATATCATCACTTTGAAAATGCATTTAAATTGATATCCTTTTCAATTTATAGTTCCTTGATTTTCTATTATTAATAAAAATAAAGTATTTCATTTAGTACATTAATGAAGTACATTACGTAGTCCATAGTTGGAACTGATTTTTTTTTTTTAATAATCTGGAAACCTAGAAATAGCTTTTTCAAAAGTTTAGCAAACGAATGAAAAAAATAGATGTCTTGAAACAACAAGGGCATATTGATTATTTTTATCAATATATTTTAAAAAATAGATGATACATAACACAAGCCAGTCCATCGTTTTATCCTATCGACTTACTCAATTATTTTAGCGATAGGTATTTATGCGCAGATATATCACGACACATTTAAAATATTATTTTTCCCTTCGGGCTTCACCTCCTTTTAAATTCCCGCCTTATGGAGAAGGTTTTATTTGATCAGACGATTACTTTAACATACGTTCATTAATCAAGACAGTTCATTAAATTCACCTCAGAATGAAGCACAATCGACTGCCTTATTCCTGGTTGTTATATTTACATTTAAACAGATTTTCTACTCGGAAGAATCTCGTATTACATTAATAAAACGAAAATAAATGGTTTCTAATCTAAATAACACACACGCTACCAAGCGAACAATGAAAAGACAAAAGTAACTTCTAAGTTATGTATATATTATTTCTCGAGTCAACATCCCTTTTTCTCACCACATACTATTTGTACAGGCATAAATGAGGTAACTTAAAAAGATTTTTTAACCGGCTTCTGACATTGCAAACGATTTTGTGCTAAAACTTACTGTTTGTAGAAAATTTTAACATAAAAGACACTTTCAACAGCATCATGCATGCACATGCGGGGCATCACAAATTAGACAATATTCTGTATGTTTTACAAAGCTAACTTATTAATCACAATTAGACAATCCAAATACAAATGCCACTTTTTTACACAACATGCGTAGAACAATTTCAATATTTATTTAAAAGTCATTAAACTTATAGGTTATGTGGCCCTACTGACAGTCAACTGCCGACGTACAAGCCGAGAAAAGCATTTCGAATACCAAACACATATTTCGGGCAGTGTTTGTACACAAGTATATTTGTGATTTCTCCTTCCATTGCGCATTGTTAACCAATCGCTTTTCAATTTATTTTTTAAACATGTTTTCCCAACCACCGCCCTCGCCCCAATGATTACTGTTTTTCAAAAGGCTGTGTTTACTTAAAACTTTCATAGTGCGAAATTTTGCACGGGCCCCTGGTTATTATTATTCTTAAAACTAATTTTAATCATAGAAAATAGGCTAAACATTTTCTAAACATTGAAATGTTTAAATACGTACTGTAATAATTTACAATACGGTAAGGTTAAATACTTATAATTAGAGAGAAACTAAATGTTTTTATATATTGTATAATAATATAATCTACCAAATAAAAGTTATTTTGTAATTTTATATCAACAGTTGGAATCTTTTATCCTGTAACTATTCTTTTCTTTAATTAAAACAAATCAACTACGGTGATATGCCAATTAATCAGACTTAAATCATACATCAGTGCGAGAAAATAAAACAAAACATAGAACTGTGTTCAGTATAATGATCTGCCTTCCCTAGCTTCGTCAATTCTACTTTCGTCGAAGCGTTTCGGAGAACCTCCATCTTCAAAAACTATAACTACGCTCATAGATAGAGTAGAGTACAGATATAGTTTTTGAAGATGGAGGTTATCCGAAACGCTTCAACGAAAATAGAATTGACGGAGCTAGGGAAGGCAGATCATTACACTGAACACAGTGATAATAATCCTATCAGAAAAGAAGAAGAATATAAAAAGAATTTCAAAACATAGAACTTAATTTTTCTTCAAACAGCGTGCATGCATATTTTTGTTTGGTATTAAAATGGACCCTTTTTCCAGTCACAATATATTGATGAAAACCAAAGTAGAAAAGTGAAAAATGGAATTTTGACCTTCACACCTCTTTCTCTTGCACTGTGCAGTTCTGAAGTTCGACTAGCTTTAGCCTATCACGGCAGTGAACACCGAAGATTCTCATTTGTTCGTCCATCATTTCACATTGCCTATTAAAATATTAATTCATTAGTAACTCCGATCTGCAAAATAATGTTTATTATATACAATGTAATTCAAATTACAATCACTTACGGAAACTTCAAAATAAATTGTTAACTGGAGTAAGATAAAGATAAGCCATTGGATATTAAGCGATTCTTTGTCACGAAAGCTATTTTATATGAACATAACAAACTGAAAACTGATTTTAATGGGGAAGTAATTAATACTCGACTGAAAAGTATTATTTCCGTTTCATGCTTTAACTATAGGTCAAAGAATCTATTTATTATACAATAAAGTAATTTAATGAATTGTCAAATAGTGTTGAAAAGTTTGGAAGTTAATAAGAAAGCGTTAAAAAAATTGAAACGTGAGCTTATTAATTTAGAAATTGAATAACTTTTTAGTATAATTTGTGCAAATAAATTGTCAGAAAACAAAAACGCTATTCTAATGTTTTGTAGCAACATGTTATATTTTTAATCGCATTAATTAATCAAATATTTTATAATATATTTGTATGTGTGGTACGTCTCACAAATTAGTTAAATCTAAAAAATTTTTAATTTTGTAATCTTAATTTTTAGGACCATCCTATGTACGGGTATTAATGTCTCCTAAAGTTTTTTTTTTGTGTTTAACGTTCGACTATTGTGCACACTTGGTCTAATGCAGGCGATGGGATAATTTATAGCATATGAAAATGCCAAGCCCTTGTCGGGAATCGAACCCGGGTCCTCGGGGTGAAAGTCTAGTACGCTATCAACTAGGCCACCGAGGATAGCGAATAACTGTCCCCTAAAGGTCCTTCTCAGTTGTAAAATTGTGTACCACAAAGGCATAAATGGAAATAAATAAATTAAATGGCTTCAAATTTCAGCCTATTTATGTTGTGTGATTTTACTTTTTATTATAAAATGTATTTTTTTACAGTCAGTTCGTATATTACATCCAATTATCTGGATCAGACAATCCCTAATTTGATTAAACGACGTTTTACCGTATGATCTTAGTTATGGAATGAAATTTAACTGTTTTCATTTAAATACGGTACAATTTGAAATTATACCCCTTTCCTATACACTTACGCTATAAATGGTTTTTTCTTTGCTACCATTTTTTTAAGTTCGACAACATTTTACCCTGACCTTGAACTCAGCCTTCATGGTTTATTACCTTAAGCACATGTGAGTACCACTATCAGTAGACTGAGAACAAACACTACGCTGTCAAGATTACTACATGTCATGTGCATAATGGTCCTTGTATCAATGAAAGTATGTTCAACTTTTAGATAAATACGTTTGGCGCAAAACTTTGTAACAAAAACATTACTTATTAAATGGCTCCATTGAAGAGACCATAACATTTTTTTTTTTTGGTGTTTAACGTCCGACTATTCTGCACACTTGTGCTAATGCAGACGATGGGATGATTTATAGCGTATGAAAATGCCAAGCCCTTGCCATAACAATTTTTGATACATACATATATATATATATATATATTTTTTTTTTTTTTTTTTTTTAACGTCTGACTATTGTGCACACTTGGGCTAAATGCCAAGCCCTTGCCGGGAATCGAACCCGGGTCCTCGGGGTGAAAGCCTAGTACGCTATCCACTAGGCCACCGAGGCGGCTATATATATATATATATATATATATATATATATATATATATATATATATAGTTACTTGTCATAGTAAAAGCAAAAGTATGGTACACCCTACAGAGGTAATATAGTTACCTGTTCGCAGGACTGGCGATGCTAATAAAAACTAAATTTATAAACTAAGATCATATATATAACTATTACAATCTTACAAGTAACACAGTAACAGCGTATCCCAAAATATTATATTAAATAAAACTTTTAAACAATATTTTTTTTTAATTTAAGCCTACATTGGAACACACACAGTCAATTTAATATATAATTTAAACAAAAATTTACATATTAGAAATATCAGTGTAGAACTGTAGTGGAAACTACAAATAATACAAGTCGCCTCGGTGGCCTAGTTGATAGCGTACTGGCTTTCACCCGAGGACCCGGGTTCGATTCCCGGCCAGGGCTTGGCATTTTCATACGCTATAAATCATCCCATCATCTGCACTAGCCCAAGTGTGCACAATAGTCGGATGTTAAACACCAAAAAAAAAAAAAACAAATAATACAAATTTGAAGTTTACAAGTTACAAATAATACGTTACAAGTTTTATGGCATATTCATAGAAATCCATTTTTAAGGTTATTTTTTCTAGTATTAATACTTTTTAAAATGTTTAGTTAAGTCGGTAAGTCATTAAATAAACTAATAGCTTTAACGCTACTGCTTTTACCACTCACAGTTTTTAGTCTTTGAGGTACTTTTGTACTTTTATTTCTGGTTATACTATTGGACTTTTTATACTTGATACTCAAATCATCGTAATGAATATTAAGACACTCTAGAGAGTGAGTCTGGTGTATGTCGAGGACGTTTCTGATGTAGAAAAACATGATTCTTATTAATTATTTTCAAAATGCTGTTCTGATGATTTTGCAATAGGTTTAAACTGTTTCCATAGGCTCCAACCCGTGCAATTATGCCGCAAGTTATGATGCTATGGAAAAAAGCATCGACATAAATTTAAAAATTTTATAAAAAATGAAAATTAGATACTTTGTTCTATTAATTTATAATAATTTATTTAATAATTTTAATAATTATTATTAATAGTAATATTAATAACAATAACAAAATTTAATTAATTAATAATAACTTTATTTATAATAATAATTCTAATATATATATATATATATATATATATATATATATATTAGAACGCAAAATCTTGAGGAAGATCCTTGGTCCAAGATTAACAGAAGACGGCTACAGGTTGCACTCCCGGAAGACCACAGAAAAGATATTGAACCTGGCAGCAGATACCAGAAGAACGAGGCTTGAATTCTATGGACACATCAGTAGACTCCCAACAACGAGACTTGCCAACAGAATCCTTAAGTATATACAAAGAGACAAATCAACAACTTCGTGGATCACACTAGTCAGAATAGACCTACATGACGTAAAAATAGACTCAACAAACATTGAAGACAGGAACGCATACAGGAGAAAGATGCTCGGTTGGAAAATCCCAGAGAATGAAATCCCAAAGAGAGCAGGGGTAAAATGGACGGATGAGCGGAGGAGGATCCATGGGGACAGGATGAGGGAGGTGTGGAGGATTAGAAGGAACAAGACATGAGTCAGAGTGCTTTGCGTGATCCAACAGGGTCTATACGCAAATAATAATAATATATGATCCAAGATAAACAGAAGACGGCTACAGGTTGCACTCCCGGAAGACCACAGAAAAGATATTGAACCTGGCAGCAGATACCAGAAGAACGAGGCTTGAATTCTATGGACACATCAGTAGACTCCAAACAACGAGACTTGCCAACAGAATCCTTAAGTATATACAAAGAGTCAAATCAACAACTTCGTGGATCACACTAGTCAGAATAGACCTACATGACGTAAAAATAGACTCAACAAACATTGAAGACAGGAACGCATACAGGAGAAAGATGCTCGGGTGGAAAATCCCAGAGAATGAAATCCCAAAGAGAGCAGGGGTAAAATGGATGGATGAGCGGAGGAGGATCCATGGGGACAGGATGTGGGAGGTGTGGAGGATTAGAAGGAACAAGACATGAGTCAGAGTGCTTTGCATGATCCAATACAAATACAGAGTGCTATACACAAATAATAATAATAATAATAATAATAATATATATACGACCCTTGAAAAAGTGATCTAGAAGTTAGAATTATTGCTCATTTTAAGGTTTTGGGTCTGACTCTTACCATAATGACTGCTCTAATAGCTCATTTTTCCAATGGAAATTTGCAACAAAATAAATAACCGTATTATAGCATATTTACAAACACATTCCTTGCTTTTTATTAAATTCTAAGATCATAATTTATCTAATACATTTTTGTTAAATTCAATTTTAGTTTTAAGTGCCATTTACTGATGTCGTAAAAGTAACCAGGCAAAATTTTAAGGACAATCAATCGTAATTTCTGCGGCAAAAAGATTACTAAAATTGTAGAATATATAATTTATGTCTGATCATTGTCAATAATTTCATTAATTGAACATTTCGTTCACACATAATTTTATAATCACTACTAAAATCATTCATAGTCATATTAAATTTATTAATAGGGACTCGATGGTCGAAACTGCTACGGGATTGGTCAGTCTACAGCATCACTCAACTGAGCACCTAAAGGTTCGTTTGAGTCGCAGTTGCTCCCGTTGCTTTTCCCTTACCGTTACCACTGATCCCTCGTCCTCATTAGTTTAACTGGCATAAAGTATGGACATTACAAACAAAATTATTAGTACACACACACACACATGCGCGCACACACACACATACACCCACACACATGCGCACGCACGCGCACACACACACATTCACTCACTCACTCACACACACACACACACACACACATGCACGCACACACTCACACACACACACTCACAAACATGCGCATGCACACACACACACGCTCACTCACACGCATGCACGCACGCACGCGCACACACACACACACACACACACACACACACATGTGTGTGCATGCACAAACACACACACACACACACACACACACACACACACACACACACACACACACACATGTGTGCATGCACAAACACACACACACACACACACTCACACACACACACACACACACACACACTCACACACACACACACACACACACACACACACACACACACACACACACACACACACACACACACACACTCACACACGTGTGCATGCACACACACACACACACACACACACACACACACACACACACACACTCACTCACTCACTCACACACACACACTCACACACATGTGTGCATACACACACACACACACACACACACACACACATGTGCATGCACACACACACACACACACACACACACACACACACACACACACACACAGATTGCAATATATTATTAAACAGTTTGTTAGTTTTATTGCATTTAAATGTTATATCGTCATTGTTACTAAATAAGGTCTTTCTTAATCTTTACTGAAGGCATTATTTCCGCTCGGAACATGCAGGCCATTATGGGTTTCTTCTGCTTGATCATGGCCTACAGTTTGCGTGTGAACATCTCAGTTGGAATCGTTGCAATGACTTCGCCATCACCGAACAATTATACGGTAAGCATATTTGTATTTTAAAAGAAGAATAAATTGTTCACACCGTAGACATGACCGTCAGGCATGTTAAATGCAAGAAGACAAAAAGAATCGAAAAGCAAATTTCTTTCAGAAAAAACTGGTCGGGCTAAATTCATTTTCATATTGTATTCATTAATCTTACATAAGTGAATCTTGTACAGGATAAATTTTGAAAGAAAAAATGCTTCCAATTAATATTAATCCCGCAAATAGCAGTCTCGCCAACATGACAGAAGTGAATTTCAAAAAATACTTTATTCTTCCTTTTATGAAATTCTGATTTCACCATCAAAATCAGCATTAAATATGCTCATATTAGTTGTTTTTTAAATTTTTAAATCACATTGAAAATATAAACATGAACCTTGACCGACAAATTAATTTTCTTAATTTCAACGAGTTTTGAAAATTCAGAACGATAATTTGTACAGTTTTTAATACTGTTAACAAAGGCGAAATCAGATTAAAAAAAAAACTGACAAAGAAGTTATCAAGTTTTAAAGATCTGACTTGACCATCACGTTGAAACTGTTGAACTAATTTTGTTGGTTAACGAACTTTGGACAAACTATTACAGTAATTGATTTTTGTGTTGTTTGAATCTAATTGGAAGAAAATTATAAATGTGAGCTTGCTAACATACACATATACATTAAAAAATTTTTAACGATCTCTCGAAAAGTGATCTAAAAGACAAGATCGATGATCATTTCAAGGTCGTGGGTCTAGGTCTTACCACAAAGTCTGATTCAATAACTGATTTTTTCAATGGAAATTCACTAAAAAGGGACTTGTTGGGATTGCAATTTTCCAAAGCTTATTAATATTTTATTAATAAACAGAGTTAAAGTTTTGCTGTTGGAATTTTCAAACCAGCAGATTTAATTCTCCAAGTCTTAGTGTGAAGATACCAGTTTTTTTTTTAATGTCCAAAATAAATTTACACAACTTCCACTACAGTAAAATTTAAAATATCTGTATCCACATAGATTCTGTAAAACATTTTTTTTAAACAAAATATATTAAAGTTTACCACTGTGTATAATTTTTGCATAACATCTGTACTTAATGATAGTTACTATGTTGAGTATAATGATCTGTCTTCCCTAGCTTCGTCAATTCTACTTTTGTTGACGCGTTTCTGAGAACCTCCCTCTTGAGTACAGATACAGTTTTTGAAGACGGAGGTTCTCCGAATCGCGTCAACAAAAGTAGAATTGACGAAACTAGGGAAGGCAGATCATTATACTCAACATAGTGACAATAATCCTAGCAGAAAAGAAGAAGAATATAAAAAGAATTTTAATGATAGTTACACTATTGAGCACGACGAATAAACATAACGAAAAGTAAAACTTATAGCAGTAACCTACGACCTTGAGGTGTGTAGCAAACGGACATAGCAACACCTTATAAATTTATTATTCCAATTTATAAACACACATTAACATCTTCATTTGAAATAATCTGTTTTTCATAAAAAGACTTACAAAAACTACATGTTAGCGCAATTATTCTTATAGGTGCTTAACTGGGATACGAAAACAAAAGGCATTATCCTAAGCTCCTACTTTTGGGGTTACTCCATATCTCAAATTCCGTCTGGAATATTGTGTCAGATGTTTGGCCCCAAGTATTTGTTATTTGTGTCGCTTATGACCTGCGGAGTGGTGACGATTCTCACGCCATTGGCTGCGATTTACGGTGAATGGAAAATGCTGATAGCTACAAGAGTTATACAAGGCCTGTGTCAGGTTGGAGCTTTATGTTACATATTTCTTAGAAATAAGCAATTGGTGCCACAGATATCACAGTTTGAACTGAATTTTTAACTTAGTATTGTTTAGTTTATAAGCGACTGTTAACAGACGGTACAGAAAGAAATAATTTATTTAAGAAAAAAATAAAAGCAGTTAATTACCATGTAAGTTCTCAAGATAGTAGTAATGGGCAAAAGCGCTATTTTTGTTTAGCAGTTAATTCTGTAAACTCTAATTAGAATTAGCAGTTAAAAATAACAGGTACAACTGCTAACTGCTAATTTTCTAGACTGCTAACAAAGACCTTAGCAGGAAAACAACTTAATATTGTCACATTACTTTATTCCTTATCTTGGCAGCTGAGATAAGCAAATACAGTGAGGGTGCAGTTGGCACGTTTTGTCCTACCCTTCCTGCACTATTAATTTGTGAATAAATCTCTGATGATAGTGAGAAATACAATGAACACGCTAAGATCAAAGATGCAATTAATTGTGTTCGGTTTGTCTTTCACGCACTGTCAAGTAATATGAAATATATTTTGTAGCACCCTTTTCTGATATGATACAATAATAATTTATATTTAAAAAAATTAAATTAAATTAATTTTAATTTGATTAAGGTCATGTTCGATGTTCGTAATTAATTAAAATTCTATTTAAAAAATATTATTGTATTTTAATACATGTAGGCTATCTATGTAGGCCTATCTTTTTTAGATTTCTCTTATTTATACATGTTTCTAATAAATTAAAATGTTCTTGTCAGGTATTATTTCAAGTATTTTATTATAGACTATCATAATGGTTCTGATAATGTTTATTTTTGTTATAATCACATTATTTAAAATAATATTATCATTTATTATATACTATATTATTGTAATTATAACTGTGTGAAAAATCGATAAGTAAGTGTTTGAATGACAAATAATTACTTGTAAATTTATAATTCTTATGTTTTAAAATATAATTTTTTTAATATTTAAGCTAAATATTTTTATAATGTTAAAAGTACAAATTCAACTTGTTACATTTATTATTTATAAAAAACACCCTCATTTAAATTTACAGTTAAAAAAGAAAAATATGGTACTACTATGCAATCTGAATCTCAGGACAGTAGCCAACAACAATTAATGGAAAGAAACACTGACAATGTGTTTCCCGTTTAGCCGTTACATTAGCAGCTTCAACGTTAAACAGGTTCAGCAGTTAGCAGTAGAGGTTAGCAGTTGGCAGGTCGGTAACAGTCGAAACAGTGTGCCATGACTCTGCTATTCAACAGTTAGATTAGCAGCTTCAACGTTTAACAGGTTCAACAGTTGGCAGTAGACGTTAGCAGTTAGCAGGTCCGAAACAGTGTGCTACGACTCTGCTATTAAACAATTAGATTAGCAGCTTCAACGTTTAACAGGTTCAGCAGTTGGCAGTAGACGTTAGCAGTTAGCAGGTCCGAAACAGTGTGCTACGACTCTGCTAATAAACAATTAGATTAGCAGCTTCAACGTTTAACAGGTTCAGCAGTTAGCAGGTCCGAAACAGTGTGCCATGACTCTGCTAATAAACAATTAGATTAGCACCTTCAACGTTTAACAGGTTCAACAGTTGGCAGTAGACGTTAGCAGTTAGCAGGTCCGAAACAGTGTGCTACGACTCTGCTAATAAACAATTAGATTAGCAGCTTCAACGTTTAACAGGTTCAGCAGTTAGCAGGTCCGAAACAGTGTGCCATGACTCTGCTATTAAACAATTAGA
>CM040186.1:116072433-116124933 GCA_022606455.1 Callitettix versicolor | reverse complement strand
ACATTTTCTTACATGTTCAAATGCAGTATATGTATTGTGTTGCAGCATGAATCAGAACTACTATACAAATATCGTGTTTAGACTAATCTATCAGCTGATAACAGTTTGGTCACTATATTTTGCTGGAATAAAATCAGATAAACATGAGTTCATTTGTAGATTATATCGGTATCATGTACACATCAACTCATTTAATATGTTGAAATTCTTCTTCTTTTCTGCTAGGATTATTATCACTGTGTTCAGTATAATGATCTGCCTTCCCTAGCTTCGTCAATTCTACTTTCGCTGACGCGTTTCGGAGAACCTCCAAATTCAAAAACTATATCTATACTGGTCACTAATATTATGGCCTGTCCTATTTATAATTTTCTACCTCCATTTCGTACCCCTCCTCTATTCAACATGTGTACATTAAATCTGACGTGCTCACTTCTGATTGGCTCTTCAAAATCATACGTTTTCGCTTGCTTCTGATTGGCTTCTTTCAAACTTTCTCTTCAACAGTCGTCCCTCCTGTTAATTTTTGAAAATTTTTAAACGTAATACCTGCTTGCAACAATATCTGTTCATGTATTATGTTTTCTCCCTTTAATTTAGATTTAAAAATTTCCAAGTTCTCTAAAATGTTCATACGTCTTCCTTTTTCTGCCATATGTAGTACCTGCATTGAGTTTTCTGTTTCTCGATGTATGTGTCCCTCATTTATTAAATGTGACACATAATTTTAATCATTTTTGCTGTATTTGAATGATCTTACATGTTCTTTAAACCTAGTTCTAAATTTTCGTCCCGTTTGTCCTATATAGACTGCCTCGCATCCACACTGTATTCTGTATGCTACATTCTTACTATATTTGTCGAAGAACTGACGAAGCTAGGGAAGGCAGATCATTATACTGAACACAGCATTTAATATGTGGTAATGATTTCGACATTGTATTTGATATCCTATTTAATGAAATTGAATCATGTGTTGGTGTTTAGTTTAGGTATCTACAAACACAAAGAATGTTGCTGACTATGGTAGAATGATTACGTGCATGCACAAGTATTTTGTATACAGATGACTGCATTGGGCGTTAATTTTAAAACATTCCAAATTTGGTGTGCAAACCGATTTTATGCAGATAATACGGTGTCGAATTATCAATGTGTATATTTGTCATTTGATTCTAACCTTCTGAGTATCTTTATCATCCGTGTAATACCGTCACTGGTTTGAGAAAATCCCAGCAACATAATTTATAGTTTTGAAGAAGACAGACACAGTTATGGATGTTCTCTTGTAAATAATTTTATAAGTTAAATAATATTTACATTTGTAATTGGATAAAACAACTTCCTAAGATCTTAAATACTGACTGACTAAAATAAAACAAGTAATGGCAAGTGTTTCGTTTCAGGACAACATTTCGGACTGACTAAAATAAAACAAGTAATTGCAAGTGTTTTGTTTCAGGACAACATTTCGGACTGACTAAAATAAAAGATAATGGCAATTGTTTTGTTTCAGGACAACATTTCGGACTGACTAAAATAAAACAAGTAATTGCAAGTATTTTGTTTCAGGACAACATTTCGGACTGATTAAAATAAAACCAAGTAATAGCAAGTGTTTTGTTTCAGGACAACATTTCGGACTGACTAAAATAAAACAACTAATTGCAAGTGTTTTGTTTCAGGACAACATTTCGGACTGACTAAAATAAAACAAGTAATAGCAAGTGTTTTGTTTCAGGACAACATTTCGGACTAACTAAAAAAAACAAGTAATGGCAAGTGTTTTGCTCCACGACAACATTTCGGACTGACTAAAATAAAAGATAATGACAAGTGTTTTGTTTCAGGACAACATTTTGGACTGACTAAAATAAAAGAAGTACAGGCAAGTGTTTTGTTTCAGGACAACATTTTGGACTGACTAAAATAAAATAAGTAATGGCAAGTGTTTTGTTTCAGGACAACATTTCGGACTGACTAAAATAAAACAAGTAATGGCAAGTGTTTTGTTCCAGGACAACATTTCGGACTGACTAAAATAAAACAAGTAATGCCAAGTGTTTTGTTTCAGGACAACATTTTGGACTGACTAAAATAAAACAAGTAATGGCAAGTGTTTTATTCCAGGACAACATTTCGGACTGACTAAAATAAAACAAGTAATGGCAATTGTTTTGTTCCAGGACAACATTTCGGACTGACTAAAATAAAAGAAGTAATGGCAAATGTTTTGTTTCAGGACAACATTTTGGACTGACTAAAATAAAACAAGTAATGGCAAGTGTTTTGTTTCAGGACAACATTTCGGAACGGTGTTTGCACTCTCCATTTCAGGGTTGTTGGCCGACAGTCGTGGAGGGTGGCCAAGTATCTTCTACGCCACAGGTGCCATGGCAGTTATCTGGGCCTTAGCGTGGTTCTTTATCGGGGCTAACAGTCCTTCAGAACACAAGTCCATTTCTCAAAGAGAAAAGGATAAGATAGAGTCGTTGTTAGTGCACAACACTGCGTCAGACGAGGTGAGTGATACCACTGAACAAACCAAAGTGTTATCGTGAAGCAGAGGGTTTCAGGAGAGTTTTTCAACAGTGATTGCTGCACTTTGTTGTTCAGTATATCACAGTATTGCACTTTTTATTACTCACTGACTTTCTAGAAAATTGAAAAAATAATTAGGTCTTTTGCATCCGAAAAGATAGTCATTGTGGTTTTTCCTACTGATGACACAGTTCAGAACTTTTGAAGCGTTAGCTTCTTATATCACGTTGTGCATTTGGTATTTGTCACCATGGAGTGATTCGGTTTCATCGAGTAGGCTTACAAAGCATAAGTAACACGAGTAGGGAAAGTATTACACAGACCCCCTCCAGTTCTCAGCTCTTCTCCTTTCTTTCATCGGTCGGTTCCGACTGAGTTGGTTGGGCGCATACGTATGTTTTGTGCCTGTATGCACATACAATGTGCATGCTTCTCTCTATGTCTTTCTTTTCTTTCTCTCTCTCTTTCTCTCCACTTTTCTTCTTCTCATGTTCTCATCGCACGCGCATGTAATGATGTTGTGTACATTGTGTATACTGGCAGCAGCAACAGTTCAATGGTATACGGTTTATATTCAGTAATAACACGTATGTTTGATTTTATTTTTCTTATATTCTCGAGAAGTTATATATATATTATTATTATCTGCGCATAGACCCTGTTGGATCACGCAAAGCACTCCGACTCATGTCTTGTTCCTTCTAATCCTCCACACCTCCCTTATCCTGTCCCCATGGATCCTCTTCCGCTCCTCCGTCCATTTTACCCCTGCTCTCTTTGGGATTTCATTCTCTGGGACCTTCCAACCGAGCATCTTTCTCCTGTATGCGTGTCTATCTTCAACATCTGTTGAGTCTATTCCTACAGTTATATATATATATATATTTTAAGTAACTAACGCTTCTGCCGACAGCCTCAATGACTGTACCATTTTTTATAACAGGTGAACTCATGCGTTTAACTCAATACCCTGTCTTTTTACTTCCAATTCATAACATGATTCCGCATAGATTAGATAAGAGTCTAGAGAAAGGGTAGTACAATCCTAGGCACTGCAATCAACTGACCCATTGTGCAACTAAACCTCTTAAAAAAATACCTAGTTCGGCAGATTGATGCTCTTAACAAGTTCCAACAACCCACCAACTAGCTCACTCTGCTGAGATCCATAGAGTCTTGGAAACCAAAAACCCGTAGCCTCCTATTAGCAAGAGCCTCACAAACATGAATTATGTGAAGCAATTTTCTCTTCCTTCCTGCACACAGCTTCTCCATGGTACATACCTATCCTGTTCATGTGCATCCTCAGACCACAGTGCTCTCTAATAAGCCCATGATCCTCCTGAGTTATACTCTGCTCAGGACATCTGCTGCCCCTTTTGAGTCCTCCAAAAGGAACTTTGCTTAGGAGACGTTAACTGTGGAATGTCCATGAAGGTTATCCCATCTTATTTGGTGTTGATTAGTAACCCACCTATTAATAACAGACCTGGACAATGGCAGAGAAATCCCTAAAGCTGGCTCAGGTCCGATGAACTCCCAGACCAGCTTGGACTGAATTATAGGACCCGCAAGTGCTTTTATTGCTACATGACTATCAGTATGAATATAAATGTGTGCCTTCTTGAAGGCCTGTTTCAAGTTCTCCCGAACACAGTCATTAATGGCCATTACTTCAGCCTGTAGTACTGTGACAGTATACAACCCCGGTCTCAGGGCATACACCCCAGCACAGAATCCACATATATTCACAGGTTATGTATTGTAAAACCAACTTTCTGCTGATACTGTTGTTTAGTGACTTATCAACTCACTTCATGCTCCTATTGAGCCAGTTTATATTAGTTCAGCTTGTTGGTTACCAACATCTCATAATTTTGCCACTACAATCACGAGTGGCATTGGGATTTTGGGAAAGTATTAACACGACTATATTTACATTTCTTTACTACAATGGCTTTTTTTCAAACCACATTTTCTGCAAAGTGGCCTATCAAGTGACAGGAGGTGAAGTTGTGCACGATAGTGAATCTTTCCCACTATAATCACTGTCGCTTCCAACTTCATAACACCATTATGAGCTGACTCGTAAACATGGCCATGTGTATTTTATCAAGTGAAAATTGCAAAGTGTCATTTATTTTCTTTAGACAGAAGGTAATAGACAGAAATTTATCACAAAATGAGTGAAGTACGTAGTATAAATAGTTATAGTAGAAAGACGCACTATTGTCCAGTGTGTAGCTTCATCTATTCATGATAGTTTACAGAGGAGTCACAATAAAATAAAATTTTGAGGTTATAAACTTACTCAGCTGATGAATAGTTATTAAAGTGTTACCAAATTACTATTCACAAAGCATTACAACCTTCCTATCAGCTGTTTTGTTTCTACTATCACTGTGTCTATAATAATATTGAATACCTATAGTAATTTAAATATTGATTATATATCAGCTGTCAGTCTTTGTATTTTAATCATGACACTTTTCCATAATCATGTAGCCTAATTATTTCTTTTACAATAATTAAAAAACTGACAGGCTTCACTGTTATTTAGATGTGCTCTCTTCACACAAAATTTCACAACACGTAACCAAATACTGTTTAATTCCCTCATAACTTTTACAGTAGACCAATGTTGATACCAATTAATTTTCTATTTCAGCGACAGAATTCTGCCAGAATATTTACTGTAAAGTAGACTAGTAGCATAATAATATTTCTTTATGTTTTCAACTGTGCTGAACAATCTTTAATTGCTTTTCATTTCAACCGAAAATTTCCATCAATATTTTACCTAATTCAATATTTCACTATGTTCAGTATAATGATCTGCCTTCCCTAGCTTCATCAATTCTACTTTCGTTGACGCGTTTCGGAGAACCTCCATCTTCAAAAACTATATTTATACTGGTCACCAAAATTATGGCCCGTCCTATTTATACTATCTTCACCTCGTACCCCTCTCTATTCAACACGTGTACATTAAACCTGACGTGCTTGCTTCTGATTGGCTCTTCAAAATCATATGTTTTCGCTCGCTTCTGATTGGCTCCTTTCAAACTCTCTTCAACGGTTGTCCCTCCTGTTAATTTTTGAAAAGTTTTAGATTTTTAAACGTAATATCTGCTTATGACAATATCTGTTCATTTATTATGTTTTCTCCCTTTACTTTAGATTTAAAAATTTCCAATTTCTCTAAAATGTTCTACGTCTTCCTTGGAACATGAAAATTTTTAAATCTAAATTAAAGGGAGAAAACATAATAAATGAACAGATATCGTCGCAAGCAGATGTTATGTTTAAAAATCTAAAAATTTTCAAAAATTAACAGGAGGGACGACCGTTAAAGAGAAAGTTTGAAAGGAGCCAATCAGAATCGAGCGAAAACGTATGATTTTGAAGAGCCAATCAGAAGTGAGCACGTCACGTTTAATGTACACGTGTTGAATAGAGGAGGGGTATAAGGTGGAGGTATCCATTATTATTATAAATATAGGATATATTATAAATAAATCCATTATTATTATTATAAATAGGATGGGCCATAATATTGGTGACCAGTATAGATATAGTTTTTGAAGATGGAGGTTCTCCGAAACGCGTCAACAAAAATAGAATTGACGAAGCTAGGGAAGGCAGATCATTATACTCAACATAGTGACAATAATCCTAGCAGAAAAGAAGAATATAAAAAGAAATTCAATATTTGTATAAAACTGTTAATGCTAATAAACAAAATGTACTAATACAGCTGTGTACATGATTAAGGGAATGCCAACACCATGGAAATCCATATTCACATCGTTGCCGATGTGGGCACTGATAATCACACACTTTGGTCACAGTTGGGGCTTTTGGACGCTGCTCATGATGATACCTCAGTACATGAATTCTATTCTCCATTTTGATATAAAACAGGTAACTTTAACATTTATAAATGAACTCGACAGGAAGTATGACATACAGGGGAATTTCTAAAATCAACCAAATTAATCTATTTCCTTCTACTACTATAATTTTAAATTGCTCACTACGCAACGTGTATAAAGAGTATGGCAATTAGTAAGAAAATAGTTTCAAAATTAGAGTATAGATATAGTTTTTGAAGATGGAGGTTCTCCGAAACGCGTAAGCGAAAGTAGAATTGACGAAGCTAGGGAAGGCAGATCATTATACTGAACATAGTGACAATAATCCTAGCAGAAAAGAAGAATATAAAAAGAATTAGTTTCAAAATATTGATTTTGAAATTTTCAGGCATTCTTAGCCCAAAATAATGATCAAGAGAATTCTACCTTGAAGTCTGCTTGTACGTAAAATTCAAAACATGCTTTGTCATTGTATGAATGAATGACTGCTAGGATTACTACGACACTGCGACCTTGTAGAGGTATTGTGCCTCCTTTCTACGTTCCTGAGATGTTTAGTTATGACACCTTCTCCAGGCCTAGTCTCTTCGACTGTCTAGGATTTGAAGAGGATTCGAGGAAGGTGACTTCTAATTGGTGCCTTAGCAGTTCATTATTGACGTGCTTGCAGACGCTTACTCTGCCAATTCCTTTTCAATTTCTCTTGAAAAGGAAACCCCTTTTTTATGGGGATTGTACTCTATTTGGCCACGATTTAAAAAGTTTTAAAATCATTTATAATAAACGTACATGTTTATTTGCTTATTTCAAGCTCTCTATAAGAAAATTGAAAAACTGTCAGATACTATAAGAAAAAGGAGAATAAATTTTTATGGCCATCTTCTTAGAATGAACTCCAATAGATTGACGAAACAGGTGTTTGATTTTTTCCATAATCGTAAAACAAAACCGAACTGGTTTAAAGAAATTTAAAAAGACCTAATAGAATTAAAAATTACAGAAAATTCACTGCTTGACCAAACTGCTAAGATAAGTACCAAGGACGAAAGAATAAGATTCCAAGATAAAACCAAAATAAAACCTAAACCTGTCATTTCGGAAGAGGAGAGGAAAAGAAGATCGGAAAGAATGAAGAGCTACTGGGAACAAAGAAAAGTACAGCGCGCAAGAAATGATTGATTCAGCGTACCCCAAAGAGGGTGAAACGAAAAGAAGAAACATACATGTTATTATTTAAACAAATTATAATATAATGAGAGTGCGTTCGGCATGTTTCATCCTAGCCTATGACACCATGAGCATGCCTATAGGACTTGTATAAACCAACAATGATTCAATGAAGTAATATAATGGTCCGCACTACAAATGTATGTGCTTGGTTTGTTTTGACTGTCGAAATAACGGAACAAAGTGTTTCAGTTGTGTTTACATTAGACTGAAGCTCAAGGATATTAAAGATATTTGATTATTTATAATTAATTATAATTTAATTACTAAAAAAATCAATTATGCCCATCACTAGGCAATGGTCACATAGATCGTCTGCTGGTTAGTATCTACGTAAGTTTTTGTAAACTTACACATCTACTTGCAGTCTAAGTATATCCGTTCTTTTTAACATGGATTTATATTTTTATAATTTTACATTAACACTTCATTCATAATTAAATTACACCAAAAGCCATTAAAAATAATTATTTTCACTATTATTAATAATTAAATTCCTATTCAAGTGAATAATTAAATTAATATTCAAATATCTTGGGGAATGGATCAGCTGGAACGGCCTAGAGAAAAAAGCTATGGAATCTAGGAGAAATAAAGTTGAATTAGCCTTCCAACTAACCAAGGACACATACAACAAGAAGTCCCTCTCCTGGAATACAAAGATAAGGCATTATCATACGGTAATTAAACCAGAAGCCTTATATGCAGCTGAAACATTATCTCTCACAACCTAGGGCCCACTTGAAAGGCTGGAGATCAAAGAAAGAAAGATGTTACGAAAAATCTTAGGCCCCAAATTCCATAACAACCAATTACTCTACATCAGGAATGAAACTCTTTACCAAAAAACTGAAACACTATCAGACACAATAAGAAAAAGGAGAATTGATTTTTATTGGCACATCCTCCGAATGGACAAAAATAGACTAACCAAAAAACATTTTACTACTTTCGCAGTAGAAGTGCCAAACCACTTTGGTTTAGAGAAACGGAGAAAGACATAACAGAACTGCAGATCACTGACATTATGCTCATGGACAGAAAAGCCAAAACAATAACCAAGGACAAGAAGCAACGGTTCCAAGGCAAAGTCAAATCCAAGCGAACGATCCAAATCTTTGACAAAGAAAGAAAAGCAAGATCACAACGAATGAAGCAATACTGGGCTACGAGGAAGGCACAGAACATTACAAAGTGATTGATTTAGTGTACCCCAAAGTTGGGTAAAACAAATGAAGAGAAGAGAAGTAAGAAGTGTTTTATTGACAGACATGCATGTGAGCAAATTTATACGGGTCCAGTGTTTTACCTACATAACCTAAAAACAAATCCTGATAATACAAACTGTTATATAAATAAATTGTATTCATAACCAATTACTTATAATAGAAGAAAACAGATTTACATACCTAGTATTATTCGCAAAGCTTTCTCACGAAGAAAACTACAAGCATCTAAACAACAAATCATAAACTCTTTGCCATTATTATTGCACAGAACGGATTGTTGTCTGCATTACCATACGCCAGTACATGGATCTGTTCAATTCTGGTCTCTCGCCTCGCAGACTGTGTGAACAGAAAAAAACTTCTTTCTTTGAGTGCGGCTAGAAAAATGTGGAACACTATAGGTGAGTTACAAAACACATGCCCAATCAAATGTTATTTCATTTCATTCTTGCACATGAACAATTTTAAAATTCAATGTACATTATTCTTAGGTTTCAAGTCTAGACCAGACATTAACACATTCACGAAGCATGCTGCAACTGCCAGTGATGCATGCTCGTTTTCAAAGTAGGGAGCGTATGCCATAAGTGACGCACTCCCTTTCTTAATTCAGATGGGCTTATTTATAATGATGCCCACGTTTGAAGCCTAGAATTGTGTTGTACAACCATTTTAAAGTATGCTAAAGTAACCTTAGTCGAATTATATTTTGGTCTATTGTATTTTTCTTTTTTTTTTGGGGGGGGGGTTTACCCTGGCAAACCTTATATATAATTTAAAAAAATAACAAATTTAAATTCAGTAAAAATGTTAGAAGGAACATTTTAATTTTTAAACTTAACTTTAAATATAATAACTTAACTTTTTTTTCTTTTTCTTGGTGACCATTACTGGTACACTAAAATGAAAGCACATTCAAAATAATAACATCTATTTATTGACAATTACAACACTAAGGCATCAAAGAAGAAATATTATAACTTATGGAGTTTTTTACTTGAAACGTTATGTGTGTACGGGTCAATAACAGTGTGACACCAGTGACGCACTACGCCTATCATAGGTTTACAAACAGGCATTGTATGCCACCAGTGACGCATGGACATTACCTCTTAAAATATATATATATATATATATATATATATATATATATATATATATATAGAATAGTTTTTCCAGTTGAGTATTACCTAAATTGTTATATAAACACATATTCTAACAACTTTACAGGAAAAAAATTATTCCTATTGTTGAGATTTCATGCCAATTACCATAGTACATAGTGTTATGTAAAAACAGCCGTTGTCGTGAATGTGTTAGGCATCAAATTAAAATAATCTGGTTTGATAACTCTCCGAAAATTTTAATCGTAGGTAGGAACGCTGTTTTAGCTCAAATTTTAAAAAACGATATGAAGTAAATAAACAAAAATTTAAACTATGAAGACTGCACAACAAATATGTGGATGGTATGAGTATATATATATATATATATATATATATATATATATATATATATATATACGAGGTGTGTTCAGAAAGTAACGAGAATTTGAATTTTTTGAACAAAATATTTATTTATTTTTCTACATTGATATTGTCGCCATCAAAATAGTCCCCATTGGAGATTATGCACTTGTGCCAGCGCTCCTTCTAATCCTCGAAATACTTCTCAAACTCGATCTTTGAGATAGTCTTTAGTTCTTTCAGCGATGCGCTTTCAATGTCATCAACAGCTGTAAAACGATGGCCCTTTAAGGTTCTCTTAATTTTTCGAAATAGGAAAAAGCCACACGGAGCCATGTCTGGCAAATATGGATTCTGGGGCATCGTTACAGTACTTTTTTGGTCAAAAATCCATGAACAAGCAATGAAGTGCGAGCTCACCAGCTCAACATTATCATGGTACAAAAGGCATGAATTGTTTTTCCTCAGACCCAGGCGTTTTTTTCAGATTGCTTCAGTCATCTTCAACGTCTTCACGTCCTTCTTGGAAACGCTTATACCACTCGTAAACTCATACTTTACTCATAGCAGACTCACTACAGACCTTTGTTAACATTCGACACACTTTGTTTCACTTTATTCCATTTTTTTACGCAAAATTTGATACAAATTCTTTGATCCATTTCTTTTAACAAACGAAAATCGCCGAGGTCATGAAAACATGTCTAACCTTAGTAGCTGTCACAGACAAAGTCAACAATGAAAACAGCTGAAAGTTTTATCATACTTCAAGGGCACATATACCAACATAATAATAAAAAAAAATGTTGACAATTGGACTCTCCAAGCCCGTGAAATTTAAAAATTCTTGTTACTTTCTGAACACAGCTCGTGTATATATATAATTAAAAGAGTTTAATATAATACAAATTATACAGTTAAAAAAGTTCATACCAAATCATATACAAACAATAATAATTATCAGTGTTATGTAGTAATTTAATATATAATTATGAGGAAATTATGTTGAAAAGTGAAAATAATTCAGTTGAAACATAATTGATTAATAACAAAGTGAAATAAAACTCAAGAAACTCACACAACTTTGATATATGTTAATAAAAAGTAATTGAGATAAGAAGTTATTTTGCAATTTTCCATAAACAGGCATTTTGAATTTTTAAAATTAAGAAATTTATTTTCACAGCGGTCAGGGTTCATTTCACATTTTCAACGCAAATTGTCAGTTCAATGCGAACATATGCAGATTTTAATGCGAATTATGATTGTGAAATCAGAATTTCAAAAAGGATTGGAAGAAGAAAAATACTTCTGGAAAATTCACTTCGATCAAATCAGCGAGACACCTGTGTACCGTGATTATTTCTTCAAATAATTGGTTTACGAATGTGGGAACTGCCTTTTCAATGGGTCACCAAGCTAAGAGAACCCATTAATCTCAATTTTTAATAAATCATGTCTCATCTGTTTAGCTAAAAAATATTTTTAAATTATGCTAGTCTCATTACCAATTGAAGAAGTAAACAGTACCCTTTAAGTACGACTTGAATGTTAATGTGTTTATTAATAAAAAGAATACACTTTTCACGATAAGCCTGTGTTCTTCATATACATAACAATTATAATCGTTAATATGCTTTGTATTACTGTAATGTAAAATTAAAATAACTTCATTCAGAATCTTTTCCACATATATTTCCAGCTTATTGGGGAGCTGCGGCCGGACTTGTAGGCCTTGCGTTTGTCGATTACAGCGCAGTCGCCGCTATGGTTCTACTGACAATCACCATTACAACAAACTGCACTATTTACATGGGTTATCTAACTAACCATCTGGATCTGGCACCCAACTTGGCTGGAGTAATGATGGGTGTAACCAACGGGATCGCTAATATAGGCTCCTTCCTGGCACCCATGGTTGCTGGCTACATCTTAACTGATGCTGTAATGTATTTACTTCGCCTTTAAACCGTTATGTACAAAACTTTTGGTTAAAAATCAAAAAGTGAAAGTAGTTCACATTTTACGTAATGCGTAGATTAGCATCGTTACTTTTTCAGACGGCCAACAATTGCGTTACTTTTTATTATAAAACTATTTTTTGTGGTTAAAAATCACCTGCTGAAAAAATAACACACACTAAAAACACCTCTATACGACAGAGTTTTCAAAATTTATAAGCTTGATCTGACAGTATCTTGAAAACTTCAGGAACTTTAAGTTTTGTACTGGTGAACCACTTCTAGTCCAAATTCACCTTTTACAAGTCAAATTTCCACGCTGCAAACCTAACACATGATGCGGACCTGGCAATGCTCCAACTGTTTACACTACAATCTGTGCATTGTATTGGTCAGATGGTTCTCTCCCCTATTAGACCTCTGGTTTATTCAAGCCATATGCTATAATTAAATTATTAGATTATATTCTAGAGGAAGGGATTTGTTCAACCCCAGGCACTGCGATCAACTGACCTATTGTGCAACTTACCTCTTAAAATACCTAGTTCAGCAGATTGGTGCCCCTAATAAGTTCCAACAACCCACTGACTAGCTCATTCTGCTGAAGATCGCTAGGGTCTTGGAAACCAAAAACCCCTAGCCTCCTACCAGCAAGAGCCTCACAATCATAAATTATATGACCTGCAGTTTCCTCCTCCTTCCTGTACAATCTACACACGGTTTCTCCGTGGTACACACCTATCCTGTTCATGTGCACCCTCAGACCACAGTGCCCTGTTATGATCCTCCTGAGTTGTGCTCTGCCCAGGACATCTGCTGCCCCTTTGATTCCTCCAGAAGGAACTTTGCTTAAGTGACGTTTACTATGGGAATGCCCATGAAGGCTATCCCATCTTACCTGGAGTATATGCTATCATTACTCAAGTTTTTTTTCTACACCTGTAAAATGGAAGTGTAAAACTTTGTCAGTGAAAGAGAACAGAAAAGAAGAGGACATTAAGGCAGTAAGAAAAAAAAGCAGGAAGGCCATTTCAAACAAATAAATTCGAACCTCGTTAACTCAAAAGTTTCATCTATCATGTTTCTTGATAAATTAAACCTCGCTTGAGAAATTTTTAGAATCCCCTTCAGTTATTACTTTTCTACTAATGTTTTATTAATCAATGACTATTATTACAATTAATTTCTACCTGTTTCAGAAATCTGTGTATGAATGGAAAATAGTGTTCTTTTTGTCAGCGTTCATTTTCTTCGTTGGTAACTTAATTTTTATTATTTTCGGATCAACTGAAGTGCAGCCATGGAACCAACCACCTAAAAAATCAGGTAAGTTTTGAAAAACTGAATATAACGGAAACCCTGTATCTAAAATGGAAAAAATTAGAGATATTTGAGAGTGCGTAGTGTTGCATCAAACAGTGATTAAATTCTTTCTCAAATCGACTACTTTTCTTCGGATTTACAAATAATTACTATCGTTATTTGCTAATTAATTACATTATTAGTAAAAACATTGACAACATTGGCATGACCAACTTCACACACAATAACTGTACAAAAAATAACTGTACACTAACAAAAAATAGCTGTACAAAATTAAGCAAATACTGCAATTAAAATTTAAATCATGCTTGAGCTAACTTCATGTTCTTATACGTGGAATGTCTTTTATTCTTCAAAGCAAAAACCATTTGGCGTTCAGTAATTTAACAGAAAATAAAACTAAGAGTAAAAGATTTTCTTAATACAAAGAGATAACATTCAAAAAAAAGGCAACTGACTTACCCTCAATACAAAATACTTAAATAAACGACAAATATATAAACTTAACAACGCTTCCAATTAACAAAATGCTTCGTCTCTAGTTACAAACACTATGCACAAAGCTCATGGACACATGCAACATAATACAAAAAAACACAATCATTACAAAATACACATTGACCCATAAAGCACATGCACAGTCACAATTTAGCATTTATTTAAATGTAATTACATACGAGGTATGGTTAAAAAATAACGATAAATTTTTCTAAAGACAACGATAAATTTTACAGGTGTAGAAAAAAAACTTGAGTAATGATAGCATATACTCCAGGTAAGATGGGATAGCCTTCATGGGCATTCCCATAGTAAACGTCTCTTAAGCAAAGTTCCTTCTGGAGGAATCAAAGGGGCAGCAGATGTCCTGGACAGAGCACAACTCAGGAGGATCATAACAGGGCACTGTGGTCTGAGGGTGCACATGAACAGGATAGGTGTGTATCACGGAGAAACCGTGTGTAGATTGTACAGGAAGGAGGAGGAAACTGCAGGTCTCATAATTTATCGGTGCGTCAAAGTCAAACGCTACATCGCTGAGTTACATGACATCTCCTCTCTCCATTCCTGCTGCTAATATGACTGCTGACTAGGGATGGCAAAAAGTTTTAAAACATCGATGTTCCAAAGTACTGAAGAACATCGATGGCTTTAAACTAAAAGTAAAAACTAATTTATCGATTAAGAGTATTAACAAATTGAGTCAATGGTAACATGTTTAGGTAAACACAAATATACAAATTAAAAGCAAAAGAATCACTCAAAAAATTCCTCCATAGAAAAATCCAACATTCATTCCACCAGTCAAGACAGTCCTTACACATGCAGACAACAGTCATAGACAAAAGAAAATGAAGCTTTGGCAATTTGACATCGGGAATCGAGCTCTAGACAGTGAGAGTGCAATTGTCATTGCCACCTTTTGAAGTGATAAGCTGAACTGCTGATAACAGAAGCAAAGTGTGCTCCAATACATTTGCTGGTGGTGATCAGTGAGAAGGAACACCACCAGCCTTTTTATATCAGGACAAAAACATTGATGTTGAAAAAACAGGCATGAAACCAGTGGTGTCAAAACATCAATGTCTTTTAAGTGAAATATCAATGTTTGTTTGTCATTCCTACTGATGATCCTTGAAGTCAAGTTGTAGTCTTCATTCTTCCTAAACCGTTCATCCTAGAGTTTATCGGATAAATGCCTAGAGTTTTACTATGTTCAGTATAATGATCTGCCTTCCCTAGCTTCGTCAATTCTACTTTCGTTGACGCGTTTCAGAGAACCTCCATCCTCAAAAACTATATCTATACTCAAAAACTAGAGTATAGATATAGTTTTTGAAGATGGAGGTTCTCCGAAACGCGTCAACGAAAGTAGAATTGACGAAGCTAGGGAAGGCAGATCATTATACTGAACATAGTGACAATAATCCTAGCAGAAAAGAAGAAAAATATAAAAAGAATTCCTAGAGTTTTAGATGAGCCTTTAATTAAATTAATGGGAAGTTTTTAATAAAACTAGGAAAGGCCACTACGGAAACTAATTCTTTGTTGAAACAAGTGTACGGTGATGAATGTTTATGATGCACTCAAGTTTTTCAGTAGTTTAAACGGTTCAAAGGACAAGAATGTCGACAGATGAGAACATTGAAAAAATCGGAAATTTAATCTGAAAAGACGGTCTGTTGAGGATTCAAGCTGTCGCTGATATCGTCTGAATAAACAAAAAATCAGTTTGACAGAATTTGCATAAACATTTTAACATAAAAAAAGTTTGTTCAAAAAAGGTGCCCAAAAATCTAACACCTGAACAGAAGCACTCCGAAATGAACACTTGTGCTGACATTTTGAAATCCATAAAAAAAAACCATAAGCTCTTGGAAAGAGTAATAACATATGGTGAATTGTGATGCGATCCAGAAACCAAGTATCAATCAATACACTGAAGAGACTGAAGAAAGCTTAAATGTCAAAATTAAAATTTAAAGCCGTGATGAATGTGTTTTCGACATCTATAAGACTGTGTACATAAATTTGGTACCTGAAGGTCAAATCATGAATATGAATTATTATCTTGAGGTCCTAAATACTCTCTATGAATGAGTACAAAGAAAATAACCTAAGTTGTGGAAAAACAAGACATGGATTCTTTATCATAACACACCAGCTCATACTGCATTGGTTAAGACGTTTTTAGCTAAGCATGGATCCATATGTAGGAATACGTAACCTACTCACCAGACCTTGCTCCATGTGATTTGTTTTTGTTCCATGTGATTTGAAATCAGCACTGAAAAGAACAAGATTTGAGACAAGAGAAAAAAGCAACAGAGACCCTGAACGCACTTTCAGAAAATGTCTTGAAACACTGGTTTGACCAATGAAAAATTCATACGGAGAGGTAGTTAGTTGCTAATGTTACTGACCGAAGAAATGATCCATCTGTTTATTTTCGTTTAATCTACAAATACTGATGTTTATTTGTAAATCTGTACAATAGTTTCCCCTTTATTTTGTATATTCTACTGTGTATTTTACAAAACAGTACGTCAAAATGATGTGAACTTAACGGTTAATGTTTGTTTCCAGGAGCAGCTGTTAATTCTTCGACGGTATGACGGCCACTCTTCCAATTTGTCGTAAAAAACAACTCTTCCAAGAAGACTGTACATACGTAATAGTTGTAGAAGTAGGACCAAAGATGTTTTTTTAAGTTACGTTTTAATAAATACTCTTTTTTTGTACGGAAGTATTTTTCTTACACCTCGGAAATTCGAACTTGAAGTGGGACAGAAAATTCGTAGGAAAAAAGGAAGCTTATTCATTTCAAATATTATTCAATAATTTCAGATGATGTAAATTATACAAGCGTGTCCGCACTGCTTGAATTCTTCCTTTAAGGACAAGAGTAGAAAAGTTAAGGTGCTCTTTTTGCCAGCTTGATTTAAAGAACACTGGAAAACTCACTGCTTTCAAAATCTCATGGGTATTTTGCAACTTTATATAAATAAAAAAGCATATGCTATATATAAATAATAAACGTTAGTTTTGGAATTGTAAAAGAGGCAGATTCCATTATTTTATTCCATTTCTTAATATTTAGAGAAACAAAATAAAACTTTTTTTACCTAACCTAACAAAATTAAAAATGGCAACCACCTAACTTATTTATCGTCTGATATTTTAAAAGTAAAAAAGCCTTCTTTCTCTTATCGTATATTTTTTTCTATAATTTACCTACAAAAAACTGATTTTCCGGCCATGAGCCGATATATCTGCTTACGAAAATAACTCTGATAACGGCCAAGAGCCGATATATCAGTTTGTTATTTTTTTGGTAAATATCAAGCTTATTCTTTATTTTATTTAACTCGCAATGAAAGAAAAATCATAACAGATTATGTTTTTAATAATTAAAATGCACAAAAAGGTTTTTATATTTAAGTAAAATTATTGTAACTTCAACGAAGTCAAGTAATACTTGGTTTGACAGCTGTGAGTTGAATCATTTTACAGTCAGTCGCGTATTGTTTACGTCTGAATAAGCAAGTATGGTAATGGTATTGTATTTATAGTGTGTTAATTTTTGTTTGTACAGTTTTTTATAGTTTCAGTATTTTAGCTCGGTTTGACAGCTGTGAGTTGTAGAATAATTTGTAAGACTTGTACAACTTTGGGGACAAATTACGCCTAAATGTAACTTTTGTTTAAGTTGTCCAGACAATATATTTATCAGCCAATCTTCTTGAAATTTTCAGAGTTTGTGCAAAATACATTAATATATTAGAAAATAACTAAGTTAACTTCAAAATATTTTTTTGAAATATACTTAATAGTTCAAAATCAAAAATTCAAATTAAATTAAGTATACATATTATGACCCAAAAAAAATTTTACACATTTTTATGTTCTTTTTCTTTATTTATAAGTCTACTACATATTATTAAGAAAAAAATAATGGCAACAGTATTTTTCTACTAGCATTTTTAATTGTTACATGTTGTTAATCAACATAAAGGCAGAACTGGCATTTATAGCCTGGCCTTTTTAGAATAAAATATTATTTTCCTGCCTGGCCTTAAAAGGGTTAATACCAAATGAAAAGCTTACACGCAGTCCTAAACTAATGACTTCCAAGTTCGCAAGTTCGAAGGCGCAACAGTCTAACCTCAAGCCCTAATCAAATTTGAAACTTGCGCCTCTGTTAGAAACTAAAATTTCAACAATGATTTTAAAACAAAAGAAATTTGAGCTCTTAGTGTTCCCAATTTTCAGTAACCCAATGACAAATTTTTTTTTGTAATTTGTTTTGTTGTGTGTGGGCTAATCTATTCAAATATTGTATTTGAAAAGTTAATACAAACATTTTTTTTTTACACAAACTTAAGCCGCCTCGGTGGCCAAGTTGATAGCGTACTGGGCTTTCACACCGAGGATCTGGGTTCGATTCCCGGCCAGGGCTTGGCATTTTCATACGCTATAAATCATCCCATCATGTGCATTAGCCCAAGTGTGCACAATAGTCGGACGTTACAACAAAAAAAAAATCTCTCTCAGTTATTATTTCAAATCTGTGTCAGTCATTACACGTTAGACTTTTAAAAAATATTAATAAACGTACAGGTAGACACAAACAATGTGTACACTTTGCTTACAGTGAGAGAGTAAATATTTTATAAGACAAATATTATAAAAGAATAAATGAATATTTTCTTCCCTCTCTTTCTTAACCAGCGATGCAAACGCCTTCCAACTGTAATAAGGTTTACATTACACTGTATCTAATTACTCAAAGTTCTGGTAAAAGGTTATAGTCACAAAAACATTTATTTTCCAATATATATTTTATTAAATCAACAAGAAATAATATCACTGGCCATAACAAAAACAATCTACTAAAAAATATAACAATACAATAGTACAAGTTATATAAATACCCTACATTATGTACAATGTTTCCGTAAAGCAACAACAAATGCCAAGTAGGTTGTAAAGAACCCAAGTCTATTTGTTTTCGCACAGGGCTTAAACTTAATTTACCCACGTCTAACATAAATCGAAAACATTTTAAAATAATTTCATGCAGCCAACATTGAACAAAAATTAAAATATATACTGAAACCTCATTCCTAAGATCTGAAAGTAATATTTAATTGGTCCTAGAAACTTTTTAATTAAATTTAACACGCGCCAAAATAAACAGCAATGAAATTCTGACAGCTGTGGTTATTGTCAGCTGATGCTATTGTTGAACATTTCCATTTAAAATATTCATATTTATGCTACAGTTTGAGTTTATTTTAAGCTGAAATAGCTCTTATTACCAAAGGGAAAATCATTATAACAGAGTACTATTTTTGTGTATATAGAATCGGTCATTCTTATGGTTTAAGTTTAACATGAACTGCTAATGATTTTCAAGAACAACTTTGTAACATTCTGTTGTTAAAATTAAGTAAAGTAATATGGGTTTTTCCTTAAAAAATGTTATGTACAATGTTATTTTAATACTTATATTATAGGCAGAAAAAAGACCTAGCATGCGGTAACCGAAGTCCTTTGGTAATAGCTAATACAAAATTGGAAAGCTACACAATGATATCGATGGCGCTGTCTTCCTCTTGTAGCAGAAACTTGTCTTTAGACAGCGCTGGACTTTGGTTAAAAACAAAATATGTTTTTTGATTTCTCTGTGCGGATATTTCTAAATGACAGCTTTGTTTACCGCAGTTGCAAAGAATTTTTCAGGAAAACTTCAAACATTTCTTTACTTTACAGATTCTAGGAAAACTTTGCAGCAACAACCATCCAAAACCTGACTTAAATACTGTCTAGATAAAGTTGCTGCTGGCAGAAATTACCCAAATTCATCTGTCTTTTACTTTGGTCCGAGCATTAAATACAAGAACGTAATACATGATTCAAACAGCACACAGTAATTGATGCAGTGTGTGGTTTTTTACCAGATCTAATAAACTTGCAACTTTTTTACAAAAAAAAAAACACCAAATTAAAGTAGTATTTAGTAAATACAGTAATAAAAGAATACATTAAAACTGTACAAATTTCTTTTAAGATAAAACAAAAGTCGATGACTAGCAAAAATAACTATTACTTAATATTCATCTGTTCAAATTTAATGCTAAATAATAAACAATTACACATTTTAATTTTTACTATAAAAAAAACACTTTAACAACTTAGTTCTAAAAAAAAGTCGGATTAAGTATAAAACTAGGATTAAAAAAATATAAGAAAATCTATATTGAGACAATATCAGTATACAAAATATATTCCATATACGGCTAGAGATCAACAAAACAAATCTGGTCAAATTCTACGCTGAACTGTAATATTTATAATCCTACTACGGTATTATGGGTAAAAACAGAAACCTAACATGTGGTAACTAAACTGAAGTCCTTTGGTACTAACGAAAACAAACTGAAAAACTACGTGTGGTGGTATTCGCTGTCACTGTCTTCCTCCTGTAACAGAAGGTTGTCTCTAGACGGCGCTGGACCTTGGTTAAGGATGGCTTTGGCTGAAGAAGGTCGTTTTTTACGTCCCGTAAACACACGGGCTAACTGCGAAAATTTTTTACGCGACACTGAAAACGTTAGTTATAAAATAAGATTTGGACATTACAAAAACTACTTCAAATACAAAACAATCTTTACTGATTTCCTGAGCAAATTTAAAAGAAAAGAATAAGTTCTACAGTAAGGATGCTAGGTAATTCAAAGGCCTGTAAGTATATTTAGAAGAACTATCCATTATATTCATCAACTTAGCTCAAACTGTCCCCTTAAAAATAGAAAGAGAATTACCAGACCTCATATCAAATGTACCAAACATAAATAGAAGTTATGAATTACTGAGAATTACAGCAAATTACACATCTGCACCAAGTTATGAATTACTGGGAATTACAGCAAATTACACATCTGCACCAAGTTATGAATTACTGAGAATTACAGCAAATTACACATCTGCACCAAGTTATGAATTACTGAGAATTACAGCAAATTACACATCTGCACCAAGTTATGAATTACTGAGATTTACAGCAAATTATACATCTGCACCAAGTTATGATTTACTGAGATTTACAGCAAATTACACATCTGCACCAAGTTATGAATTACTGAGAATTACAGCAAATTACACATCTGCACCAAGTTATGAATTACTGAGAATTACAGCAAATTACACATCTGCGCCAAGTTATGAATTACTGAGAATTACAGCAAATTACACATCTGCACCAAGTTATGAATTACTGGGAATTACAGAAAATTTACACATCTGCACCAAGTTATGAATTACTGAGAATTACAGCAAATTACACATCTGCACCAAGTTATGAATTACTGAGAATTACAGCAAATTACACATCTGCACCAAGTTATGAATTACTGAGAATTACAGCAAATTACACATCTGCGCCAAGTTATGAATTACAGAGATTTACAGCAAATTAGACATCTGCACTGCAAAAGCAAGAAATTTGAAGTGCAATAGAGCACTAATTGGAACCAGTACTCAAAAAGACTTAAAAACAGTAAAATACACTTACAATTTTAAATGTTACGTCACTGTATGGTAAACAATAGTAAAGTAATAACAGGTCGATTGTATTTTATACATTTAGAAGAGGTTTTTTTTATATTTTTCAAACTATAAAAATTCGACAGGCTATAAAACAAACAATTTTTTAGTGAACTTTTTGGCTTTCTCACAAAATATGGGTACACAGAGAAAGGATTTCAAACGAACCTCTGTTCAAGAACCCATTTAAAAACGGCTTCTACTCGCACTACTTTCATCACACTTCAAAATAGAAACAATACTGTGAAAGATGCATAATTTTACTTATTGTACAAAATGGCTGAAGTTACTGCAACCCAAGTGCCTGAAATGGCTGAAGTTACTGCAACCCAAGTGCATGAAATGGCTGAAGTTACTACAACCCAAGAGTCTGAAATGGCTGAAGTTACTACAACCCAAGTGCCTGAAATGGCTGAAGTTACAACAACCCAAGAGTCTGAAATGGCTGAAGTTACTGCAACCCAAGTGCCTGAAATGGCTGAAGTTACTACAACCCAAATGGCTGAAGTTACTGCAACCCAAGTGCCTGAAATGGCTGAAGTTATTACAACCCAAATGGCTGAAGTTATTGCAACCCAAGTGCCTGAAATGGCTGAAGTTACTACAACCCAAGTGACTGAAATGGTTAAAGTTACTACAAACCAAGTGTCTGAAATGGCTGAAGTTACTACAACCCAAATGCCATTACTACAACTCAAGTGCCTAAAATAGCTAAAGTTACTGCAACCCAAGTGCCTGAAATATCTGAAGTTACTGCAATCCAAGTGCTTGCTAAGTTCTTGCCAATTACGCCTTTATCAAACTGTTTAATAACATTCACTTTACAAGCATTAATGATAATACAGTGATTGTAAAATTACGACACTTTACAATAAACAACAAAGGCAATTGTAAATATGATAGGCAGCGAACAGCTCTAGATCATATACACTGTCTTCAATAAGGCCTCTATACACTGTTTGTGGAAAGATTAAAGTTCAATAATTTCAAAATTTTTCACTGTAAATTTTATTTTTTCCTGAAATATTGATCCAGATGACCGGCAATCCAAATTATCGGTGCTCTACTACAGGAGAAAATAGCAACTGAACTGAGCCACAAGATACTGCTGATACTGGCTGGTCAAATGTATAAGATACATCGAGCCTTAAACACAGCATAATATTGGACGCACATAGCAAAATGTAAGTAAGTATATTAAAACAACACTCCATACTCAGTAGTACTTGAACATAAATTAATACCCTCACTTGTGCTCTGGCTGGTACTTTCAGTTTTAACTCTGATAAATTTGAAATCTAATTTGGATACAAATTGCTGCTAAGTACAAAGCCCACTTACTTTTTCCCATGTTGCGTAGTCTTTCCTTGAAAATAGCATCTTCATCGGTCGTTCTGCTGTGAGGGAAGTTGGTCATCCGTTCTTCTGGAGGGCTATCTGTAACACAATGTTAAACACTTCCATTTGTTTCTCCTTTTAAACATAATGTTATTAATGAAATAATTTACACTTACAATCAAGGAAAGAAATTCACTTCCAGTGCTCACGGCAAGTCGGCCATGTCTGTCAATGGATACATATCCTGCTTTGTATGACTACTAAAGCAAAGCAGAATATAATCCGCCTGCTTTCTTTCTCTTTCTCTCTCTCTCTCTCTCTCTCTCTCTCTCTCTCTCTCTCTCTCTCTCTCTCTCACACACACACACACACACACACACACACACACACACACACACACACACACACACACACACACACACACACACACACACACACACACACACACACACAACAGACGCGTGTGCACGCACACACACACACACACACACACACACATACTCTCTCACACACACACACTTCCTCAGACTTAAAAAAAATATTACAGACCGTAAACAAAATGATATAGGTTTGAATGGTAAAAATACGGGCCCCCATTGTGATTCATTATACATTTTTAAATTATAAAAAGAAATAAAAATTCTGTTTACCTTTCTCCAACACAGAAAGAAAGTCCTTGTTCCATCGTAGCTCGGCCATGAACTCCTCATTCTGTAGGAATAATGCAATTCTTTCATCCTCTAGCTCACCTTCCAACTGCAACTTTACAACACCAACTGATTAAAGAACATAATATTTTAAATAAAAGTAAATAAAATGGCCGAACACTTACTGAGGGTCTGCAGACATCTTGTTTGATCCTTATAAATTGGTATCGTCCGTTGAAATTAAAACCTGAGCGTTTTGTTTTTAAATTTTTTTAAATTTATAAATGGATCACTGAATTTCATGCTGCCTTCACTACAGCGACACAGGCTGCATATTGCCAATCACTCGAAGCACATCGCACTGACTGTATCGCGTATGATTTAAGAACTCCATTTGAAATGTATTTGATTCCCAAACATAAAAATTACTTACAAATCGCATTCTACTTACTTTACCCAAACTGCAAAAGATAATGACATAAAAAAAAACCTTCTAAAGTTGTTGGTGGATTTTTCAAAACATTTTTTTTGTTAAGGTCCATAAATATAAAAACATGAACTTTTGGAAAAGTCTGAATTTGCTCCAATACTTTCAATACTAACTCGTGTCGATATTTTTCTTTTGATACTGACAGTATTGGCGATATTAGCATCTTGTTAATATAAATTTAAAAAAAAAAAAGTTGTACATAAATGTTTCACAACAACTGATTCGTATCCATACTAACTTTTTTCATAGCATTTTCCAGTTTCCATCGTCTCTTTTCCCTTCGCATCCACCTCCGACGTATTCGAATCGCATTCCAAATAAAACTAAACCACATTCTATTTTATTTGTAAAGTTCGTTATCGCATGAAATTGTATTCGTTATTAACGCTAATCTGTATCAATGCATTAATTATTTAATGTTTACATAAACAATTCACTGTAAATTAAATTTTTAAGGAAAAAAGTTTTAATCCATGCTAACAATATTATTTTTTTATTTTATGAACAATTATACAGGCCTAGCCGACAGTAATGTATACAAAAGAAACCTTCTGTTGTTAATATAAATTTAATTTTTTAGAAAAAAAATGTTAATCCATGCTAACAATATTATTTGTACATTTTATGAACAATTATACAGGCCTAGCCGACAGTAATGTATACAAAAGAAACCTTCTGTTGTTAATATAAATTTAATTTTTTGGAAAAAAAATGTTAATCCATGCTAACAATATTATTTGTATATTTTATGAACAATTATACAGGCCTAGCCGACAGTAATGTATACAAAAGAAACCTTCTGTTGTTAATATAAATTTAATTTTTTGGAAAAAAAATGTTAATCCATGCTAACAATATTATTTGTATATTTTATGAACAATTATACAGGCCTAACCGACAGTAATGTATACAAAAGAAACCTTCTGTTGTTAATATAAATTTAATTTTTTAGAAAAAAAAATTTAATCCATGCTAACAATATTATTTGTATATTTTATAAACAATTATACAGGCCTAGCCGACAGTAATGTATACAAAAGAAACCTTCTGTTGTTAATATAAATTTAATTTTTTAGAAAAAAAATTTAATCCATGCTAACAATATTATTTGTATATTTTATGAACAATTATACAGGCCTAGCCGACAGTAATATATACAAAAGAAACCTTCTGTTGTTAATATAAATTTAATTTTTTAGAAAAAAAAATTAATCCATGCTAACAATATTATTTGTATATTTTATGAACAATTATACAGGCCTAACCGATAGTAATGTATACAAAAGAAACCTTCTGTTGCTAATATTCTATCCAACATATCTGAGGTTATCGTACATAAAATTATCATTACTATTTATATTTTTCAAAACCATTTTCATACTGACTATTTTTGCTTTGTTTAATTGCAAAAAAGTAATCATAATTAATTGTTATTACATACTGAATTTTTTTAAGTAAAGTTAACAGTGGGAAACACAAATTGTTTAACGTAATAAATTCCTTTATTTTTCTACTTAAATTTCTGAATTCCCGATAACCTGAACAGATTCACAATCAAATTTCGCCAGTGCTTTGCTCAACAAAAACTATTTAGAAATTGTATAAACTTTGTCGCACTGAAATTATATTTAAAATAATAGATAAAAATTTCAAATCTACATTATACATCAACATTCAGATAATTATTATTCCCTTTCGATCAATCTTCATTACAAAATACATTTATTCAACCTCTTCTGACACAGAAAAAAAGGAATCAGAAGAAAATTACGCTAACATGCAAACAGTAAATAACAAACACAATTACAAGTACAGAGTGTATTAACTAGTCACCGCAGAGTCTAGACTACAACTGAGGGAGCAGACAATTAAGCAAATTAAGCAATTGAAGAGGTCAAGTGGATAACAACTGACCTGTTTACTGGTCTCTATTGGAGCGAGACGTAAGAAGTCATCAGGGAGGGGGCCTAGGAGTGGGGGCGCCCAGCCACGCTGCTGTCGGAGCGGGATGTCTTCAGGCTGCATTCTATCAAAACACCAAACAATCTTGTTAAGTCTCATTATAGACTATGCTTACTGCTTTGTATAAGTGAATATCATATGCTCTCACATTTCATTTATTCAAGTATTTCATTACAACATTAATATTAGTATTACAGTTATGAATATTATTAGTTCTATTAACAGAAACACTGTCATGATAACACATTTATTACTAAATAATAGTTTACCTTATTAGGCAAGTGCTTACTTATAAATTGCGCTTCAACGTTTGTTTTTACAATTCTTACTTCATCATACATTACTGAAATGACTATCAGTTAATTTTTTTATGGACTTCAATGAAAACAGCTTTAAAACATAACCACATCCCTTTCTTAAATAACATTTCAATATAATAAAAGTTTAAAACTGATTACGTTATTTAAAAATGTTTACATATTTTATCAACATAAAAATCAGAACAAACATAAACAAGTAAATTTTATTCCCAAATAAAAACAAAAGCATGCAAAAACATTACACAAACTTCTTTGTAATTTATTATTTTCCAATAAAATTCAAAAGCTACTAAAAAAAAAAAAAAAAAAAATGGAAAATCCGTCTAATTTATCAAAATTATTTCATCAGAATTTGCTGAAATTTTTGGCATATATTAATATTCTTAACTCAATTCAGTACACTAAATTTTAAATAAAAGGAATTTAACGATTGAGAGTAAATAAAAAACAAAACCTGATTATCATAGTTTATTTTATTTTTTATATTTCTAAACCACATTTTTCTGTTTACTTAATTTTGCTAATATTGTCCGATAGCAAATAGAAAATGAAAATTTGTTCCTCAAATCAGAAACGTTTAACATATAAACAAATAAATTTTATTCCCATATAAAAATGAAAGCGTACAAGAACATTACACAAACTTTTTTATATTTGATTATTTTCCAATAAAATTTAATTCAAAAGCTACTAAAAAAAAAAAAAATGGAAAATCCGTCTAATTTATCAAAATTATCAGAATTTGCTAACATTTTTGGCATATATTAATATTCTTAACTCAATTCAGTACACTAAATTGCAAATAAAAGGAATTTAATGGTTGAGAGTAAATAAAAAACAAAACCTGATTATCATAATTTATTTTTTATATTTCCAAACCATATTTTTCTTTTTACTTCATTTTGCTATTATTGTCCGACAGCAAATTGAAAACGAAAATTTCTTCCTCAAACATAAATTAGACTCTGGAAATAACAAAAATTACAAACCATATTCTTGAACAAAATCCATAATTAATAAAAAAATTACAAAAAAAAAACATTACCTATTTATAAAATTGTTGTACATATAGGAACAACATACTACTACCATGATGTCACGACATGTTTGAAGTAATGAACAGTACAGAGTACAGCAAATGAAAAAGAAATTACATTTTATCAACAGAAGTACATAAAATTAAACATATACGAAAAATAAAAATAAAAAGACGCTCTTAATCGGCCTTCGTAATTTCATCACAACAAAAGTAGATTAGAAACAATTTAAATTTAAATTTTGCAGTTTCATACCAGTAAAAATAATCGTATCTTGTTTACCACCAATGAAAATCATCTTATAAAACCAAAAGAAAAAGAAACAAGTCATACATAGGCCTTCATATATATATATATATATATATATATATATATATATATATATATATATATATATATATATATTTCAATTTCAATTTATTTAGCTATAAATAATCACTACTGGGAGACACAATATATCCCAAAAGAGAGAGACATACCTCTCTGTGATCGGGAGCTAAAACTTATAAACTAACACTTAAAAACTAGAAAACAAAAGGGATAATTATGCTACACAGTGCAAACAAAAGAATTATTTCATTACAGTAAAATTATGTAGAAATTGGAAATAAATGCACTTATATAAAAAGTTAACATTATCGTTTATCAAAAGTTATAAATATCTCATAAAGTTAACTATAAGTTTCTTTTATATAATTCAACAACGTTTTTTCCCCTTGTTTTACAAGAAACAGACAAATTCTTTAGGTGAGCAGGCAGTTGATTAAAATATTTTACGGCAGTATAAATACTGTTCTTTTTATATATTGCTTTAGCATAAAGTGGTATTCTGATATCCTTACCACGTGTCATACTGATAGAGTATGTATAGCTTAGCTAAGAATAATGATAATTTAAACAATTTGTTATGTACAGTTGTTCAAAGGTGGGAATAGAGTTGGAGCCCAATAAGTTAATAAATTTATTCTGTATCAGTATCAGCAGTTTCGTGTCAGTATTATATGCACCACCCCTTATAATTAAAGCATAATTGATTAAACTGTAAACAAATGCAAAGTATATAGTTACAAGTACTATATTACATAGATGCTTCATTTTATAAGCTAAAAATAAAACATCTGGTTTTATTAACAACAACAAAATATACACAAACATATTACACACACTCACACACACTTACTCACACACACTCACTCACACTCACTCACTCACTCACACACTCACTCACTCACTCACTCACACTCACTCACTCTCACTCACTCACACACTCACTCACTCACACTCACTCACTCTCACTCACTCACACACTCACTCACTCACACTCACTCACTCTCACACACGCACGTGCGCACACACACACACGCACACACGCACACACACACACACACACACACACACACACACACACACACACACACACACACACAAGGTGTGTTCAGAAAGTAACGAGAATTTTTAAATTTCGCAGGCTTGGAGAGCCCGATTGTCATACATTTTTTTTTTATTATGTTGGTATACTTGCCCTTGAAGTATGATAAAACTTTCAGCTGTTTTCATTGTTGACTTTGTCTGTGACAGCCGCTAAGGTTAAACGTGTTTTTTATGAGCTCGGTGATTTTCGTTTATTAAAAGAAATGGATCAAAGAATTTGTATCAAATTTTGCGTAACAAAGTGTGTGATGTGTTAACAAAGGCCTATGGTGAGTCTGCTATGAGTAAAGCAAGAGTTTATGAGTGGTATAAGCGTTTCCAAGAAGGCCGTGAAGATGTTGAGTTGACAAAGGTCCTGGACACCCCAGCACATCAACAACCGATAAAAACATGGAAAAAGTGAAAGAAATTGTTATGAACAATCGCCGAATCACAATTAGAGAGGTCACTGATGATGTTGGCATATCAATTGGATCATGTCATGACATTGTTTCCAATGTTTTGTGTATGAAACGCGTGGCAGCAAAATTCGTTCCAAAATTGTTGAATTTTGAACAAAAACAGCGGTGAATGGAAGTTGCTCAGGAGTCACTAAATGAAGTCAACGATGATGCAGAATTAATGAAACGTATTATAACAGATGACGAAACATGGGTTTACGGATATGACGTCGAAACTAAGGCTCAATCATCCCAGTGGAGACATTCTGGCTCGCCAAGACCGAAAAAGGCTTGACAAGTGCGGTTGAACGTGAAGGTTATGCTCACTGTGTTCTTCGATTTTAATGGCATAGTACATCATGAATTTCTGCCACCAGCTGAAACGGTCAATAAGGAGTACCACCTACAAGTTCAATGCCGTTTGCGTGAAGCAATCCGAAAAAATGCCCGGATCTGTGGAAAAATAATTCATGGCTTTTGCACCACAATAATGCACCAGCTCATACTTAATTGCTTGTTCGTGAATTTTTTGCCAAAAACAGTACTGTAACGATGCCCCAGCCTCTATATTCGTCAGACATGGCTCGGTGTGACTTTTTCCTATTTCCAAAAATAAAGAGATCCTTAAAGGGCCGTCGTTTTACAGTCGTAGATGACATTAAAAGCGCATCGCTGAGAGAACTAAAGGCTATCTCAAAGATCGAGTTTGAGAAGTGTTTCGAGGATTGGCTGGCATAAGTGCATAATCTCCAATGGGACTATTTTGAAGGTGACAACATCAATGTAGAAGAATAAATAAATATTTTGTTCAAAAAATTAAAATTCTTTCATAAAGAAGTGAAACTTTGTAAAGAAAATTCACAATGTGTTTCCTACAATTTTAATTTATATTAAATGACCGAAAATTCTTATGCATACATTTAATTTATACAAAAGTGAAAGAGAGACCATTTTTAATGTCTTTCAATAATTTGAACATTTTTTAGAATTATTACCGACTGCAAATTACAAAACTTACATCGGTTCAGCGGGCAAAGGCGGTGCAATAGAAGAAGGAACTTCGGTTTGTTCAATTTCTTGGCGTATCTTTTCGTTCTCGTTATCCGTAGTCATCGCCAATAACTGGTCTATTGTTGCATCCACAGCACCTTGGTTTGAACGAAGCACAGCCTGTAGCCAACAAAACAATTTTAAACTGTTTAGAATCAGTTGTCAGTTAATAATAGTGGGTGTACGGCAGCATGCGTACAAATCTAAAAAAAAAGTAAATCAGTAAATATGTCTACGGGTAAAAAGTAAGTTTAAGACTGAATGAAGACTATGCGTACTATGCCATTTAAACAAGAATAAGAAACAGTTATTCTATTTTTGCTTGTCCAATAATTTTGTACATTATTTCTTTTATTTTACTTACCTTGTTTAGTAATATAGTTTTAGTTTTTGTGAATGTAAATTTATATTTTTGTATTAAGTGTACCAAACATATGGGTCGATACTGAGGTTGAATCACTGGAATGTTGTCTACGATCGTAGTTTTACGGTTATGCTTGCAGAATGCTTGCTAGTGGTTTATTCAAACTATATCCCGGCAAAAGCAAAAGTTCTAACCAAGGTGAGAAAATACCAATCAAAAAAGTCATGAAAGATGTAATCCAGTCATGAAATTACTTTGTCACCCCGTTTCAGATAGGATTTTCAAGAGCTACCATGAATACTTGGCAAGCTGTTTATCAGAGCTACGTAACATTAGGATGTAGATGGAAGTTGTCAGTATTCTAGCTTGGCGCCCAGGATAATGCCATCTTTACGATATTCATATGCAAGGAGTTGAGTGAAGACAGAACTAAGCTGTAGGACAGATCGAGCCTGACAACACTGTCGAATTAGTGCTCTGAAAATGTACGATCTTTTTGCAGTTTTCGTTGATAGTACTTTGTGCCGAAAGTTGAACACTGACATGATTTGATAATGCAAGTAAAGTAATACAACACAATTACTTGTAATTAAGAAAGACTGAAAGAAGTACCTAATCATTTTTGGTGAAAAAAATACCATGCCAATTGGGACACAACGCAGAACAGATGTTCGACACAGAGTGAACGTTTTCAGTGCAATTTCAAATATCATTTACCCACATGAACGGTCATGGGAAGTCTTTTTCCCTACTCCTAAGAAAAAATTAACTTTACGCTACACAAGCATACAGTGTCCATATTTCTGTTAATAAAAATCCGGACAATTCTCTAAGTCAGTAACCTCAGTAAATGTTCTTGTCTCCAAAACATCCAACCTTCTTTTGTCTTGGAACCTTACTAAGCAGAAAACCAAATCTTTTCACATGGTTGTAGTAATAGTATAACAGTATAAACAGATTAGTTATAATGAAAAAGTTAAAGGAAGGATGTTTTTCATATTTTCAGTTATTGAAGAAGGCGTACATAATAACGAATGATAACTCAGAGTTAAGAGGGAAAAATTACTATTAGTTCATCATTTGTTAAGTTCACTAACCAAAAAGTAATATATTCTTATTGCTACAATTACTCTAAAGAATATACATTGCAATAGTTATTACAACAGAAATTGCAATAGTAATTACATTGCCACAGTAAAAAAAAGCAACCAAATACAGATTAGATTAATTCATAAATTACGTTCATTCTAATTACTCCTTTTCAGTGTCCATAGAGGAAGATGTTTTTGGGTTCTTTATTACGTTCCCGTAATAAAGAATTTGATTATTTGCTAGCTACAGAGAAGGGGTGTGGGCCATAACTAATTTTGTATCTAATTTTTAATGTACCAGTTGTTTGTTGGGTGCCACGTTGTCTTTAATTTTTAATATAATTTATACATCACTGTTTTAGGCCAAGACAACGAGAATGCCTGTGCGAGGTTACGTGGTTCAGGGTGATCAAAGAAATCAAAGTGGTCGCTTTTCAAAAGTCATATTTTTTGGTTTTTGTCTTGCCACATGAATATTTTAAAGAAAAAACAAATAGTGACAAAAAAATTAATTAATTCTGTTTTCATACCACAGAGAAAAAAAAACAAAAAGGCAAGAACATTTATAATGATAACTCAATTTTACATCAACTTTAAGTAAAGCAAACAAAATCAAAACTAAACTTAAATCTGGACCAACCTTATCCAGTCTATCAATTTGTAATACAACAATACCTTGTGAGTGCCATTTAACCATAAAACTAATTATAACAAAAAAACAAACTAACTGCTTAACTGAAATATATTTTTCTGTTTGATAATAGAACCACTAAAAGTAACAAATGAGTGACGTCCCTATAAATAAAGTAATAAACGAGGGTCCTTTACAAGAATGGATTATTGGATATAAAGTTTATTTATATAGACAGACTTCAACGTATTAATCAGGTTGATTTTAGCGCTAATTAGTATTTCGTGGTTCCCCCCCAGGTTAGCCGATCTTTTTTTCTCAAAAACTACGTTACTTGATCAATGACTACACCAAAGTTCGCACTGTCAATTTATTTACAATTCTCACATTAATGTTACTCCAACAAAGTAGGTCTTGTCCAAATGAAATTTATAAGAAAATTCGCGTATTTACATGAGCGTTCTAAATCCAAACATGATGTGCACAATTTCACTTTGCATGCCATGTAGCCTCGCGCGAACTGGCCTTAGCCGCAGTCCAGACCAGACTCGTCGGTCGTCTCAATCTTTCCTCCCGAAGAGCTGTTTATTTAGGGCATCGTCTTATTGATATTGTGCAATTTAACTTCTATTTATCTAAGATATCCACTTGAGGATCTGAGATATCTCATCTTCCCAATCACACTGCTCTGAAAAGGCTACAGTTTTTTACAAGGTTCTTGTTCTTTCTGATAGTTTCACACATTTCCGTACACTTTTAAAAGTTCTTGTATTACTAAAATTGCTTTTATACAGACAATAGAGATCGCTCTCTTTTTAGCACCCCAAAAACCTTCCTTGTACATGAAAAGGAATAAACAAACTCATCAAATATCTTAAGATTAGGAACTTCAACGTTTTTCACGTTCTGAAACACGATAAAAGCTAAGATTTTTATGTTATTTTCCTTTAATAATCAAAATATCAAAATTCGCTGAAACAAAGTCCCCAAAAATCGAGACAAATGGTCACCATATACGTATATGACATAAGCTATAAGTTCTTCTGGAAGCATCACATGTGAGACTGGCCTTTGGATAAAACCGCAGATCGCAAGACGTCCTATTCACAAGATATTAAATTTATTGTTTTCTTTTTAAATGGAATGATAAAAATTTTAATTAATTTTTCGAAACTTTCAAGAAATATTGCTTAAATTTTAATACAGACGTCTAGTCGCTTCGGTGGCCTAGTTGATAACATACTACGCTTTCACCCCGAGGACGGCCAGGGCTTGGCATTTTCATAAGCTATAAATCATACCATCGTCTGCATTAGCCCAAGTGTGCACAATAGTCGAACGTTAAAAAAAAAAAAAATACAGACGTAGAAAGAATTATAACTGAAGCAAATCTAAAATGTCTGAAATAAGAACAAGTTACTGTTCGCAGAAAAATTGGGTAAACGAAAACTAACCCGACAGCTTTATTTTTGTTTTTTCTGATTTACTTGTGAACCGTAAATTTTATTTGCAATTTGATAATGAGTTCTGATTCTTCTAGTATGACAAAAATCTAATGACTCAGTTTTTAAAAAAAATTAATTTTTTTTGACTTTCATCAATGCAGATGATGTTGATAACAACTGAACTGGAATTTTACGACACATAAAGATGATTTACTTGACACTGTTGAGTTCACATTTGAGTGTCTTTATTGGATTGAACATAAAAAAATGCATACATTGTTCTGTAAGTTGCCATTAGTGACATAAAAATTACCAGGAATTTGAAACTCGGGGATAATTTCCTGGGAACATCTCCGGGAATATTTCCAAAACCTATAAATTGCCAGGAATTTAAATTTTTCGTTGACATTAAATGTATCTAACATTATTTATTAAAAATAATAATAATAGAAATAACCTTTTCTAGTTGTACAAGTTGTTTTACAAAGTTCATGCTAATGCAGACGATGGGGATGATTTATAGCGTATGAAAGTGCCAAGCCCTGGCCGGGAATCGAACCCGGGTCCTTGGGGTGAAAGCCCAGTACGCTATCAACTACGCCACCGAGGCGGCTTTTATAAGTGATAAGTGCACAAAATGGTTGATTATCATAACCGCTTACTTTACTACAGCATGTAGGATCTGAGACCTTCTAAAATTTCAAAGAAAAAACAGAACGAACAAAACAAACGTTATTGTTGAAAGCAATGATCATGACAATACAACAAACAAACTTGTAATTTCTAATCTATTATTGAATTTAACACTACTGTTTGCTTTTAAATCAAAACAATATGGGTTTTTTTTAATTCTAAAAAGTTAATATGGCTTAAGTGTAACGTAAATTAAATATCTGAATAATTATATAACAAAACACTTCAAAAATTAGTAGATAGTTAATATTTTCCAATAAGGAAGACTAGATACTACACTAATTCACTGTCAATTGTTTTACTCTACAATAAGGAAGACTAGATACTACACTAATTCACTGTCAATTGTTTTACTCTACAATAAGGAAGACTAGATACTACACTAATTCACTGTCAATTGTTTTACTCTACAATAAGGAAGATTAGATACTACACTAATTCACTGTCAATTGTTTTACTCTACAATAAGGAAGACTAGATACTACACTAATTCACTGTCAATTGTTTTACTCTACAATAAGGAAGACTAGATACTACACTAATTCACTGTCAATTGTTTTACTCTACAATAAGGAAGACTAGATACTACACTAATTCACTGTCAATTGTTTTACTCTACAATAAGGAAGACTAGATACTACACTAATTCACTGTCAATTGTTTTACTCTACAATAAGGAAGACTAGATACTACACTAATTCACTGTCAATTGTTTTACTCTACAATAAGGAAGACTAGATACTACACTAATTCACTGTCAATTGTTTTACTCTACAATAAGGAAGACTAGATACTACACTAATTCACTGTCAATTGTTTTACTCTACAATAAGGAAGACTAGATACTACACTAATTCACTGTCAATTGTTTTACTCTACAATAAGGAAGACTAGATACTACACTAATTCACTGTCAATTGTTTTACTCTACAATAAGGAAGACTAGATACTACACTAATTCACTGTCAATTGTTTTACTCTACAACTAGTCAAGCACTTATAAATAAATATTTTTAGTTTGGTCTGTAAAAAAAACAGTTAAACTGCAGCAATTTTATTAATTTTTAAATGTGTAGTTTAATTTAGAGGCAATAGAAACTAGCGGTGGGGCAGAAAACACCAAACTGTTAAAAAAAACTGCTTTTTAAAACGGAAACAAGCAGTTGGATTTGGACTGGTTTATGATTTGTTAAACAAGGAACGGCTTTCCGCACTACCACACTTAACGTTGCAGCAAACGCTAAAACTGTTTTCCTGCTGGTGCCTGCTAACTGCTTTTCTTCTACCCGCTTTTATGCCTTTTCCCTTTATTTCAAAGTTGCTTGTTGCTTTTAGTGAAGTAAGAACTGTTTGGTCAGTGTCAACGTTTACCTCTATTTTGTTGCGAGTTGTAGTAACAACTTCTCACATTTTGTAGATACAGAGCCTGATTTTATTTAAACATATTTTTAATATTTATTATCGATCATCAATATTTTTTAATCGACTAAAAATATTCTAAATCGTTTGCATTTTGGTAAATATGCAAAGGATTATTTAATTTTTAAGTAAAAAAAGAAAGCTTCTATTAGAAATTCATTGCATTTTGTACGTAAAATGGCTTACATAATTATTATGTTTTTAGAATGTAATTTAATTATTACTACACTTATAAGGATTATTTTTATCCTTTCTAAATGCTTTAACCCAAAAACAATTAAGGGCATGGTAGCAGTGGGAATGAAAAAGTAGTCTTAGAAAACTGAACGTATGTGCTTTATGTTTTAGGTGCTAATACAACTTTGAGTTTCAGTTTTCTAAACCTGTTTTTTTCTAACTGTTTTAAAAAGCAGCTTTTTTTCTTCAACAAACAGTTTGTTGACGTTTTGTAAAAATAGCAGAAACGCCCACCTCTAATAGAAACTGACAAAATACAAAAAACTTAGTAATATCTAAATTTTTGGGAACTTTCCCTTTGGAAATATTCCCACTTCATACTTTCCTTTCCACCGTGAATATTTCTGGCCAACATCGTTAGTTACCATTTATTTATCACGCATATTAAGTAGGATTATGATAATGTAGATAAGATAACTACAAGCTAGACAACCGCATAGACTAATTATATAAGATAACTACACGGACTACAAACTAATTTCAAAATTGAAATAATTCAATTCACCTCAATGACATCATCGTCCATCGACGGGAACATAGTCTTGAAGTCAGCCATGGCTTGATGAAACTCCAGCTGTGTTGTACTTTGCTGGACAGTGGCCATTGTGTTTTCATTTAAAGAAGCTGTGTTAAGGCAATAACTGACTTATTGTCCTAAGAGGATTACATCCTAGAAAATGTTTAAGAAATATTTATTATACTTCCACATAACAGACGATAAAGTACAATGTAATAATATACAAAATGAGTTTCAATTCCCTTATCTAATATTTTATTTAACTTCAAAAGTTTAAAAAATGTTGTTCAAACACCATAGCTTAATGCAAAATAAAAACAATGGCTTAATTAACACTCAAAATAGATGCAATGCTTATTTTTTAACTACACTTACTGAATCCGAACGGAGTTGTCCAACCTGAACAATAAACGCTATCTGTCAAAAAGGGTGTATTTATGGAGAGTGACAAAAATTATGAAACACCTCGCCCAAGGAGAAACAGAGATTAAAATAAATATTAATGGACAAATTGAGCAGGAAGTGTCAGACACTGCCACAGTTTATTATATGTGAAAACATTAACTTTTTTTTTTTTTGGTGTTTAACGTCCGACTATTGTGCACACTTGGGCTAATGCAGACGATGGGATGATTTATAGTGTATGAAAATGCCAAACCCTGGCCGGGAATCGAACCCGGGTCCTCGGGGTAAAAGCCCAGTACACTATCAACCAGGCCACCGAGGCAGCTGAAAACATTAACTATGCACAGTATATTGACGTTTAATAAAATACAATGTTATACTACTTGGCTCATTCAAACTCGATATTTATTTTCTAAGGTGGTGGCACGTATTGAATCGGGAAAGTGAAAATCGTTAATTCTGTCTGCTTGTTCTTTTAGTCAAATAAAGAAATTCATGTTTTTTTCCTTCAATTGTTATAACAATAAATATTTGATCAGTATGTGAAATTATTTCATTTTATTCTCCCACCAAATCATAAAATCATTTCTAAGGGATCATTTCAAAGTTAAATAAAAGCTATGTAAAAATATCGAAATGCCAAAGTTTAGATGTTAGATTTTTGAAATGTCAAAAAGTCAAAGAGGACATTACAGAGAATTATTTTAAAGTATTTAAAATTCTTCCCAAGATAGTGTTTAATACCGACACATCCAAAATAATTCAGCAAGTCAAACGAATATCCCTGCCTCGCAAAACAACTTCTCCAGTAATTCACCAATCAAAAATATTCTGATCCCCTCACAAATTAAACTAGTGATTTAATTCCACTGATTATATAAGGCAAGAAGGAAAAAGTTTCACAAACAGAATTTGGCAACATTTTAACTATTAACAATTTTAAAAAAAATTTTTTTTTTGGTCTTTTGAAAAAAAAGTGACACAACGTCTGACTATTGTGCACACTTGGCTAATGCAGATGATGGATGATTTATAGCGTATGAAAATGCCAAGCCCTGGCCGGGAATCGAACCCGGGTCCTCGGGGTGAAAGCCCAGTACGCTATCAACTAGGCCACCAAGGCAAATACACCCTTATAGAGTACGGAAGTTTTGCTTGAGGCCTACTTACGTGCTATACTAGCCTATAATTTTGTTGTATGTAATTTTCTTTTTATTAAACTTTTTGGAATAGTAATAACTTTTTCTATTTCAAGTACGTTACTATTTATGTGCAACCACTCGTAAACAAAATTGTTGGTTAAAAATATTTGTGTAAAATATTTTTTTTCAGTAATAAAATTGCTATTAGTATGTTATAAACAGTGACCATACAAATGTTAAAGTATAGTTTATATAATATTTGTAATATTCAGTAACAAATCTCACATTTTATCTTATATAAATCTAATACTTCATACGAAGAAAGCAATTTTCAAATCAATATTTTATTTCATAAAAACAATTTTTATAAAATTGCTGCAGTGGCAATTTATGAGCGCCTACAAATTTTTCTTTACTATAGCATCCCAAATAATATTTTATTTTTAATTAGAAATTCTCAGATTATATTGGTCACACTATTCTCCACCAGTACCAAAATTTCTATCAGTCGTATATAAATACTAAAGTACAGTTTATATAGGACTAATATTTGTACTATTCGTTAAACAATCTTTTATCAGTTGTAAAACTAATATTTCAAGTACCAAATGTTACTGAATGTCGATGGTTACTAATATCTACTCATAGCCTTATTGAAAAAGATTTAGGTGCACTAAAAATGCCAAATTCTGATCTTGAGTATTTGTAGATTACTTTAAAATAGTCAAACCAGCCTTTATATAAGGCCTATAAAATTTATACATATATTAAAAGCATTAGATTAAGTGTATATAGAACTTGGTATTTATATAACTTGGTATAAGAACTTGGTTTTATATAGGGTACATTGTTTTCCTTAAATAATTATTTTTGAATATGCTCTCTCTCTCTCTCTCTCTCTCTCTCTCTCTCTCTTTCTCTCTCTATATATATATATATATATATATATATATATATATATATATATATATATTATTATTATTATTATTATTCATGCATAGACCCCTGTTGGATCACGCAAAGCACTCCGACTCGACTCATGTCTTGTTCCTTCTAATCCTCCACACCTCCCTCATCCTGTCCCCATGGATCCTCTTCCGCTCCTCCGTCCATTTTACCCCTGCTCTTTTTGGGATTTCATTCTCTGGGACCTTCCAACCGAGCATCTTTCTCCTGTATGCGCGCCTGTCTTCAACATCTGTTGAGTCTATTCCTGCATCATGTAGGTCTAATCTGACTTGTGCGATCCACGACGTTGTTGATTTGACACTTTGTATATACTTAAGGATTCTGTTGGCAAGTCTCGTTGTTGGGAGTCTACTGATGTGTCCATAGAACCGAAGCCTCCTTCTTCTGATATCTGTTGCCAGGTTCGATATCTTCTCTGTGGTCTTCCGGGAGTGCAACCTGTATCCATCTTCGTTTAATCTCGGACCAAGGATCTTCCTCAAGATTTTGCGTTCTTCCTTCAAAATACCCTCCATGGTAGCTTTTGTGGAGTGCTAGCGTCTCGCTTGCATATAATACCTCCGGTTTTATGACTGTGTTGTAGTGTCTGATTTTTGTGTGCGTCGACATACATCTCTTATTGTAGATATCACGCGTTATACCAAGCCTTCATTCTCAGTAGCCGAACCTTTTGCGCAGCCTTCTCACCACTTGTGAGTTCAAGAATTTCTCCCAGATATTTGAAGTGCTTGACTCTGTTTATCTTACCATATTTTGTGTTTAGTTCTTGAATATTTAATTTTGTACAGAAGAATTCGGTTTTTTTAAACGAGATCTGTAGACCGACCCTCTCTGCACATTCCTTTAGGACTTCTATCTGTTTAATCGCTGTTGTTTCATTATCTGTGAGTATGGCCAGGTCATCTGCAAAAGCTAGGCACGCGATTTCTGTGTTGTCCTAAGGTCTTCCAAGTCGAACTGGTTTCCAGTGCCCTTCAATTTTTAATTCTTTCTCTCTCTAAACATATATATATATATATATATATATATATATATATATATATATATATATATTTGTAATGTTAAGGACTTTTGTTGTTAAGTTTCAGGACTTTTATCAATTTTGATAATTTTTCACTAAAAAGCTTTGTTATATGTCCAATATTAATAATCCAAAATATAAAAATGCAGAAACAATGGAAAGTTACAAAAAAAAGTGACAAACATAACCTCAAAATGACTACTACGAAAAAGTACGAAATGTGTTTTTAATCATAAAAACGACAAATTAAATGCGTGTTATTAATAACTAAAATACAATTTTATTTTTTTAAAAAAAGAACTGCATAACCTAACTTGTCTGTTAGGTGTTTAACCTTATTTGACTCAGATGTTGGGTATTTAACCTAACTCGACTTGGCAGTTGGCTGTTCCTCAATTGTTGTGTACATAACTAATATTCCTAAAACATGAATATGATTCTTTAAAGACACTGTGATTTATAAGAAAATTGACAACACTGCCGTAATTCCACCGATAAAAAAAACAAAAACAAATTACAAAGTTCACAAATAAAAGCAGCCATTCTTTTAATGATGTTTTCAAAACAACAGTCAAGATAATAAATGATTTATTATAAAATGTTAATGCGCATGAGCAATACAGTACTTTAATTGGTGGCTTTCGCATGTTAATCTAGTATAGTAAATTTACCATGCTCCATGCAAAGTAAACATCAATGATGTCAGAATATAGTTCAGCAATTAATGGCTAAAAATTTTAATTTACCATAAATGTATTATAAAAAAAAGTTAATCTTCCACAGGTGAAATCCTCCGCCTCTCAATGAAATGATATAACATATAATAAAATTTTAAAAAAATCATTAAAATCATGACTTTTGCTAAAGTACCGAAAAGTCAGAAATCCTGCCATTTTTTTAAAGATTATCATAAGTTTAGGCTGTTTTTTTATGGAACTATATTTTGACATCACTACTGTTTCTACAAAGACTTATTGCTCATGCATGTTATCACATTTTAACAGGCATTTCTTAATACATATTACTTCGTTAGACCTTGTAGTGAAAACGTTAAAATGGCATCCATTTATGATATAGGTTTTTTACCCAACAACCGTGTCAGGTTCTTTAAACAACAAACAAAAAGGTCCTTCAGTATTTTTTTTTTTTAATAAAGGTTTTTAATTGTTTTAGCGGTCAAAAACATGTTATTTACTTCCATACCGTAGTTAATTTGAGGTTATACAGGTCACTTTCATCTTTGCTTTTCATCATACTTCCCATATGTTTGTGCTTTTATATTTTTGATTATTGCTTTTGTGCATGTAATAGTAATTTTATTTAGTAAATGTAATTTAGTGAAAAAATTACCGAAAAAGAAAAAAACAACTACACTGCATATTTAACTAGAACTTAAGATGTAAACTGTTTTGTGGAAAAATATTTGCCTCTGTAAACTGGTATGACTTAATAAATTTGTTTTCCTGTAAAATCTGTGCAATTTGCTTTCTCTAATTGGTACAAATGCTTCTTCCCCCCTGATGGTGGGTGGAGTTTATTGTATTCAAAAACACAGCAATAAATTACTCATACAAAATTATTTGCTTAATATACTAACAACTTTTTACTTTTAAATGCCAATGATTACTTACTGAATGACAACGAACTTTAAAGATTAAATTATTGAATTACCTGTGAAATTTTGTTTTTTATTCCTGCAGAACGTCACTGATAAGGAACAGTATTCACAGATTTTCTTTTGTAATAATTATAAGCCATTTAGCAATGTGTAATTATGAAAGAATCTTGCTTCTAAAATCCTTACAATGGAAAATAAATTATTCTAGAACATTTATTACCAAACATTTAAAAGTCAATACAGTACAATTTACTGTTTCCTGTAAATCAACTCAACCGGCAAAAAAATTTCCATTTCTTCTATTCTCCTACAAACTACATGAGTATTAATCACAGACTAATAACAGATTGTAGAACAAAATACTAACACTGTGTCCAGTATAATAGTTTAGTTGAAGTTGTTCATAGATTTAGTCTTAACCAGAGATTAGTATTGAATAAGTAATAGGTTCGAGAGATAATATTACCAGATAAGATTTTAGGTATAGCTAAGTCTTAATAGGTTTATTCCTTTATTTATGGTTTGTATCTGTCTGGTTTGTGCAGTCAGTGGCGTCAGCACTCTGTACCACAGGGCACAATTAATTAATTGTTGAATGCCATTCAAATTAATATACAGTATGTGTAGTTATTATGTACTCTTTACTCCTACACTATAGAGTATCATAGATTGTATTAAAGTAAAGTTGTATCGATACAGTAATGTTGGTCATATATATATATATATATATATATATATATATATATATATATATATATGTGTGTGTGTGTGTGTGTGTATATGTATATATATATATATATATATATATATATCAGTTGGAAGGTCCCAAGAATGAAATCCCAAAGAGAGCAGGGGTAAAATGGACAGAGGAGCGGAAGAGGATCCATGGGGACAGGATGAGGGAGGTGTGGAGGATTAGAAGGAACAAGACATGAGTCAGGAGTGCTTTGCGTGATCCAACAGGGTCTATACACCAAATAATATATATATATATATATATATATATATATATATATATATATATATATATATATATATATATATATACATATATATATATATATATATATATATATATATATATATATATATATATCTAAATTTTCTAAAATACAGTACAACTTTACTATATATATATATATATATATATATATATATATATATATATATATATAAAAGTTGTACTGTATTTTAGAAAATTTAGATTGGTTATTTAACTAATTTTTGTTGGAGATAAGTAATGAATATTTTTTTATTACTTAATTTCAAGCAATTTTTGTAATTTTAATGTTGAAAAACAAATACCATTTATTTTACAAAGTTTCTGCATTTACCAGAAGAATTTTTTAGTTCAGTAAAATTTCAATAGATGGTAGTGAAATGTCGCGCAGTTTATTATTTAATGAAAAGAATGAAGGAAATGGAGTTTTGGTTGAAGTAGTTTGGTTGAGGTCAAACGAATACTTCGTACCCTCGCCCCGCAAGACTACTTCTTCAGTAATTGACCAATTGCAAATATTCTGACCCCCCTTCAAATTAAATTGATATGATAATTTGCAAGATACTGAACATTTTTAAAATACAAATCTGCAATTTTAATATTAAAATAACCGTGTTTTCTAATTTACAATGTTACTGCATTTACCAGAATGTTGTTCTTTTAGTTCAATAAAGTTACAATAGATAGTAGTGAAATGTCGCGTAATTAATCAAATGTGTAATGAAAGGACTGAAGGAGAGGGAGAGAGCAGGTTGGTTGAGGAAATTTGTTTTCAAGTTGCCATGCTAAAGTCTGATAGATCCCCCCGCTTATCTGGCTATTGTATTGTATTACTGTGTTATTAAGTGTTTGTTTAAACTTCAATCAACAAGTGTTACAGGTTAACAGTACTGAGTTGTGCGAATTGTCGCAGGTCTTCTTTGCAACGGTTTTCGTAGTGTTTGCTTATTCGTCGGTGCATGTTTTAAAATTAGTTATAAACTAAAAATTATGCTATTGTAACAACGCCGAAGGATTTTTAAATTTGTGTATTATGATAAAAGTTAGGTATGTAGTTTCACTTTGAATTTTAAATATGGTTAGGAAAACTTAACGTGTCGTTTTATGTAATTTGCTTTGGCATTTCATGATAATATGAGTAGTTATCTCTCTTATCAATTTTTGTACACGTGCGATGTTTAATCAAAAGCTTAACACTTTTTTAATGTTGTTAATGTTTTTAATAATTTTATTAAAAAACGGCTACGTAAATTGAGAGGTGTATAAATATATTAAGTTTTTTAAATTAATAAATTAGTATTAAATTGAAGGTATAATTTGCTGTAAACAGTTAAATTTAGTAAAGAAGTAAATATGATTATTACTTAATTTCTTATTTGTTCCCAGTAAAATAAAATTAATTTACATCAAAATAGGCCTACAATTTCTCAATGTTTACCCAAGGGCACATATGACCACTCGAGTACTATGACGTAATAATAATCTAAAAATAACACAGCGCTTGACCTCAGTGGTTGGCTTGAACTCATGCTTAGGTTATTCGTGTGCCTTTCTTGATCTGGCTTAGGCTTAAGGTTATGTTCGTAAGTTTGAGAAACTTTTAAAAACTTTTTTGTGCAACTTTTAAGATTCAGGTTCGATATTTTAAATCTCAAGCTGTGAATTTTGAGGGTTGTCACTTGGTATAGATAATAGTTTCTTGTGTTTGAAAAGAATAATGGAATTGTGATACAGTTTTTCAGTGATTTTGATTTGTGACAGTGAAAAAGTTTAAAATTGTTCTCAGAGTTACCTAAATAAATGTTCTGTGTGTTTTCAACCCTGCAAGCCAGAAAAAACATAAGACAAGTAGAACTTCAAACACATGGTAAGATTTATTTCTGTTTTTATTTACCTCCTTTATTTAAGTTCTTGGAACTTAATTTGTACAAAAGTTTTACAATAACATCATTATTTTTAATGTACTGTAAAGTTGGTAAACCAAATTTTTTTCTTGGTAAAAACATTGTGTAAAATGAATTATTAGCTTATAGGTATTATTAAGTATTAATAGCATATTTAAGATATTAAAATTGATTGTCAAAAAATGTGACAGTAGACTATTATTGAAGCTAATTAACTTTTAGAACAGTTTCAAAGAATATTTTTTTAATTAAGTCATAATAGGCCTGTACAATTTGGAGAAGGATACCAAGAATGCTAAACTAATTAAGTTGTTAAGAATTTATTTTAAATATGTTTTTTAATACCAACACAGTAATTCAACAGGTGGTCCCTTACTTAGTACACACTTTGAAGTGTTCTCTCATGTAAGTTAGATAAAGTATAAGATTTCTTCTCAACAACACAATGTAAAAGATGTAGTCTGTTTAGTAAGCAGCCTGCTACCCAGTTAATAAAATGTTGATACCATTAGTTCATTTAAAAAGGCATTAAGTATACAGACTTTCTGCATTTACATATAATGTAAAAATTACTGTCAGTTTATAGCAATAAATAAAGTCTTAATGCTTCCAACGGTATCATCTAACATATATATTGTTATAAAATATTCTAAAGATTTGTTTATATTCAACTTTATAATAAAGCTAGAGCTACTGTAGTATTGTTAAAAAAAAACTACTCAATTCATTTAATTACCGTATTTATATACCATGAATAACTTACATAAAAGTTATTCAAATGAAAAGTTTTACAGGTAAAATAAAATAAAAATAACTAAATTTATTGAATATAACTTACTGTTTATTTATTGTTTCTTAATGATTAGCCTTGTAGGCTACACATCATAACCTAATGCCATAACAAACTGTGAAGATATATATTAACCAATTCTTATTTTGAATCACTTTTATAACTAGTTGTAAATAGCCGCTCCTTTCACATTAAGTTAACTTGTAATAGCATAAGCCTATGTTATACGCAACAAACTGTTATATATAATTTTTTAGCCTTTTCCGTAATTTAGATTGCTCACTTAATGTGTTCGAGAGAGAGAGAAATCCTCATTTACATATATGGAATGAAGAGATCTAGACAAAACCAGGATGATTATTAGGGGGTGAGTGTTGGAATTATGCAAACATTTATGTAATGGACAGTAAGCGATGATGAGATTTAGCGAGAAATAGTGGCAAAAGTTTTAGAAAAACATAAGCTAAGCCCTTATACGAATAAACTTATGTCACCGGCATTATAGGTTGTATCTATTTTAATACTGCTAAGCCCAAAAATGTAGGTTTTGACTGGTGTCTGTCTCATTTACTTTTGGTATGACTGTACTTGCAAAATGTGGCTAAAATGTGAAAAGATGTTGGCTATGTACTTAATAGGCATAAAGTTTCGGTCAATAATTAAATTATAACTAACTTTCGTGTTCCATTTTATTTCTTGCTGTGCTAAATATATACTTGATTACTGTTAGTCAAGTGAAAGCACAATTAAATAATGTTAATTAAATAAGTCAGTTGCATAAAAGGCACATACTGAATTTTTAGCAATCAGTTACTAATTTTCAGCTTATTTCTAATTTAGAGGACTAGCTTAAAGTGCCAGGGTATGGTGAGTAGGCTAGGCTATTTATTGTAATAAATTTATAACATAAACTCCTTTATCATAAACCCTATTTATTTAAAACAAGTTTTAAAAATGGATGAAATAATTGCTGGGATGCAGGATTATAGACAATGATATGACATATAGCATTTTAATGATGAATCATTAAAGAGTGATTCATTAATAATTCTGAGAAAGTGGACAAAGATCTTCAGAAATTCATGAACTAGAGATTAGTGAAGTATTGACAAAAAAGCGAGATTTTGAGGGTATATAAGTTAGTTTGATCAAGATGAGTTTAATTATTTGGGAAGCAGATTCACATTGAGTGGAAGTTACAGGAAGGTAGAAAGAATGGGTGGTGAAATGTTAGTCAGATATATTGACCTAAATTGAGGAAGGAAAATCTGAAATGATGTATTACGCTCTATTATCGTTCAGTAGGCTGGCTACAATGTTTAGATACTTGGACAGACATTGATAATGAAAGCACAAGAGACTGTGGACGATGCAGAAATGACTTTTCTTGAAGGAATTGAGAAAATAAATAGAATAGGGAGTATAAGGAACAAAAATATTTGGCAAATAGAATGTAATGGAAGAGACTGCATCGCCAAAGGAATTCTTGGAAAGAAAAACAAGGTGATAAAACCACTGTGCAGAGCAATTTAGAAAGATTGGTGAAAGTGAATGTGGAATATAATAGTGTTGGCTGAAAAGGAAAGGATTTGGGACTCTGGAAAAAATGTGGAATAGGCTATATCAGACCTGCTATGGCGGGAACATGAAATCAAAGTGATGTTTTAATTGCTTTGTTTGAAATTGAAGAAAAATCTGAAAAAGCAATTTTGAACAGTTATGCTGATTGTGATGAGGGGTAACTGTAATTACTCTTTTCTATATGTTGCACGGAGTTGTTATTTTATACGAAACTTTGGTTATCCTACACTATGCTGAAATAACTACAAAAACCGAAATATCTAGTAGCCTAGCATTTTTCTTAAAAGAAAAAAAGGAAAATTCATTGATGAAAAGAATAGTTTACTAATGGTGACAAAATATAGGTCACTCCAGTAACTCATTTCCAGTGGAATTTGCTAAAAACTACCAAAAATCTTGAGTTCTCAATTTGCATCATGGCAACAAATGGATTTCATGTTGAAGTTTACTAATCTTTAGAAAAAAAAACTTGAAGGTATTCTCTTTCATTGTATGCACTCGTTTGTGTAGTTTTTCATTAGTTTTACTATTAAATTCACACACAAAACTAGGGAGTTTTTTTTCAAAACAGCCTGTTGTTAGTCTTACCCAATTAGAAGTTTGTAGTAGACAGCTAGTAGTAGTGCAGTATGGACTGATTTATTAGACGATACAAGCTTGTAACTACAGTGGATTCTGACTAATTCGATCTTATTTAATTCGAAATTGTGGTGATTCGATTTTGCCTTCAGTGCTTGAAATTTGTGTTGAATCAGTGTTAAAAATCTCATTTAATTCGAGTAAATTTAGCTTACGGCAATAATATTAGATGTTTTAAAAATGGCGTTTACTTTGAAAGTATTGTTCCGCGTTCAAAGGATAACACAATCGCGTTATCTTGGGAACCCCCTCCCGTCTCCAGAGACCCTCATGTTTGTGTAGAAGCGCTAACACAGTTAGACGTGATATCCGTGAAAACTGTTACTGCTACTTTTCAGTATCTGTTAAATTAAACTGTGAACTGTGAAATAACGTCTTGGCTGGCCTGTTATGTAGCTATTTCTTCTTCATATAGGCTAATATAGAAAAGAAAAAACAACAAAAATCCCTATTGTTGGTATCTATTTATCTACAAAAATACACAATTCTTCTACATAGAACTACGTGTACAAAAAACATTCTTTATACCGAATACAGTAAATGATACCAACAACAAGCTAATTCTGGCGGGAAACAACTGGTGCGCGCGCAGTTAGCAATATCAATATTTATATCGTCTCAGTAATTCCGCACTAACAAAAACTGTGACAAAAATTTCACAGTTGACAGTTTAATACACACACACACACACACACACACACACACACACACACACACACACACACACACACACACACACACACACACACACACACACACACACACACACACACACACACACACACACACACACACACACACACACACACACACACACACACACACACACACACACACACACACACACACACACACACACACACACACACACACACACACACACACACACACACACACACACACACACACACACACACACACACACACACACACACACACACACACACACACACACACACACACACACACACACACACACACACACACACACACACACACACACACACACACACACACACACACACACACACACACACACACACACACACACACACACACACACACACACACACACACACACACACACACACACACACACACACACACACACACACACACACACACACACACACACACACACACACACACACACACACACACACACACACACACACACACACACACACACACACACACACACACACACACACACACACACACACACACACACACACACACATTATTATTATTATTATCTAAGCATAGACCCTGTTGGATCACGCAAAGCACTCCGACTCATGTCTTGTTCCTTTTCTAATCCTCCACACCTCCCTCATCCTGTCCCGATGGATCCTCCTCCGCTCCTCCGTCCATTTTACCATTGCTCTCTTTGGGATTTCATTCTCTGGGACCTTCCAACCGAGCATCTTGCATGAACAATGAACATAACCCCAATTGAAATTATATTGAAGCTATTTTGCGAAATCAGCTGTTTAGAAGTAGTCACTTCCAGTCTAGATATATACAAGAATACGAGGTGTGTTCAGAAAGTAACGAGAATTTTTATATTTCGCGGGCTTGGAGAGTCCGATTGCCAAACATTTTTTAAAATTGTGTTGGTATACATGCCCCTGAAGTATGATAAAACTTTCAGCTGTTTTCATTGTTGACTTTGTCTGTGACAGTCACTAAGGTTAGGCGGGTTTTATGAGCTCGGCGATTTTCGTTTGTTAAAAAGAAATGGATCAAAGAATTTGCATCAAATTTTGCATAAAAAATGAAAATAAAGTGTAACAAAGTGTGTGAAATGTTAACAAAGGCCTGTGGTGAGTCTACTATGAGTAAAGCAAGAGTTTACGAGTGGTATAAGCGTTTCCAAGAAGGCCGTGAAGACGTTGAAGATAACGAAAGCTCTGGACGCCTCAGCACATCAACAACCGATGAAAACGTGGAAAAACTGAAAGAAATGGTTATGATCAATCGCCGAATCACAATTAGAGAGGTCGCTGATCATGTTGGCATATCGATTGGATCATGTCATGACATTGTTTCCAGTGTTTTGTGTGTGAAACTGGCAGCAAAATTCGTTCCAAAATTGTTGAATTTTGAACAAAAAAAGCGACGAATGGAAGTTGCTCAGGAGTCACTAAATGGAATCAACGACGATGTAGAATTACTGAAACGTATTATAACAGGTGACGAAACATGGGTTTACGGATATGACGTCGAAACTAATTCTCAATCATCCCAGTGGTGGCATTCTGGTTCGCCAAGACCGAAAAAGGCTCGACAAGTGCGGTCGAACGTGAAGGTTCTCACTGTGTTCTTCGATATTAATGGCATAGTGCATCATGAATTCCTGCCACCAGGTGAAACGGTCAATAAGGAGTACTACCTACAAGTTCAACGCCGTTTGCGTGAAGCAATCCGAAAAAAAAGCCCGGATCTGCGGAAAAACAATTCATGGCTTTTGCACCACGATAATGCACCAGCTCACACTTCATCGCTTGTTCGTGAATTTTTGGCCAAAAACAGTACTGTAACGATGCCTCAGCCTCCATATTCGCCAGACATCGCTCTGTGTAACTTTTTCCTATTTTCAAAAATAAAGAGAACCTTAAAGGGCATTCGTTTTACAGCCGTAGATGACATTAAAAGGGCATCGCTGAAAGGACTAAAAGTTATCTCAAAGATCGAGTTTGAGAAGTGTTTCGAGGATTGGAAGAAGCGCTGGCACAAGTGTATAATCTGCAATGGGGACTATTTTGAAGGCGACAACATCAATGTAGAAGAATAAATAAATATCTTGTTCAAAAAATTAAAATTCTCGTTATTTTCTGAACACACCACGTGTATGGTAGATATATATGCTGTTTGGTATGCATTACAGATTCAAGCTGATATTTAGACCCGTTTTGTCAGCCATACAAGTTGTCACATCAAAAATATATTTGTAATAATGTTTGGAATAATAATGTTCACTGTAGTGCGTGTATGGATGTGTTAAAGGGTTCCGTGACGGCAAACTGAATATTGCCCCGTACAAAACACACCCACACCTCGCGATAAGAAGTAGTCACTTCGAAAATTAATGTTTTCAGAACGTTCATTCTCGATTGTTAGATAATTTGTCCGCTAAGCTGTACAAACTAGGCTAAACACACAGGCCGCGTGAAACTTGTTCACCTTTAAAATATTGGTTTGCTAAAATTTAATCTGAGACCGGGTGTCATTGAAATGGGCAGAGTGCTTCCTCAACACTGGCCTTGGCGCTGTATGTTTGTAAGTTAGGTGTTGCGTGACTGCTGTTGCAATAGGACCTTACGCGATATCATATTGACAGTTTGTTATCGTATTGATCGTGTAAGGTTGAAAGAGTTGATTGACGGTCGACGTTGAAGGAAACCGGGTTTGCTTGTTTTTCGGGCAACAGTACTGGAAAGTGGAAGGATATGTACACGGTGTTTTGACCGTCAAGACAATTCACTTCGTGTGGACTTATTTGTAGTCGCTGCGCGCGTATGTCTCTCTGGCGTGATGAAAGCAAATTTGCAAAAGTAATTTCAACAGGTTTTAAAAATTAAAAATGCTAATTTACACAGATTTCAATGCTGATTAGGACGGTGTAATGGCGCGAGTGACGGACATTTAGACACAGCGGGTGCCGCCTCGGTGGCCTAGTTGATAGCGTACTGGGCTTTCACCCCGAGGGCTCGGGTTCGATTCCCGGCCAGGGCTTGGCATTTTCATACGCTATAAATCATCCCATCGTCTGCATTAGACCAAGTGTGCACAATAGTCGTTAAAAAAAAAAATAGCGATAAAATTTTTTTTAGGCGAAAACCACATTGAGGCTATTATCGCCTCTCTAAATGTAAGTGTGAGTGTAAAGTGTTAAAGGCGTAAGTGTAGTGTTGTAAGCCTAAGTGTGTGTTAGACTCGGGTACCGCAAGGGACGTCTAAATCCTCTCAATAGGTGCAGCTAGTCTGCACCTTCCTGCGGGGAGTGATAAAAGAACGAAACACCTTGGAAAGAAAAGCAATAAGGATATTGAACATCATCATATGGGATCAGCAGATATCAAAAATAAATCATAGACAAAATATATAATGCGATTTATTGTGGCCACTGACACAAGGAACAGTAAAAATGTTTTGAATCTATAGAAATGAACTATTGACGAAGAGCTGCGAGTCGGTCTAAACGGGAAAAGGTAAAAACATTAAGAGTTCGTGAAATCATGGATGTAAAGCACACCATTGTAGACGACATGAAGACAGAACAACTTCGATGGTTTGGCCGTGTCCAAAGAACGGACGAAAATCGACTTCCCGAACAGATTTTAAAATGAAACAACACGGTCGCAGAAAAAGACCGAGACTTAATTGGAGAGAAGAAATTGAAGGAAGACGGAATCGAGTCCAGATTTGTGGAACGACAAGGGAAAACGGAAGCTAGTAATCGGGAGAACGTTCTAAGCCGGAAGAAGAAAAAGAAGAAGGACGGTGTAATCTGATTTTTCAAAGATATTTAAGACAAAAAGTGATGATTTTTTAATGTTTTGTACGGACGCCATTTTGAAACTGTTGA